>LPNX011145709.1:0-87337 GCA_001517045.1 Pseudotsuga menziesii | reverse complement strand
TCTTAGGAAAATTTTGGGAAAAATAACAATAGGTTAATTTATTTTGAGTTTTATGACTGTAGAAAAACAAAGCATGGCACTTTAGAAAGCTAATCTTGGTAGAGAAAAGCACTTCTAAAGTTGCATCTATGATCACTTCATAAATACATTATTGTCTACGAAATCATCTAAAAGTAAAGCTTGGTTGTCTACAATAAAACGTTTATAACAAAATTAAAATTACTATTATATTATATTATGTTAACTATTTGTTAGGTTAGTTGAGCAAACCAAAGATGAAGGATTACTATTTTTATTTAAATTTTATAATCTATAAGATGGTATTTTAAATTTTATGAAAACAAATGATACATTTATGTAAAAATGTTAATACATACATAATTGAATGTAAGATGAACTATTTAATGTGGGTCTATGCTAATGTTATTATTCTCATTATATACCGGCGATGTTGTTTGTAGAAAAATGTTAACTAAGTTGCAAACAACAATTAAATGTAAAGAAAACTTTTTAATATGGAAGATACAAAGTGTTTATTAAACAGCTATTATTATAGTTTAATATTAGTAAATTAATAAATTTTATATAAGAGTTTAATAATATGAATGATTTTGTTACCTACATTTCCATGTTTATAATTGATTTAAATCTAATGCATGTTCTTGACAACGCAAAACAAAACATGGAAAACAATGATTTTCATGATGTAAACTTGTAGAGAAATAAACACAATTGTATTTATATTAGAGGTATTAATATGGTTGTCTTGTAAGACTTGTTTAACTTGGTAGTATCATAATAATATTATTTTAAAGTTTTTTTTTATGACTTTTCAATATTTTTGTCATACTTTATAGACCATTTTTAACTTGTTGGTGGCTTTGTGGTATCAATGTTATCATTTATTCTTTTTATCTTCGCAATATTAAAGTTATATCATACAAGCTCTCTTTAATTCTTGGTGGCATCAATACTCTTTAGCTTCGTGGCATCAATACTCTTTAGCTTGGTGGTGTGAGTAACATACCATATGGGCCCCCTCTCTTGCTCGACGATATAGGTCTTTGTTGCCTAGTTGGATATGATCTATGACATGGTGGTATTGATGTTTGCAATTTAAACCCACTCTAGCTTGATGATAATTGTTGGTATTGGAGTCATACCTTTATATTTTATTCTAACTTAATTGTGTTAGTCTCATTGTCTTACAAACTTGAGATCTATTTAACTTTGATGATATCAAAGGTTTGCCTTGTAAACGTTCTCTAACTTGGTGATATTAGTTTACAAACCATATAGAGTATTCATTTTCATATTATATAGACCTTCTCTAATTATGTTGGTAATCTTATATCTTGTGAAGCCTCTCCTATCTGGATGCATATTTTATATTTATATGAAAGAGTGTTTTTATATCATTGACGCGATTTCAATGAAGTTTGGTTTCCACAAAGTTATATAATCACACCTATGATCAACAATGGGTGAGCATATTACCAACACAAAGGTAAACAAAATTAAGCAAAATTAAAGTAGAAGTATAAAAATAGAATTAGTGAATAAGTAAATTTTATAATTATACACATAATTTTAAAATATATATTTATAAACAAATGGTATGATAAACCAATTTTTTTAAAATTATATAAAAAAATTTAAAATAAACATTTATAAACAAATTTTCATGATAAACCAATTTTCTTTTTTCAAATTATATAAATAATTTCAAAATAAAAATTTATAATTTCAAAATTCCTTTATAAACTCAAAACAAAATTATATAAATAATTTTAAAATAAACATTTATGGACAAATTTTCATTACAAACCTAAAAAATCATATAAAAAAAATTATAATAACAATAACAATGAAATATTTCTCTAGGCATGCAAATAATAGAACTCCGATAAAGGATATTTATATCGTAAAAATTGCCTCAAACTTGCAAATTTTAGATTTAATTTGAATTACGAAAATTTTGTTTAAACTAGATTTCATATATATATATATATATATATATATATATACTTTGTATTTTTAGTTGCCATGTATGTAATTTAAGATTTAACATAAAATTTACACAACTCATTTATAATTCTAATTATATTTGGTTGATTTAATTTAATAAGAAAAAAAAGACATTTAAATGGAATTAACATAAAATTTACACAACTCATTTATAATTCAAATTATATTTGGTTGATTTAATTTCATAAGAAAAGACATTAAATGCAATTTAAAAAGATAACATCCAAACTTTCAAACATTTTATTTCTTAATTAGATTCTTTTTATATCAATATCAGCACTCTTCAATATTTGTAGCAACTCTTTCATATTTGTAGCAGATGCCATCAAAGAGGGTGATTAAGCTCGATTAATCTGTGAATAATTTTTACCTAGATGATGTTAAAATCATTCTTGATATGAACAGAGGGAACGTGGCCTGTGGGAATCTGAATCTGAGGTTGCCTCATGTCATGGCAGGCTTATCTGGATCGGCTCAAGATCAAAGAAACACAACGTGTCTGGATCATTAGTTTTTTTAAATACACGGGAGAGAAATATAATTATGAATATACCTCTTCCGGTGCCCGGAACGCCGGTGATTTCGCCGAGAAAGAATTACAGACTATTGCGCACTGCCGCAAAGCCCTAAACCCCAACACCTGTAACTCGATTCGAAATCCAAACACCATCTTCTCATGTTGTTCAACGGGAACCCCACAATAAGTTGTAAGTTATTATTACTAGCTTACGTTCTCAATCTTTACTTTACATTAATAGCAGAGAATATATATATGTTGGGGGGATGGTTTCGGAATAAAAAACAATCTTACAATGAAAAGTTAGAAGAAGACGACCACTTTTCAGAAACGCATGCATGCATGCTGGCATGTGTCAAACTTATTTCATGCAACACATTGCCTAGTGGACGTCTCTACATCTTAGGCCTAGACCTCAACCTCGACCTTGACCTCATCATTGATTGTTTGAGGTGCAATATTGCAATTTGCATGCATTCCCACTTTAACAACGGCTACGGCTGAGGCTGAGGTTGTACGATATATCATCAATGTCCTCATTTGTACAATAGTGTGCCATGCAACGGTGGATGCTTTTATAGAGGCCACATTCTCTATGGGAATTGTTTTTGCTTGATTGTCCATTTCTGTCAATTAAATGACCTCCACCCACTCCCCTTTTCGGAAAGGAATTTGACATCGTGACCATCGCAATGGATTTGGACCACGCAGAATATGTTTGGAGGTCATTGTTTAATAGTAGCTATTGTTTGTCTTTGTCGAGTAACATGATTGCCATTGCCATATGGGCAAGAGGAGTAGGGAAAGATTGTGAACTCCTACTGTAGAATTTTATTTCTGTAATGCCATTTTGTGGACACCGAAGAATTATCAAGTCTAATGCAGGTGGACCCTAAAATTTCATCGTTGTTTCTTGGATTTGCGCCTATTGCTCACATCTCTGAAATTCTCGAGGATGTATGATTTGCCTCATTCATCCATTCATTGTGAAATAGGTAATCTCACATTTTTTCTCTAATTACCCTTACTATTTTCTTCTGGTTACGTTTGATGCATTTTACGGATAATTATGATAACGGGTAAAGAACATAGTTGCCATCTATGCTATCAATTTTCAGTTTCATAATGTATTTACATTTATGTTGGTCTTCCATGTACAAAAGGAAAAAAAAAATCAGTTTCATTATGTATTTACATTTATGTTGGTATTCCATGTATAAAAGGGAAAAAATGCTTTGCTTTGCTTTGCATGTACATACTCTTTTTTCCTTGGAGTATTTAGCTTTCACGAGTGGAAAAAGTCTCTGAAAGAAACCAATAGAAGGTGACTGTACAAGGTGTAGTTTCTGAACAAGTGCTCAAAAGAGCTAAGAAAACAGGAAACAATTTTGGTTTCTTTTTACTGCCCAAAATACTATGCATCTACTATTATGTGAATAGTTGTTGTTCTAAGGGCTTTTTTCCTTGGAGTATTTAGCAACCAATAGAAGGTGATTGTACAAGGTGTAGCTTCTAAACAAGTGCTCAAAAGAGGTAAGAAAGCAAGAAATAATTTTGATTTCTTTTTACTTCCCAAAATATTATGCATCTACTATTATGTGAATAGTTCAGGGATCTTTTACCTTGACCACTGAGGCGACGACTGAAGGTGGAGCAAATTCACCATATTGCTGAGGTAAGATGCTGATCAAATTGATGATGTCTTCAGCTTCAGCAATCTGCTTTTGGAGATAATAAGTATTGACAATGACGATTCACCTTCACCTATGCTTTTTCCATCTCTTTTCTTTTGCGACTTTTCCTTTAGTGACAACCCTATGATTATGTATTTACAGTATGCTGAATTTTTTAAAATACTAGACGAGCGGTCATAGGCTATTGCCAATAACCTGCATCAATTACAAAACCTTTAAATACGAGAGTAATTCAAACATTTTAAAATATAAGCACAGACTCGGCCACTATTATAGTTCTGTGGATGAGAGGATTATAGAGCGAGTGTTGCGGATCATAAATGCGGCCACCGAGGTGGAGCTGGCGAGTGCGCCGCCGACGCGCGGGTGGCCTGCAGTTGACACTCCGACGCCAATGATCGTTGCGCTCGCGGCGTATTTGTGCGCAGTCTGCCTGAGATCGCTGTGGATTCGGGTGGCGGCGCTGAAGCCCAACAAGAGCAGATAGCCTTTGCCCATGCGGCTGCTCGTAGTGGCGCACAACATGTTATGCCTGCTCCTTAGTGTTTACATGTGCTCTAGCATTGCTCTCCAGTCTCTTCGTCTACGATAACTTGGAATAAAAAACCAATAAAAAGCTCCGGAGCAATTTTTCGACTGTTTTACCAATATCAGGAACGAAAAATTATAAAAAAGAGGAAATGACGTCATGTGGACACATGTCAAATCAAATCCAGATACCAAATCCCAATGTTGACATCAGCTTCTATCCACCAATCAGCTGTTGACAAAATAGTTTTTTTAACAAAATAAAAAAAAAATATTTTACAAATCCCTAAGTTATACTTTACAACACAGATTTTAATTTTTTAAACCTGCATCAAAATAGGCCAAAGTCAACCAAAGTCAAAATCGATCGATGACAATATACGTGCTGAGGCAGGTATAATAACTTATTATCAAAGTTAATTTTGATTTTATTTCAATACTCGATCCTTTTAAGCATTCAAAAGTTTTTATTTTAATCCTTCTAAATTTAAAATAAGCTTATATTAATTTGGATCTATGATATTAAAAAATATAATTGTAATTATGAAATTTATTTGTTTAATATTTTTATTTTTAATTAATATTTTTATTTTTGATTAACTTAGAAATTATATATATTTTTATAATTTTATTATTTCACCAATACAAACTTTTCTAACTTTTCAACTTGTCAAAATTATTGCGAGTTTGTAAAGATTTTTGAGAAGCTTTTTAAGCATATGAACAAGATTTTAAAGTAAACCAATTGTTATCCTTCTTAAGATCAAATTGAACCGAAGTTGGTTTGACTAAAATTTATTCATCATCATCATCATAATATAAGTAATTATTAAAAAATAATTTAAAAAAATAAAAAAACATATCGACATAATAAAAACTATTGTATTAATTAATATAAAAAATACTTAATTAATTAATTTATATTAATTTTAAAATAATTAGAAAAAATACACATTATCTAGGGTACATCCATCTCATCAATCATTATAGTTGAGCATTATCCTAGGAAAGCGTAGTGGATACTTTTTAACTATAATGTCTACAAAAATTGAAAAAAAAATATTAGGCTAGTTAAAACTACTTATTCTTGAAATTGTTGAACTTGCGGAATGTGTCGTACTCTATTGTAGTGTTGATTTGTTGTAAGTTGTTCTTACATCCTACTTCCTTACTTTTAGTTATGATTATTACTATGTTTACTTATAATGTCGGAATGTTGATTACTATGCTATTTTTACAGTTACGCATTGTTGTGTATGTTAGATACTTTGATTATGTACTTCATTGTTGTTTTATATGTGCTTACTGTTGTATACATGGTTCTAACTTAAATTTTTTTTTGGAACCAAAGTGGGTGGAGTGGCTGGACTAGTTCTCCCATGTAACTGCCTTAGAGGTAAAAGTTTGTACTTGTCTATTAGGCTTACTTAGTTCTGTTGAACTAATGCACTCTTATCATGTTTACAAGTAGGGTACTTAGCTACAGAAAACTTGTTACAAAGCATTGAAATTTTGATCGCTAGTACTCATACATGCAACTAGTGACATCTACTAGTTGTTATTATTGTTCTTTACACACTTGTGTTAGTGACAAGGTCAATCTTACACCTATTATTGTACGATACAAACTTTTTATTTTAATGGAACTTATTATTCATGGTGTAATTGCTATCAATTGTTAATACCCTAGCATTTTTGTAATATATCTTTAATTTTCAAAAAGAAATAGCATATGCTTTCATTTTATGCTTTTACAGGTTCATAAATATTTTGTTAAAAAAAAACTTGGCTTTATGCTTAACAACATACCATGGCATATTGCATATGTCATGTCTTAGGCTTAGAGCGTAAAGAGTTCGATGAGCATAGTCCTAAGGTGTAAAACCTATTGTATACGATGTAAGTGATAACTTAAGACATGTATTAAACTTGGGAGGAGAAATTAAACCATTGCACATGGGGTTTATAACTTTGCATGAAATGGAGGAATTCAATATTGTAACGCATAAGAACTATAGAAAAGTGGGTTTGGGGGTCTTTAATGGACACCAGGTTGGCGCCTTTAATGCACGTTGGAAAGTGTGGCAGCCCAACATAGTGCTTGGCTCGATGACGAGGTTTGGTCATTTGTAGTTTCATTGCTTTCCCTTTGTCGCTGTGCAGTAGGGAGAATGTGACCCCCAGGATAATGATAGGTATGGTATCGTTTTGGTTTCGCAGCATTATTGTTTGTTGTAGCTTGTTCAACGATTTCATACTTCTCATTATCGTTATCGTGTTATGGTTGCAGGTTATAGGGATGCCGAGGAGGGGCATGGTTCTTAGTTTGAAATGTCCATGGGATTCGATCTTGGGATTTATTATTTAAATATATAGTTTTTAAATTAACATTATAACGGTATTCTCGTTATTATTACATGGTTGATGTAGGTAATATTATGACATGCGATTTCTATTTATGTGGATTTTAATATTATAGGTTTGAAATTGTTATTTAATCCACGACTTTGTAGAAAGACTCTATAGGATTTGATCCCGCGTCGTTGTTTATTATAATGAGGTTTTATAAATTGATTACTATGTAGTAAATGCTCTTGGGGTTTTTAATATAATGGGTGTTGTGGTTTATGGTATGCGAATTGGAATTTGAAATGTCCATGGGATTCGATCTTGGGATTTATTGTTTAAATATATAGTTTGCAAATTAATATTATAATGATACTGTGGTTATTATTACATGGTTGTTGTAGGTAATATTATGACATGCGATTTCTATTTATGTGTATTTTAATATTATAGGTTTGAAATTGTTATTTAATCCACGACTTTGTAATGTTAATAAAGTTATTATTGTTTATACTTCGTAGAAGCAACTAGTATAGATAGTATAAATCATGGCCCATTTGTAGGGTCTTCATTACTTGGTGTGTTAATTGGTTTATGATAATGCTTATTTATATAGACCTCGAAAGGTCTTTGCTAGTTTTTATCTTAGTTATAGTATTTGATGTTTATAATTTATTCTTGGGTGAAAAAACACAATTTTGATACATTAAAATTATATTTATATTTTATACATGATAAGATATATATATATATATATATATATATATATATATATACGAGTTAGTTTCTTGTTATATTATTATTATTATTAATATTATTCTTGTTATTATAATTTGTTAATGGTAATTAAATCTAGGTTTTAATTTAAGCTTAGATCTGAACTAGTATTTTATTTAAACATGGCTCTCGTGACAATATGAAATCTGCGAGTAGAGTAAATACAGAAATAAATAGCTAGGTATTTTAATATATAATTCTTAGTTTGTAAGAAAACAATATTAAAACAATAAAAGACAATACATAAGCAAGACCTAAAAAAAATACCAAACCCTTAATAATCTTGAAACAAGAATTAAATTACACACTAGGGTTATAGTTAAAAATGTAAACCCTAAAATAATTAAATAGAAACAAAATCACATTGGGTTAGAAAAACCTTTGCTTAGTCTAGCCAACAATTATTCTAGAAAATGAAATAGGTAGTCCAGAACCTCATACTTGTAAATTGAAGCTCCTTTAATGGTTGAAACGTGCACACTCAAATAAACATCATTAACAATTCATAGTTAGATCTAACCTCTGTAGTACATGACTGAATCACTTGGGAACTACCACGTTCCACCCAAGCATGACGTGGAACCAGTCCTCGTTTCAATATGAATCCCTGTGAGTTGGTTCCACCATGCAAGTAGCTTAGAGCTCCTAAGGTAAATTTTCCCTAACTCATATATCAGGTCTAGATCAGTTCTCCTTCTTCCTCTTAGGGAAATGTTCTCCAAGAACTCTCTCTCTTGAGAATTAGCACGCAGAATAATGAATCCAAAAAGATAGATCAGGTCCCCAAGCCTTTCCTTGGCTTGATACTTTATAGACATACTTTTCAGTCGAAGGGGAGTTAAATCAAGAATCCTTGATTTCTTGATTTTACTCTTTTAATTTAATTTGGGTATTTTAATACTTTAACTTATGAACTTTTAACTACTTCCTAATTAGACTTTTGTAGGTAGTATACTATTTATTATCTTTTAGAAATAAATAATAATGGATGGAACTTTTCCTTCTTTCTTACATTATTAATATTATTACTATATTTATTGTTTATACATACCATGTATAAAATACATAATATTATAACATTTGTTACATTTGTCTTTGGGCATCATATACTATGGTCCCTAGACTTATGACACTTCTTAATTAAGTTCATTAGGTAGATAGTTAGGTTTATTAGTCTAAGAAACTCTAAACATCCTTGGATGTTGCATTCCCTCGTATAACATGGTAGTTCTTTAGTACTTGATGAGAATACAGAAATTCAAAATTTCATTTAATCAATTATAAATAAGTGTGATGAGATCAATATTTTTCTTGAGTCGTTTTCATTCAGGAATCATTAATTCTTTTTAGTAACTCCTAGCGCTTACCAAAGCCCATACTCAACACTAAAAAACATGGAGTGACAAACTGAGTGCAATTCGAGAGCTCTTCGCTCTACACTAATGCTAGGATGTACTTGTACGATACACCTAAGGATACAATGGACAATGATCCAATGTTCAAGAGCTTATGCTCAACATCAACATGGAAAGATTTAGGGCTTATTCCCAACACTTCTAGCTTATCTTTTGTGTTCGAGAGCTTTATGCTCAACACAAAACATCTCATCAATCATGTGCTTTAGGGTCCGCGCCCAACACAAACAAGCATATATATATATATCATCAACCATTGGCTTACGCCCAATATATAAAAGAAATCATCATGTTCATATGTAGTGGGGTCTTTGACCCAATATATCAAAATAAAACATAAAGATAACATAATAATCAATAAGCTCATGCCTATTAATGTTAGATCCAAAATTCACGATATTACATTAATATATATTCTTTCAAACTCCTTAGTGTTTAGGTCAAAGCGATCAATGACTAGATTTTAGAGTTGGAATTTGAAGGGAAATTTCCCATTTTCAAACATTTTTCTCGTCAAATACTGATAAAAATTAAACAAAGTTGTTTTTGTTAGATAGTTGAATATTTTCAGAAAATGTGGTTTTGATGGTTTATAAATTTTTCAAAACATCATGATATTAGTAACATAATATTAGGTCTAGGAGTATGAGAGTAGGGTTGGGGCCTGGAGGTAGGAGCCATCCTGGAGTGTGAGGGAAGTGCTAGGAAGGCCTCCGTCTCTGAGTTGATAACCTCATAATTCATTCATATTCCAACTCTGTCCCATGCTACAAGATTATTACAGCTTGGTCCATATCACTCCACATTTCACGTTTTTTAGGTAATTGGTGAATCATAAATATTCAATTTTGCATGATAACTTTCACTATCAGTCCTAGATTCGTTTGATTCCTCTTATTCAATACCACATCCAGGGACTCGAAAGCCGACCATTTTGGCCAGGAACTTACGAAGATTTGTTCATAGTTTTTATCCATCAGGTCTCGAATTCCAATCCGTTGAGTGAATATTATGATTGATGATTTTTCTATCTCGATATAGTTTTGTTGCAAGACATTGTTGTTGATAACATTGTCACGTTATTCCACTTCCAACCAAGCGAACCAGTTAGTGACAATGACAAATAAATGAAGGTTCCAACTTTTTCCATAATGTCATTTCATCAGTAGGAAATTTTATTATCCCTCATCCCCCACGTATAAGCACTATTTCCTCATTGGGAAACTTGCACTTAATAAATATTTGGGGCTCTTGTTTCTCCCTCTCCTAACTACGTAATGATCCGAGAACACTTGGAATTGGATGTATTTTGGGACACTTGGGGACTCTAAAGGATTAATGCTTCGGTAGTTGGTTCAATTTGTTCAACAATATTGATTCTTGTTGATTTTGTTGGTTCCAACATTCGACCATGGCTTCTTGATCATATTATACAATTTCTTCCTTTCTTAATGTATTGATTAATGATTTTATTTCTATTTTCCATGAGATAGGGTTTTTATTATTTGTTAAGCTCATTTTTAGCTGAGCATTTCTATCATCTGAATGTTCAAGGTTGAATCAATATTTACCCATCACCGGTGTTCCCTTTATTTTTTAGGTCGCAACCTATAATGCGGTAAACAATGCTACTAGTGCGCGAGCATGCAATTTGGGATCTTGGAGGATAGTACTCACAGAGGTAAGCAATGCAATATGCTACCAAGTTCCAATAGAAAATCAATAGTTGGTATGTATGTATAGAAATCCAATAATGCATTTAAAGGCAATGAACGAAAAATAGGATGGTTACTAATACCTTTATTTTAAAAGAACAAAGCACTACTTCTAATTTTCTCCAATTTATGAATCCAGTTCTCATTAATTAAAAATTATTTCTTCAAAGAAACCTTAAATTGATCCAACACTGCAGTCTTCCATTGATGTATTATTTTTTACCCTAAAAAAAATTGCAAACATATGTGATCCCTTGTTTAGTTGCGGCTGATTCTGATAATTTTTCATCGTCAATACATAATTTTTACAAAAGTTGACTTGCAGATTTAATCCTACACTCATTCTAATTAAAATTATTTGCAACTGTATAAATAATTTTGGTGATATTATTTCACATCATGAATGTCCCCAAGAATCTAAGCCCACCAACATTTTTTATCCATGTCATTGTCGCTCACATATCTGAAAACCGTTGTAAATTATTTTTGCAAAGGTATTTAATACCAGTGACGATTAGCTTAAATATCCAATCTGAAAAAAATGGTCGATCGAGCATTGAGGCTGAAGCATTAAGAGAATCATTGGAAAAAAAACCCTCCTGCTCAAGCGCTTCAGCTAAATGGAGTTATGGAGGATTTTAGGGTTGAGATCAGGATTTAACCTTCTAGTACCATCCTCCTTGTTTGAGAATAGGGTAATGGTTGACTTAATAAGTGAGGATCCATTTGTAGAAATTACCTTTCTGAATAAGGAAGAACTCCTATTTTGGTTTTGTTTTTTATAATCGTAGTTTCGTGTGTATTAACCTGTCAAAGTGAGAACTTTTTTCTATAGACTATATTGAAGACCTCAAAGTGTGTGAAGGATAGAGCCTATAACTATGATTGAAATATTGATCCTAGAAGCCTGTGAAAGGTCAAGCATAGAATCGTGTGTGAATAGATTGAACTCATAAAGGAACTTGTCATTATGCATGAATAGTTGGCTGGGGTCTATGCAAACGTTCGAGTTGGAATAAATGTGGAATAAAATATGAATATTCAAGCCGATAACTATGTGAAGGGTCGGATAAATAACGTAGCAAGTTGCAACTTACAACAATAGTGACGTTGCTTTATATATTTTACACTCTTCACATCTCGATGTTTCCTGTTTAAAGGTTGAATAGGTACCACTAAGACATTGTTTTAAAACAATGAATATTATTATTTCCCAATGAAGCAAGCCACACAATTTGAGTATAGCTTGTCGATTCAAGGCCCCACCTCCCGGGTGGAATTTGTTCTCAGATTCAAGGCCACTAGGTGAATCAAACCATTTCAATCAGTTCATAAAACTCGAGTTGTAGAATATGAGTAGCCTATAAGTGTGTGTATTTCTTTACATATAAAGGATGAATGTATATTGATGTTTTATTTTGCATTGCATGTGATGATTATTGGCTTAGAAGTTGCTAGTTACTCCCAAGAATTTTACCCATGAATAAAGTGCATGGAGCATGTTGAAAACCTTGTAAATGAATGAATTTCATGAAAGGATCCCTGACAAGAAAGAGGAAACTAAAAGTCTTCATATTCATTCGATGTTTTAGAAAAACCAATTGGATATTAATTTAAGGATGAAAATCCATTACCAAAGAAAATGCACTATCAACAAAGTGTCGGTAAGGAAGAGCTCAATAAACAAACTACCAACTAGAATTTCAATAGAAAATAAACATCAACAAATTATAGTTGTAATGGGTGACTAAATTGGGCTTGTATTTTTCTTGATTATGAAAGAATGTTAACAATATTTTAGTGCATAAATAATTTAATTACATGCTTTAATGAATATTTTCGACACTCTGTGTGAACGAATGTTCATCGCTACATATAGTAAAAGGAATGTCGGGCTGCAATATTTGGTTATATACAAGTCTACATAAGAGGAGGATAGGTAAGATCCATCCTAATAACATACCTCATGATAATACTAATGGCTAGGCCACAAGGATGAACTATGAAGATAGAAGCCTCTGGAAATTCAACCCAAGATCAACCGAGCTCCACCTGGTAAAGAGGATACTAAATCCTTAAGTGGATCAGGAGGATACTAAATCCTAGGTCAAGAAGAAGGGAGATACAAGGATGATTTATACACAACCTAATCGTAAGATCTGTTGTATCAACCCATCAACTTATCAACATTTTTCTGAATAAGGCCCATTCTTCTTATTTGCTAAAGAATGTTGATTCCATTGCAAATTGGTCTCAAATTCCATCTACATTTTTATCAATCAAGTAATATTACTATTTTAAATGAAATTCTAACAATAATACAAAAACATTAGTGAAGTTCTTGTTCTAGTTTGTTAGTTATAAAAAAACCTTGAAATAGGAGACACTTATATCACTTTACTTTTGATGGCTTCTTAAATAAGACACAATTATATCGCTTTTCTTTTAATGTTTTTTTCGCATATGATTTTGTTTTCCATTTTTGTACTTTAAATTTTATCAATTCAAATAATTTGCATTTATCTAATAATGTAAAATTTTTATATAAGTAACATATTCATGATTTCATTTTTTTTAAAGATTTAGATACAAGTTTTAAAGAGAACTATTCAAATGTTATTGTTAACTCAAAGATGGAATCTAAGTTTTGTACTTTCCTATTTACTGTCACCAAAATCTAAACATTAAATTAAACAAAAATTGACTAAATTCATTCCAATTGCAGATTCTAATTGTAAAAACTAATTTAGAAATATCCAAAGCCCTACTAGGTTTAATGTATATTATTTCATCCAAAAACATGTAGCATATTTTATGAAAAAAAATAATTAAGCTAATAGGTGTTTATGTTAGCTATGAAATTGAGTTTTTTATTCTTCTTGTTGTCTAATTTAGTAGTAAATTGAAGTTCAATTATACATAAAGTTAAGAGTGTGCATAGACCCTATATTATACAATTCAATGAAAATTTTATAAACATTGTTCCACTTGCCTCTCAAGATTTGCAAGTTTTAATTTTTTTATCACTATGAGAAGATGGTCAATTATGGCCTCCATGGGGTTATGAATCCCTCTCTACAAGTTTCAGAAAATTGATAAATATTTACAAGTGAACAATAAATCCTTCATGTGATGAAGATCTCTAAGATAAAGTGGTGAAATCAAAGCAAGGGAGCTTGGATGATGGCATGAAGGTTTAAGAATAAATTAGATGACCCACAAATCAATTTATAAGATACAATTTTATGTCGTGAATTTTGTTATGTCATTCTTATTCTAAACTAACCCAAATTCTTGAAAAATAGCATAATTCCAAATCAATTGGAATTCTTCCTTCCTTGAATTGTGGGATTTTTGAAAAGATGTGCAAATTGTTATGTTTTTAACCACGGATAATTTTAGGGGCGAATTTTAGCCCACTGGGCTATTTTTCCATGTTTTTCTCCCAAAATACATTCGCCATTTTGGATTTTTTGAATCCCTATTTCACCCAATTTTGATGGGGTAAAATGTTTTCACCCTAAAAATGGCCAAATTATTATATAAACCATATAAAATCCTTGGAAAAGAAAATATTTTTTGAAAAATATTGCCAATCATTTTATAGTTGGCATTTTAAGAATTGGTAATATTTGCCAACATTTATACACTTTTAAATAAGTATGGTTCCTTAAAATCATCCCTCTTTTTAACTAGTTGCCTAAAACATTATTACTGACAAGTACATATATTTATGAAAAATGTTATTACTAACATGTACATATATTGGAAAAACGTTATTACTAAGAAGTACATATTTAGAAAAAATGTTTAATGAAGGGAATGTTAAACCCCAAAGTGTAAAAAGTCATAATAATATGACACTTAAAATTCTAGTGAAATTCCAAATATTGCAAATATGAGTTGTGTGATCCCTATTTTGTATCTCAAGGACAAGGAACTTCTAGTGAATGCTTCTCTCATAAATGAATGTATTTTTTATTTTTTGGGCATGTGCTTGGTATCCTTGTAAAAATGTAAAAAGAGAGTAAATATTTATAATGCAAAAAGAAGTCTAAGAGCTAGCTATGGAGGCAACTAAAATGAGGGGATATTTTTATCCACTAGGGAGAGGTGAGGGGTGTGTGATATCAAATCCTTTGTTTCCATTTTTCATGTTGAGAACCCATGGTCCAGAAACTACCAAAGTGGACTCCCTTGCTAATCTTTAATTGAAGACTATTCAAAAATCTAACTCATGAATTTAATGGAGCATGGTGTGAACTTAGATATTTGTATGGTTGAGCATGGGCTGATGATTTGGTACCCAAAATTCAATTTACTTCATTTCGATTAGTTCCCCTCATTCCCATTCCAGTGTGTTGAGGCCTGGAAATTCGCAGGTGACAATAGCAAGAGATTCTCCCCAGTCAATGTTCCCAACTAGCCCATGACTGTTTAGTGTGGGGAATCCATCCGGTTTGTGGTCTCGTTACCGTAGGTCAAGTAAAAAAAAAACTAAAAGGTTTTACCGGTTGTGGCCCGGTCCACCGTATATATCTTTGTAATTTTTGACTTAAAGTATGATATGCAAGTGCCTATTTAACATGCAGATTTGATAAAGAATGCCAGGAGTATTCACAAAGTGATGCACAGGTTCTTACCTTTCGTCTTAAAACCTAGAAGCACCTAAATCACACACAAAGCAAGAAAAGAAGTACTAACTAGGCTATCTCTAGAGAGCTAGATATTAATTCATGAGTAATGCAATACTGCCCACATGGTATGGTAAAACACAGACAACTTTTCTTATAACCAAAACATATAAACATGAATAGAAGTATACATGACAAGATAGCTCATCAACAGTTAAAAAAATCCCATTACTCATAGTGGAAAACGTCATAGAATATACTAGAGAACATTCACGCAAGAACATAGGTTCAGAAGGTTAGAACGCTCTCACAGTTAATGAAACACAGTAAAAAACAAAATAGTTCCCCTTCAACATTATTCATTTCATCACATTGAAACATTCCACATAGCACCTTCTCCAACAGGAAAAATTTGCAACTTCTCATTGTAAAACGAAATAGTTCCTATTACAAACAATAGTTCATAAGTTTTTCCAAGGAAAAAGCCCCTGTAAGTTCTAACTTTCCTATATTTAAACCAAATAGCTAATCACTTGGGCTGCCCCAACCCCCTGTCCTTTGGGTTCCTCCCAATCGTTTAATATCCCCATTTTTTTTTTCTATGAGTACTCATGCTTTACTTCATGCATTACATTTTTAGAGTACTTGGCAAACTGGGATCCGCTTGGTAATTGACAGATCTTTCCGAGTCTGGGCTTTTGTCACTATTGATTCTGTTACTACGTCTCCCCGCTATGTCTTTTCGTAGTAAAAATCTCTTGAGTTCATCTACAATTAAACGACATGTATCATTAATCAAGACTGCATTTTCAATAAAACCAAAAAATGCATCAACGAAACGACTAGTCATCAAAAAAGGCCTTATGCTGTCATGAAAAAACCTTAACAAACGTGAGAACCACTATCTCGTCCATAAGGGTTTAAGATTAATGAAACGTCAGGGAGAGAAAACTTATCGGCGGCTTAAAACACTAAAACCTCAGCTGCAGTAGTCTTACCCACAGCCACGTCAGTGGGCCTCCAAAAGGCAAAGGGACCCACGAGACCGTTAATCCTATCGGAGTCGGAAGGGCTATGACCTAAATTTTGGGAGAAAAAGCTTCGAGTCGGTAATCGAATGGACATCGACGTCGGAAGGTAATTGCCTTACACAACTACAAGGGTAAAAGAAGAGAGGCTATAGACGCGCGACGAAAATCGGACAAGCATCGATGGGCAGAACACTTACGCGGTGGATACCTAGTTGCTTTGGGAGCCGCAAGGGCGGAAGATAAACAGACTACAACCTCCGATCCAAAACATAAATATGACGCCAGATTTATAAAAACACTAAGGGTTCGGAACAAATTAAGGTTTCTCAACGGTCAAAACCTGTTTCACCTCCGAAACAATGGCTTTACAAAGAACAAATGTTCCGGTTCATCCTCAACCAGCCTCTGATAATATAAAAAAGTCAAACAAAGAGACACAACAACAAAGAAGTTAAGGTCATCATTCGATTTCCACAACGGTGGCTCCCTAAGGAAACATGGTGCCGATAAGTTGATTAAACGACTTCCAAAATAGTGGTTAGCATGGGAACTAAGTTCCCAAGAGGAAAATGCGGCTCGAAGGGTAATAAAAGAAACTCTAAACTACGCAACCCATAGCAGCTTCAAACATAAGCAATTTTTTACAATAGGAAGAGAGTTAAATTCAAAAATAGTCTGAGATGAAATCATGACAAAAGAGTTCATGGATCCAAACAATTCAAGGAAACGTTAAAAAAATCAAAAGGGGGGCCAAAATTTGGAAAATGGGGGAAACAATTGCAGCTGCAACAATTAGAGACTACTTGGTGAACCTAGATATCTGGACGATTATTCCTTGAATGACACACTATTTTAACAACAAATGAGCCTATTGAATTCTTCCAGCTATCCGGATTTTTCAAATGGCAAATATATGTACCTTTAATCATTGATGATAGTCCGATTTGGGGAGTGGAAACCAGGATTTTCAAGTCCAGATAACTCTTTTGAGGCTGAAAGATGAATTTCATTTGTTACCTCTGTCTTCAGGTAGCTTCCAGCTCAAACACCACAGGATTGTAGCATATGGTAAAAACAAATATTCATTTGTTCCTCATTCCCATGCCATTTTGCACTTTTCGTGCTTTTGAACTTTTGTTCTTCTCATATGAGTCCTCCTGCATGCCTTTCTTTCTGAATTTTGATTCAGGCTCCTCTATCCCTAGTGTCCTTTTGTGTGAGAGAGGTATTCACGTTTTAGCTCACAGATGGAGAGAATCTTTTGGTGATTTAGTACTTATGGTTTAGCATTTTTTTTGAGATATAATGCTTTTCATATGAGCTTTTGACTCTTATCTACCTTTTGGCATTCAATTCTTGGCATGGGATCGTTTATATATAATATAATGTTTTCCTTGCTTCTTTCCATGGGCCCTTTTTCTATCACTCCCCAGGACATTTTAAATGTGACATGGATGGAGCCTCAAAATAGTATTCCGGACCCTTTGATTCTGGTTTATTTCATAGGGGTTAAGCAAGAATTCAATGCGTACATAGCTATTCAAGAAAATTGCTAAAATGGAAGAATTTCTTTTAGATAAACAACAATATACAGTCTTATACCCAAGAACTTTAGTCATTCCAAAATTATGATGTTCCCCATGCGACCGCGGGTTTTCCTCCTTTATTGAAATTAGTAGAATTTAAACTAAAACAAGGCTGAACTACATAACTCAAAGAAGACAGCGATGCCATATTATTTATATACAAGATAGAAGAACAAAAAAAAACTCAGGAAAAATAAGGTTTGAGAACTAAGCCATTTACTGGTAAGTTGTCTTCATTGGATAGTCTATGAAACCCAACAGTGTGTTGGATTTATTGCATGAGTATGTTTGGCTATGTGTAAGCCTGTTGATTTCCCTAGTTCCTTGTGCAAATCATGCCCAGATTGGGAGTGGAAGTGTGTTGAGAGATTACTGAACACACTGGCCTACGGTTTGGGGGAATGTTGTAGCGACATAGCTGGTTGTGGAACAAATTAATCATCAAGATAAGTATTCTCTGATTATTCTTGTTTATTCATTGAAGTTGATTATGAATCAATATGATGAATTGATAAGGAAGAATGCTTGTTATGAATGAAGTAGGATTCGTTGTTGCAAAAACATCTCTGATTATGCTTGTTTATGCCATAAGAGTGTCTATGAATCACTATGTTCATGTTGGATTCTTGATGATGAGTAAGTAGAGGTTTTCTTTGTGTATATTTCCTTGCATTTTACTTCTGGTTTCCTTGTATGTTCAATGATTTTTCTTAAGTCCTTGGAGGCTAGAAAATCCTGGTAAAAGGTTCAATTTGTCGTTGATCTATGTGTTTCTGCACCTTGGGATCCATAGTGGAAGGTAGAATGTGGGAGGTAGGAGAAATAAGTTTAACCAAGGTAGAGTGTGGGTTTTTTCACCCCGAGATCTGTCTGCACAAGGAGTAAGGTAGGAGGTGGAAAACTAGAGAAAGGATAAGGTAAAGAGTTGGGATACCAATTTTCGAGTTCAACACTAGAGGCTGAAAATACGGAATGCAAAAAGCAGGAGCAAGGATAGAGGTTTCGTCATTTAATAGTTTTTCGAATTTCGACTTCTGAGGGCGGAAGGCGGCAGGAAAAAGAAGAAAGACTGAATGATTATTGAAGTACTCCGTCAAGTGTTATGCTTCTGAATTCCAAGTTTCAAGGGAGAGAAGGAGGAAGTGTGAAAGGAAGAAGTAGGAAGAGTGAGTGAATGTTTTCCATCGCATGTTACATTTCTGATTTCCAATTTTCGAGCTCAGAAGGAAGGAAGCAGAAGTGCAGAAGGAATAGGTGCAGTGTGGAAGAAGGTTTATGTGCAGATAATGGATCTGTTAATGATGGAGAAACTGTTACAGTGATGTACATAGGTTCTTAAAACTAAGAATTAATGTGGAAGAGTGTGTTAGCATCCATGCCTTATGTTTAGAGGGAGAACAAGCATTCTTGAAGCAAAATTTTTAATAATATGCATTATGGGGTATGGAAACATTACAATTTGGTATCAAAGCCGTTGGTTGCAACACTAGGACCTACATGGGCCAGAAAGAGTAGCTACGAGACATAAGAATACCCTGTGATACCAACATTGCAGTACACTATAGTTTGTTATCATAGTTGCAGGTTGCAGCACTGGGCTTGGATGGGATAAGTTGAATAGTTAACAAGCTGTTGGTAACAATAAGTAATGGTTCTTAATTCTGAATTCACTATGCAACTAACAAATGACGTTGTTAACACATTTTGTAGAGTGATAGTACAGATTGAAGAAGTGGGGTTTTCGCTCAGCCATGAGATCCTATGCCATGTATGATGACGGACATAAAATGGGGGCTTCACTTGTTGACCAATATCCTAGCACGTTAGTTCATATTGTGGGTTTTCAAATTATCAAAAATCAAACCAATATATTGCAGGTATTGGGGGGACGAGGGGTTTAAGGTGGGGGTGGGTAGGGTGGTTTATAAGGATTGAGGTATAAAAAGGGGTGGGGAGGAGGTTTTAAGTATTGGTAGGGGGTTTCAACAAAAAGAGTTTGGGTCAAAATCTCTCAAAATTAAGGGTGTTCTTTAATATCCCACGATCACACGTGATATGTGAGAGGTTCACTAAGTGCAGTCCCTCTGGGACAGAACCACTATGAGAATGAGGAATATGCTATGGGAGAAAATGTCTAAATTCGAAATGTTGATACAGAGTACAATGGAAGGAGATTCTAAGAAACTCTGCTAGATATTACAACCACCATGAGAATCTTGACGATGGAGATGCAAAGTTACATGGAAGATAATGAAAGATTCGTTAAGGCTTAGGAAGAGAAAAATCATCTGAATGCAGTAGTGCTACATATTTTGAAAGAAATCTAGAGGTAGATGAACTCAAAGAATCAAACAGTAAATATGGAAGGAAGTAGGAGCGGTTCTAGAAGAAGAAATATACATTCTAGTGGGTTATATGAATATGAAGGATCCAATGGGGATTCAAGTTTTTAGCCTCACAAGAATAAGAGAAATATGCATTACAGGAACATATCATGCAATTAATTCAAGAAGGCTAAGCCTCTTACATTTGATGGTGAGGTAAACAATGGTCAAGAACCTAAAGCCTATCTTCTTGGGATGAGGAAATATTTCCAAGTCCAAGCCTACTATAGAAATATGAAGGCTAGGGTAGCCATATTCAATTTGACTGGAAGAGAACCCATATGGTGGGATCACTTCATGCAAGTAAAGGAGATAAGTGAAAGGAAGATTGTGTGGAAACAATTCCAAAACTTTTTCAAGAAGAAGTATCTCTCTGATAGGTGCTATGATGGTAAGATCAAGAATTCCATGAGCTAAGATTGGGGCAGCAGACCATGGAAGAGTACGCCAATAAGTTCTTGCAACTATTTAGGTACGTAAAGTATATCAAGGATGATAAGATGAAAATATAGCATTTTCTAAGTGGGTTTCCTGAGTCTTATAAAGAAAGAATTGAATTTGATGAACCCAAAACTTTAGAAGAAGGTATAAGGAAGGCTAAGTGTTATTTTGATCAAAATAAGGGAAAACCTAATTACCATAAGACATGGAAGGATAAGAAGAATGAAAGCTATGATTAGAGGAAGAAAGGTTTCAAACCCTCTAACATCAGTAATAATCAGAAGTAATCATCACAAGTTGTGAAGCAACCAGCTAAGATGATGGGGGAGAAGCGAAGAGACCCAAAAGAAATCAGAGAGCCCCTCCAAATTTGGAGATATGGAGGACCCCATCTATGTATGAATTGTCCACTTGAGAATTGGAATGAAAGGACAACTTACAACATTCAAGAGGCAAAAACTATGGATCAAGTAGAACAGATAGTCCCTAGGATTTATGCAGCACTGGAGGACTGTTAGGTAGATCATCAAACAACCGTGGTTGAGGTGGAAGGTAAGATTGTTGAGCAATTTGTTTCTATTTCAATTTACCCTAGATCTACTCACAGTTATATTACTCCTATAGTAGTTGAGATTTGTGATTTTAAGAAGTTAAATCATAGTAAGCCATGGTTAGTCCAACTAGCCACTGGAACCAAGAGAAAGGTTAGTGAGATGGTAAAGCAATGCCCATTGGTCATGAACGGGCTAGTTACTTGTGTAGATCTGAATGTTATACCACTTGGTTCCTAGACATTCTGATTGGAATGGATTGTTTAGAAGCTCACAGAGTAAATCTTGACTACTATAATAAGACTTTTGAGTGCATAGATGAGGAAGGAAAATTAAGAGTTGTAAGAGGAATTCCTAAAGTGATTTATGTGAGGCATATTCTAGCCATTCAACTAAAGAATTTCTGTAGGAAATGTCAGTTGGAGGCAGCAGAGAATGAAACTCTCAGGTTGGAGGACTTCCATGTGTTACAGGAATTCAGGGATTCTTTTCCTAATGAGATTATAGGAATCCATTGAAGACGGGACATTAATTGCACAATTGAACTTGTTCCAAGAGTGGCATCGATGTCTAAGACACCTTACAGGATGAGTACGCTAGGAATTCTAGAGCTGAAGATGCAACTGCAAGAGTTGTTAGAAAATAAATATATCAGACCAAGTGTATCCCCTTGGGGAGCAGCTATGTTGTTTGCAAAGAATAAAGATTGTACACTCGGATTGTGTATTGATCACAGACAGTTGAACAAAGTCACTGTAAAGAAAAAACATCCTTTTCCTAGGATTCATGACCTCTTTGATCAAATGAGAGGAGAAAAGGTATTCTCCAAGATTGACTTGAGGTCTAGTTACCATCAGGTAAGGATCAAGGATGAATACATTCATACGAAATCCTTCAGGAAAAGGTATGGACATTATGAGTTTGTAGTGGTACCATTTGGTCTCAGAAATGCACCATCTACATTTATGTGCCTTATGAACAGTGTTTTTAGCAGGTATCTAGACAAGTTTGTTCTTGTCTTCCTTGATGACATTCTCATTTATTCTAAGAATGAGGAAGAGCATGAAGAATAACTGATATTGACATTGCAAATGCTCAGGGAGCATAATCTATATGAAAAGTTAAACAAATGTGACTTTTACAAAGATAAGTCATTATTTGGGTCACCTAATCTTAGAGGAGGGCATATCTGTAGACCTTGAAAATATTAAGGCCATTATGAATTGGCCAACCCAAATACATGTGATAGATGTAAGATCTTTTATGGGACCTGCAGGATATTATAGGATATTCATTTAGGAATTCTCCAAGGTTGCACATCCTATCACTTCCTTGCATAGGAAGGGGATAAAGTTTGAATGGACACCAAGGTGTGAGGAAAACTTCGATAAGTTGAAGCATCTTCTCACCAATACACTAGTCCTTAAGATTGTAGACCCGGAAAAAGACATTGTTATGTGTATTGATGCATGCAGTCAAGGACTTCGAGGAGTTCTCATGCAAGAAAACCACGCGGTATGTTATGAGTTGAGAAATTTGAAGGATCATGAGAAGAACAATGCCACTCATGATTTATAACTTGCAGCCATAGTACATGCTCTCATGATGTGCAGGAATTACTTAATGGGTAGAAAGTTTGAGTTGAGGAAAGACCACTGTGGTCTAAAATATTTGTTTGATCAGCCTAATCTAAATGCTAGGTAAGTTATATGGTTGGAGTTATTGTTTTAGTTTTATTTTGAGATCAAACACATAAAATGAAAAGAAAAAAAAGTGGTTGATGCACTCAACAGAAAGGTCCATGAATACGTTTGGAATATTTTAGTATTTGCCAATCAGATTTGAGACAGCAGATTGTTAATCATGCTACTAAATATGAATTGTATGTGCAGATAAAACACACATTGTAGTAGCAAAATCTTGAGAAGAGGTATGATGGATATAAATTGAAATAATATGGACTTCTTACTTATAAGAAAAAAGTTTATATTCCAAATGTAGCATATTTGAGGAGAATGGTTATGGATGAAATCCATCAAACTCCATATTCTGGTAATCCGGGAAATCAAAAGACAATTGCTACAGACAAAAAACATTATTGTTGGCCAGGAATGAAGAAGGACATTGCTGCATACATTTCAAGGTCCATGAAATGTCAACATGTGAAGGTTGAGCATCAACACGCAGCAGGGTTGTTCCAACCTTTTCCAGTTCCAGAATGGAAATGGGAAGTTATTACAATGGATTTTATTACAGGATTTCCAATGACTTGGAGACAACATGATTCCATCATGGTTGTTGTGGACAAATTGACAAAGGAAACACATTTTATATCTGTCAAGTCTACTTATCAGATTGATTCCATTGCAAAAATATTCCTGAAGGATATTTTCAAATTGCATGGATTTCCTAAGGAAATAGTCTCTGACATAGATCATAAGTTCAATTCCAATTTTTGGAAGGGTTTTTTTGCATATTTGGGTACCAAGTTGAATTTCAGCACTACCTACCATACTCAAACTGATGAACAGATAGAGAGAGTGAGTCAAGTGCTAGAAGACATGCTTCACATGTATGTGATGGACAAACCAACCAAGTGGGAAGATTATTTACACTTGGTAGAATTTGCATATAATAACAAACAAAAAGAATCCTTGGGGATGAGTCCATATGAAACCTTGTATGGAATACGCTATAGGTCACCCATGACCTGGGATAATCTAGTGAATAGAATTGTACTTGGTACAGAATTTCTCAAGGAAATGGAGCATGAGGTTGTCAAGATCAAACATAACCTGAAAGTATCCTAGGATAGACAGAAACGCTATGTTGATAAGCATAGAGTGCATAGAGAGTTCAATGTTGGGGATAATGTTTTCCTCAGAGTGAGGGGAAGGAAGGGTTCCCTGAATATTGGAAGTTGTGCCAAGTTGTCTCCTCGATATTGTGGGTTGTTTGTAGTGCTTGAGAGGATAGGGCTTGTTGCATATAGACTTGCATTTCCTGTTAGCACTAGGGATCATAATGGTTTTCATGTTTCTTTGCTTAATAAATATGTACATTATCTTAACCATGTGATTGATTGGGATGTGATCCATGTGGAACCCCAAGGAGAGTTCCAAACCTATCCATTGTGCATCCTTGATGGGAAGGTCAGAATGCTACAAAATCGAACCATTGGACTGGTAAATGTGCAATGGAATAACTAGAGCCCTAAAGAGGCTACATGGGAGTTGGAGGATGCCATGCGATCGACACATCTGATTTTGTTCAATTTTTCGAAGCCCCGAGGGTGCTTCCAGTGAGGCATTCTGCTTAAGATGGTAAAGCATTGATGACAGTGTTGTTGTAAGGGGGAGGGGATTGTAATACCTCAGTTTTGATCCCATGGTATTTAATTGTACATAATGTAAATATTGTAAGAAATCATGGCTAGGAGCTCAAGGCCAAGGCCCTGCCATTGATTGATGTTTTGTAAATAGGTGATCAAGGGTGATACCTATGGTTCAAGTTCTAATTCAAGCACAGTATAGATATATATCTTGATATAGCATGTAAATGTCCAAAAATAATATAATACCATAGCTAGTTATGGGACTGCAAACGTTAAGGAGATGGGGGAATGATTCCAAAAAGGATAGGGTGGGGAGTTAGTCAAACCCATCGATCCAATAGGGTGTGAATAGATGTCAATGGGGAAACCCATGAATCCTCAAAAACTTTTATTCTCATATTTCCTCAATCATCAATTTCTTCCCGAAGTTGGTTGAGGTAGTTAATTCCTTGGGAAGAGCAAGCCATGGTAGTTTGGTGGCTTCACTAAGAAATCCTGGAATCCTGCAGTCTGTAGAACCTATATTCATGCTTCTGTGGCAAGTAAATCAGTATGGGAATATATACGCATTCCCTCATCCCTGATTCATGCTGAGAATTAGGGGCATTATTTGCATTGTTGGTCAAGCGGAGTGGAAAAAGGTCATGGTTTTTGCTCGTGGTTGTTCACCATTCTACCCTTTTGATTGTCCCAAGTGATTCAATCATTTGGATCCATTGTCCATCTACGTTGTTGATGGTTCGACCATCCTGAGTTGTGGATGTGTAGTTTCACAATTTTTTTCGGTGTAACATTGTGGTATGAGACCATGTTTCCTCTATGTTATAGAGGTGATTCTATGAGGATGAGTTTTCCTTGTGGATCATTGTGTGTGCATCCATTTTTGGTTGAATACCAAGGAATTGAAGAGGCTAGAATGGTGTAATAAACCTAGCGAAGAGAGGAACCTCATAGACAGATCAAGAGGGCT
The DNA here is from genome assembly GCA_001517045.1 of Pseudotsuga menziesii. Classification (NCBI taxonomy): domain Eukaryota; kingdom Viridiplantae; phylum Streptophyta; class Pinopsida; order Pinales; family Pinaceae; genus Pseudotsuga; species Pseudotsuga menziesii. The sequence goes on along the minus strand of LPNX011145709.1, from coordinate 61,386 downwards.
TATAAATGCTTTCTGCATACCATCAAGAGAACCAGAAGGGAAGGTATGGCCTAACGGACTGTGTAGCAGTAAAGGGAATAATTCCTTGTGTTTGGTGGTGAAGGTACTGAGGAGGCCAAGCCAGATATTATGTAGGTTCCCATGGATCTATGGTTGAGCTCACTAGCTTAGCAATTATACCATTTTGATTTCCTTAGAAGCCCGATAAGCTCAACTGTTAGTTGGTTTGGTTGTGTATTATGATGTTTTGTCCTAGTAACCTATGAAACCCACTGGTATGTTGGCTTGGATGGATAGTATGTGAAACTGTTGTAATATCACATATCACATAAGTTTTCAAATAATACACATAAAGAATCATATAAACATACAGAGACAAGAGACAAGAATAGATAGTAGAATAAAAAATTATATTATAGAATCACATGAGGGTCCATACATATAAAAAACCGAACCAAGTTCTTAAATAGCTTAACAGCCTATTATATATAATTACAAAATGTTTATGAGTAACTACTTGTCTGTTCGGTCAACCGACATGACCTTTAGATACCAACCTAATCTCCGATCATTCGGTTGACTAGTCTAGTTAGCTCACCGACTAGCTCCTCCAACATCTTCATTAGGAACAAAATCTTTCTTCATCCTGAAGAAATAGAGGAGGTACAAAACTCTATCTCAAGTAGCTTCCTTTTAGTTTTTCTATCTTCATGGGATATGAAGTGTAATAGATGGTTTTCTTTGTACACATACTTCAACTATGGCTTCTACCAAAATGGCCAGTTGGTGCTGAAAATTTGCCCAACTGCGGAGAGCTCTCTCGATTTCTATAGTAAAGGTTGTAATTCTATATAGAGTCGCCAAATTCTCCTGAATTGATAATTCTACAATATTAATCATGTTGGGTCCCAAAAATTGGGATTTTCATTTGTTGTGTTCATCAGTAGTTTCATATGTGGACAGATTTTGTCTAGTTTGTCGAAGCTAGAAGGAGCCTGGTTTACCCATTGATCATCTTGTTTCTATAGATTCTCTAGCTTTTCTATTTCCAATACAATTTGATCTTTTATTGTACTCTTAATTTCTTCGTCAAGGCCTTGTTGATTCTCCAATGTCTTGATGTGTTCACGGGTTTCTCGAGCATGTTGAAATACTTGTCCATAATGGGTATACCATGTAGATTTTTCACTAGTTTTCAAACACCGGTTTTAAGTAAACATTATATATATGTTTATGACATTCCTAGAAAATTAAATTATTGGAAATAAACAAAATTTTCCAAACATAAAAAACTGTTGTGGCTAATATGTTTTAGTGACAGTAAATAAAAATCAGCACGCCATTTAATCACATAGAACACTAGGATTTTTGCCCAATGGAATTGGAAAAAACAAAAAGGGGAAAACGAGTTAGAGAGAGAGATTTTATAATAGATAAATTTATAGTAAAACTCAAAAAAATTCGGACTAATTTATCTCAACCCGGAAGAGAAAATTTATGCCTCGTTTTTCGTGCCAAACGGGAAAAAAATAAAACTCATATTTTTTTCTTCTTTATTTTTTTGCCTTGATTTCTATGCCATTGTACAGAGTGTAAACATGGAATGTACCGTATGGACTGACTTTATATACCCTGAATTCCATGCCCAATAAAAAATAAATTTCTTGAAAATCATGCCCAGAAATCTGCCTCAAAAAACGTGCCTGTTTCCTTGAAAACCATATCGTACTAACTGTACGGACCAGAAATAAATGTTGTCGTATTATTCTTTATTTTTCATGCCCTCTTTGCTGCTGTCCTTTCCCTCTTTTTGCATGCTACAAATTTTTCCTCTTGCTCAGGAAAAATGGAAACTTTCTCTCTTCTCTCTCTCAGCTCTCTCTTCTCACTTCAATTTGCAAAAGTGAGGCAAAATTCCTTTTCCTTTCCTTTTTGAGTAAACCCTAGGGTGAGTCTAGTCTAACGCTAGAGATTAGATTATATCAAGGGCTAAAACTAAATGCTCTGATTTTATTTCTAAAATATTAATTTCACTCACCCACTTAAATCGATCAGAAAGTGACTTTAATGCTCTAAAGTCAAATTAAATGCTTTTACTTAAGTCATTTAATTCAAGGGTCAGTTTATGTCTCCTCTCTAAGTGACTAAGGGAAAATTCACCAGGGGAACACTTCCCTAGGTACAAAACTAACACTCCCTCTTACCTAGGAAGTTGTTCTGCACCACTCCCAACTTGTCTCTGAAGAAGACAAACTTGCCCCTTCCCAAAGACTTTGTTAGAATGTCAACTACCTACTCATCTGTGGAAATGTACTAAAGCATCACCGGCCCTCTCTGAACATAATCTCAGATGAAACGATATCTGATCTCTATGTGCTTTGACCTGTCATGGAAAACTAGATTCTTAGAAAACTGGATGCAACTCTGATTGTCTAACTAACTAACCGTAGGCCTAATCTCCTGACCAAATATATTGACCAACAACTTGTGAAGCCACAAGGCCTTGTATCTCAACAAACTGGCTGCCATTTACTCAGCCTCTGCAGTACTCAATGCAATGGACTTCTACTTCCAAATGAACCACAACAATGTTGTCAATCCCAAACTGAAACAATATCCAGAAGTGCTCTTCCATTATGTCACACTACCTACCAAATATGATTCTGTATAGCCAACCAATATGATCCCCTATGACCTCCTGTAGTCAAAACCAAAATCCATTGTCCCTAAAATATAGCGCAACACATTTTTTGCAGCGACCCAATGCACACTCCTAGGATCAACCATGAACTGGCCAAGAGTGTTCACTGCAAAACACAAATCTCATCGAGTGTTGACCAGATACATCAATGACCTGATAAAATGACAATATAAAGTAGGGTCCATCGACTCTCCCTAACAAGCATGAAGCTTCTTCCAATTGGTGATCATAGTTGTGAACATAGGACTGAAATCCTCCATCCTAAATCTTTTCATAATATCAATCGCATACTTTCCCTTCCCCATAAAAATATGTCCAGCCTCCTGCCAAACCTCCAATCCCAAAAAATAATGCATGAGCCCAATATCAATCATCTCGTACTCTACTGCAAGATACTTCTTGCAAGCTGCAATGGGTATCTCTCTGCCTGTGATAAACAACTCATTAACATATAGCATAAGAAAAAGAGGATCATCTCTAGCCATGATGAAGTAGATATTTGGATTTGCTTCACTCTTCTAAAACCCCATACTTAGCAAGTAAGAATCAGTCTTGGATTACCAAGCTCTTTTAGCTTGCTTCATCCTGTAAAGGGCCTTCTTCAACCTACATACATGTACCTCTCTGTCATGAATGTCAAATCCCTGAGGTTGATCAATGTAAATCTCCTCATGTATGATCCCATTGAGAAATGTGGTCTTCACATCCATCTGATGGATCTTCCAACCCATTTCTGCTGCAATCGAGATCAAGCTCCTGATAGAAGTATATCAAGAAATCGGTGCAAAAATATCATCATAATCAATGCCCTAAACCTAAAACCTTGCTTTGTACTTCTCCACACTCCCATTTGTTGCATCCTTTAGCTCGTAAAGACAACGATAAGTCACCATTGACTTCCCCTTTGATCTTGGAACAATATCCCATACATCATTCTTCATGATGGAATGGTACTCATCCATCATGGCATCTCTCCATACCAAATGCTAGGAGGCCTCCTCAAAAGTAGAAGGCTTAGAATCGCGTGTACAAGCCACCAACACCATGCCCAATCTTTCAGGCATCTTGACGACACTTACCTTGTCACTCGGTGTCCCAACCTTTAATGCATCCTTCAATTTCTCATGAAGAGACTTAGGCTTCTTCTTACCTTACGTTCTTCCCACACTAGCATGTCCTCATCTGAAGAACTACCAGAGATAGAAGCCAAAGTCACTTGTGAACCTGAAGCTAGTGTGCCAACACTAGGTGTACCCTATAATCCTGATCTTGATCCCCTGTACGATGTACTTGTAATTGTATACCCATCACCTATCCCCGAAGACCCTGTTGTCCTTTCCACTGAACTTGGTGAACCTATGCCAACACTCTGTGGTCCTGTAACCCTAGAAACCTATGATCCTGACTCCTACGTAGATGGAACCTATGCCACAACCTAAGGTGCAGGGACCTGCTGCTCTCCCTGCTCTGACTCTCTAGACCTATTGAAGGCTCACTCCTACTCAAACTTCACATCCCTTCTCACTAGCACTGTCCTCTAAGAGGGAAGGTAACTATGGAAGGCCTTCATAGTCTCATCATAACCCACAAATATTCCCTTATCTATACTGGGCTCTAAATTTATCGTCTTCTCTAAAGGGCCATGAGAGTAAGTCAGACTACCAAATATACAAAAATGGCCAACTTTAGGATTTTTGCTTGAAAAGCACTCCTCAAGTGTCGTATTCCCCACTTCTCGATGGGGACTCCTGTTCTGAAGATATACAATGGTGTTGCAAACCTCAATCCAGAGAAAGAAAGGAAGTGACTAATCATGTAACATAGCTCAGGATGCTCCAACATTGGACTTGTTCTTCCTCTCTGCTACTCTATTCTGCTCTAGAGTATATAGAACTGTCAACTGCCTCTTGATCCCCTCCTGTCTGCAAAATCCATCAAACTCGTTTGAGGTATACTCACCCCCATTATCTGATCTCAAGACTCAGATCTTACTCCCTGTTTGGTTCTCCACTAGATCTTTGAACTCTTGGAACCTCTACAATAATTCCTTATACTTCTTTCTCTTCAGAAAGTAGATCCAGGTCTTCATGGAATGGTCTTCAATGAATGTCACATAATACTCGTATCCTCTCAAGGACATAGAAGACATAGGTCTGCATAAGTTTGAATGTATCAATTCAAGAGTACGAGGTGACCTGCTATTATTACTTGCAAAAGTAGTATTGGTGTGCTTTCTCAAAGCACACCCCCTGCACACATCACTATGCCCTATGTTGAACTCCGGTAAACATGTCACCATGTGCCTCAACAAACCCAAGGATGGATGATGCAAGTGAAGCATCCTCCTATCCCAAATCTCACACAACTCACTACTACTGCTATGTGCTAAATCTTGTTGCGACTAAAACAAGAGCCTATACAGTTTCCTACATCTTGCTCTAATGGGAACTGAAACAAATGGTCCTACAGTCTTGGGAAATATATGCACGTGTCGATCAGTGAAAGACACCCTAAGACCATGATCCTCGATCATGGACATTGACACAAGGTTCTTCTTCATCCTAGACACATAGAATACATCTTGCAATACCATGGGACTCATGGAATCCCTCTGAGATGTAGTGGCCCCACGTCCAACTCCACTAACTACTGAGTGATCTCCCAACACAACCTCCACATCTGTCTCTTCATGTGAAAGATCAGAGAACATCTCACAAGCACCTATCATGTGGCTTGAGGATCCACTATCTATGTACGAAGTGCTGGAAGTAGATGCACTATAAGAATGGTCTGTCCCATAAGAAAACTCCCTCTGTCTGTGAACATCTGCACTGGTGAGAATGGATGGTCTCTCTCTCTCTCAACATGTCGAGTGCATAGTGAAAACTCACTCTGAAATCTAGCTATAAAATCATCAATCTCATTTCAAGCGGCTGTCTGCAACGTAGTAGCATAGTGTCCCATCTTGTGACATGCAAAGCACTTCACAGTGCCCATATCCTTCTTTTGCTCATGCTACTGTTGCTTTGCCCCACCCTTCTTGGGACCCTTATTTCTCTTCTTCTTCCCTTTCAATGTCAATGCAACATATTTCTGATCTCCCCTACTATTAGAACCACTACACTCTAAGAAAACCCTGCGAGTCTCCTCCTGAACAAAGTCATCACAGACCCTGTCCCAAGATGGTAAGTTCTCTCTTGCCACCAACCCGTGAACAAACATAGTCCAAGGTGTAGTCACCCCATTCAGGGCTTTCCGCACTAACTCAGGACTAGTAACCACAACACCCACAGCTACAAGCTCATATATCACCTAAGAGATCCTATTAAGATAGGCCATACACACCTATACTTTGACCATATTGATGTTTTTCAGCTTCTCCCTAAGCACCATCTTCTTGTTTTCATTAGTACTCTCAAATAGACCGATCAAAGCAGACCAAATCTCATGTGCATGATCCTTCCTGAAAATGTGAGGAATAACATGATCGTTAACAACATATAATATTATCCTCATGGCTTTAATATATTTCTTATTAAAGGATGCAAGTAACGCTGCATCAGTAAAAGGGGGAATAGTAACGGGATTTGTTGTAGTCTTTCTAACTACTTCCTCCCACAACTCATTCTCCCTCAGCATAAGTAAAATATGTGCTTTCCATGAGACAAAGTTGATTTCCCCATCCCACCTATCCTCAGTTCTCAACCCCACATAAATCATTTTCTCAAAGAACAAGTTTCAGCAAAATGTACTACTGTCAGAAAGGTTTTTCTGAATTTTGGAAATGACTATTTCACTACTAGAATTTAATTTCTACCACAACCCACTCTAATACCATGTAGATTTTTCACTAGTTTTCATCCATCGGTTTAAATTAAAAAGTATATCTATGTTTATGACATTCTTAGAAAAAACAAAGTGCTGGAAATAAACAAAAATTTTCAGACTTAAAACATGGTTGTAACTAATCTTTTTCAGTGACAGTAAATAAAAATCAGCATGCCATTTAATCGCATAGAACACCAGTATTTTTGGCCAATGGCTTTGGAGAAACTGACAAGGGGAAAAGTCAGCAATTTTTAGACCAACTTATCTCTACCTAGAACAAAAAATTGATGTCTCGTTTTTCATGCCAAACAGGAAAAAAGTCAAACTCAGATTTTTCTTCTTCTCTGTTTTCTTCCTCGATATTCATTCTTTTGTATGAACTGTACCATACATACCGATTATATGGACCTCGATATCCATGCCTATGAAAACAAAATTCTTAAAAATTGTGTCAACAAATCTGCCTCGAAAACATGCACGCTACCTCAAAAGTCGTACCGTACGGACTATACGGACCAGCAATAATGTTGTTGTCTCCTTCTAGATTTTTTGTTCCCTCTTTGTTGTTGTCCTTTCCCTCGATTTACGTGCTACAAATTTTTTCTCTTGTTTAGGAAAAGTGGAAACTTTTTCTCTTCTCTCTCTCAGCTCTAACTTCTCACTTCAATCTGCAAAAGTGAGGCAAAATCCCTTTTCCTTGCCTTTTTGAGTAAACCCTAGGGTGAGTCTAATCTAACAGTGGAGATTAGATTCGATCAAGGACTGAAATTAAATGCTCATATTTAATTTCTAAAACATTAATTTCACTCACCCACTTAAATCTATCAAAAAGTGACTTTAATGCTCTAAAGTCAAATTAAATGCTTTTACTTAAGTCATTTAATGTAAGGGTCACTTTATGTCTCCTCTCTAAGTGACTATGGCGAAAGTCACTAGGGGAACAGTTCCCTAGGTACAAAACTAACACTCCCTCTTACCAAGGAAGGTGTTCTACACCACTCCCAACTTGTCTCTGAAGAAGACAAACTTGCCCCTTCCCAAAGAATTTGTCAGAATGTCAACTACCTACTCATCTGTGGAAATGTACTAAAGCATCACTGACCCTCTCTGAACATAGCCTCAGATGAAATTATATCTGATCTCTATGTGCTTTGACCTGTCATGGAAAACCAGATTCTTAGAGAGTTGGATGCAACTCTGATTGTCACAGTAATAATCATAGGCCTAGGCTCCTGACCAAATAGATTCACCACCAACTTGCGAAGCCACAAGGCCTCACAGCTTGACAAACTGACTGCCATGTACTTATCCTCTGCAGTACTAAATGCAACAAACTTCCACTTCCAACTGAACCATGACACTGCTGCCGAGCTCAAATTGAAACAACATCCTGAAGTGCTTTTCCGGTCTACCACACTGCCTTCCCAATCTGAATCTGTATAGCTAACCAATCTAATCCCCTCTGATCTCCTGTATTCCAACCCAAAATCCACTGTCCCTGAAAGACAGCGCAACACATGTTTTGTAGTGACCCAGTGCACACCCCTAGGCTCAACCATGAACTGGCTAATAGTGTTCACTGCAAAACACAAATCTGGCTAAGTGTTGACCAGATACAATGATGACCCAATAAGCTGACGACATAAAGTAGGGTCCACCAACTCTCCTTCATAAACATGAAGCTTCTTCTTGTTGGTGATCATAGGTGTCAACATAGGCCTGCAATCCTCCATCCTGAATCTCTTCAAAATATCAACCGCATACTTTCCCTTCCCCAAAAAAATATGTCCAAGCTCCTTCCAAACCTCCAATCCCAAAAAATAATGCATCATCCCAATATCATTCATCTTGTACTATGTTGCAAGATACTTCTTGCAAGCTACAATGGGTCTCTCTCTCCTTATGATAAACAAGTCTTCAACATATAGCTGAAGAATAATCACATCATCTCCAACCATGATGAAGTACAGATTCATATCCGCTTCACTCTTCTAAAACCCCATACTCAGCAAGTAAGAATCAATCCTAGTGTACCAAGCTCTTGGAGCTTGATTCAGCCCATAAAAGGCCTTCTTCAACCTACATACAGGTGTCTCTCTGTCATGTATCTCAAATCCATAATGACATTCAATGTAAATCTCGTTCTGTATGATCCCATTGATAAATGCGGTCTTCACATCCATCTGATGAATATTTCGACCCATTTTCGCTGCAATGGAGATCAAGATCCTGATAGAAGTATATTGAGCAATAGTTGCAAAATTATCATCATAATCAATGCCCTAAACCTATGAAAAACCCCACGCTACAAATATGGCTTTGTACTTCTCCACACTCCCATATGCTACATGCTTCAGCATGTAAATCCAATAAGAAGTCACCACTGGATTCCCCTCCAATCTCGGAACAATCTCCCATACATCATTCGTCATGATGGATTGGTACTCGTCCATCATGGCATCTCTCCATACCGAATGCTGGGAGGCCTCCTCAAAAGTAGAAGGCTCGTAATATCATGTACAAGCAACCAACACCATGCCCAATCTGTCAGGCATCTTGATGGCTCTTAACTTTTCACTAAGTGTCCCATCCTTTAAGGAATCCTTCAATATCTCTGAAAGAGACTTAGGCTTCTTCTTCCCTTAACGTTCTTTCCACACTAGCATGTCCTCATCTGAAGAACTACTAGAGCTAGAAGCCCCAGTCACCTGTGAACCTGAAGCTAGTGTGCCAACACCAAGTGTACCATGTAATCTTGATCCCAACCCCCTGTAAGGTGTACCTATAATAGTAGACCGATCATCTATCCACAAAGACACTGCTAGCCTAACCATTGAACCTGTGCCAACACTCTATGGTCCTGTAACCCTGGAAACCTATGATCCTGATTGTTACACAGATGGAATCTGTGCCACAACCTGAGGTGTAGGGCCCTACTGCTCTCCCTACTCTGAATATCTTGACCTCTTCAAGGCTCTCTCCTCCTCAAAATTCACATCCTTTCTCACTAGTAATTTCCTTTAAGAGGGAAGGTAAATATGGAAGGCCTTCATAGTCTCATCATAACAAACAAATATGCACTTCTCCGCAGTGGAATCTAACTTTGTACTCTTCTCTGAAGGGACATGAGAGTAAGTTAGACTACCAAATATACAAAAATGGCCAACTTCGGGCTTCTTTCCTGAAAAGCACTCGTCAGGTGTGATATTCCCCACTACCCGATAGGGACTCCTCTTCTAAAGATATACAGCGGTGCTGCAAGCCCTAGCCAAAAGAAAGAAAGGAAGTGACTGGTCATGTAACATATCTTGGGCTACTCCAACAATGGACCTATTCCTCCTCTCTGCTACTCCATTCTGGTCTGGAGTATACGGAACTGTCAACTGCCTCTTGATCCCCTCCTGTCTGGAAAATCCATCAAACTCCTTGTAGGTATACTCAGCCCTGTTATCCGATCTCAAGACTCAGATCATCCTCCCTATTCGATTCTCCACAAGAGCTTTGAACTCTTGGAACCTCTGCAAGACATCCTCAGAATTCTTGCTCTTGAGAAAGTAGATCGAGGTCTTCCTGGAATGGTCTGTCAAAACCCCAAATTTTCCAAAAAATTTAAAAAAATTTAAATGCATATATTTTCATTAAATATAGTCATTAACTATTTGATTAGTTCTATGTTATTAGATTAAGATCTGAATAATCTGTTGACTATGCTAATATTTATGGAATAGTTTCTTTTCAATTACTGATTTGTTTTCTGTTTGCGACCACAAGGTGGGATTGTCATGAAAGACTGGGCTTAATTAGCTTCCGGGCTAACGCATAAGTTTTCCTTTTCTTACAGATATACAGGTAAGATGTTCGGGTTGCTGCTAACAAATCTCTAAAGTATTCAATAATGATTCACTATACAAAATGTATTTCAGTAAAAGTATATACATGCTAGTCAAATTTATCAAGCTTATAAAGGTAAAGCTTTAACTATGGTTCTTTTTAAGACATTATTGATAGAGAATTGAATTCTACTAGTAAAGGTGGCAGCTATTTTTTTTTGTCAAGAAAGCAGGATTTAACATTCCTACGGAGTACAAAACCATTGGATGTTCATACTGAATGCAAGTGTAAAATATGATAAATATTTCTTTACTAGCGAAGTAGGTATAGCAGGGTTACAACATCAAGATCTAATTTTTAAGTGTTCATAATTACTGCATCCTGCCATGATTGAATTTGCAACTATACTTGTAAAAAGATAAGGAGGTTTAAGTACCAAACTTATACTTTTCTTAATTCAAGAATTACAAGGTTTACTACTTGATACAAGTCACTCTTAAAGTCTTCCTTTAGTATTTAGAAAACTGTAATGTTTGGAATATTATTTTTATTTCCATGGTCAATGATTTGATGGTAAACTTATAGATCATTCCCAGTTTTATTATACTCAAATACCACTCTACGATTTTCATAATTATACTATCAAGCAAATAAGGCTAACTTACCCAAGCTACCTATCATATAATGACCTTATAATATCTTTTATAATCTTTGAGCTTGAAATTTATAAAAGACTAATTGTCACAAAAGATTCTATGACTATTAATGGGATTGTTATTTCACAAGCAAGGGATAACCATAAGTTCAAGAGTAAGACTATAATCATGTTCAATTCTATAGACTTTATATTATTATGCCTTTTACCTTCATTCATGAACTAGGGCAATTGATAATATAGAAATAGATTTATAAACAAGCTACGCCATGGTAACTATTATTACTCCTTTGCTCTTATATCTCCTTAACAAACATTACAACTTTCCATACATAAATGTGTTAGACCAACGATGAACTAATTCTACGTTACAATGTTTTCTAAACATTATTTTATTGTTTAAATGGTTGATTTTATAACGCAGGTGATTGACTATGGTATAATGAACTTTGTGGAATCCCCACAATATGATTTGGGTTGTGAAAATCGTTGGTGATATTGTCATGGAACTATAATGTTCCTACCCAATGCATGCCAATTATTAAAAGGGTTACGTGGGCTCTTCCCAGCCATGCACTCGCGTTTAAAAAGGTTTGACTCAAACCCTAATCTTCATTCTTCCATTGCCTTCGGGCCTCCGGCCACTCTGCGATAACCTCCTTGTCCGCTCTGCTATTTGCATTGTCTACTAGCAATCCATATGTTGGTTCAGCTCCTCGTGGGATCATCTACTCCGTTGTACAGAAAGTTACTGTGTTGAATAGCTTGCTGTTTGAATGTTGAGCATCATTGATTCTCTGAGGGCTTCTCCATTGGCATCCCTCGCACGAACTCTTTACTGTGTAGGCCGTCGCCTTAACTTAGTGCTGCGAATCGTCCTCCATCGTGACAAGATACCCATCGCTCCAGCGAGCTCCTTCTCTTCTGCGGTAAATTAAGGGTTTACCCTTCCTCCTGCTGGTGGTTGTCTTGTTGTTCTTCAGTGGCCATATTTCTATTAGACTTTAAGGTATGTTACAGGGTTTCCCTTTGCTTTCGTTTCAAAGAATTAGCTTAACAATCAATAGTTTGGAAACGTGTTTAATATTATGTTTATCCTTCGTTACAGGGTTGGAATTCTCCTCTTGGCGTGGAAGGCGCAAGACTTCAACAACTGGCTTCTCCCGGTAAGCCTGGTTTTATCCATGGCATTCTCCTCTTTGCTGGTCTTTTAGGGCATTAATGGGTTTGAATTCGTGGTGTGTAACCCTCACGGTTACTTTGGTTCAGTTAGTGAACCTAAACGATGTTAAAAGAGTTTCGACTCTTCGTTTATCATGGGATCTTGGCTAAAGCCGAGACTGTGGGTTTTGGGTCTTTGCTTGATTACTGTGTAAAGCATGCATATATATGTATTACTGTTGGGTATAGGTTGTAAGCTTTATTTTGTAAATCACGTTGGTAGCCGTGAGGTGCAAAGGAGATAAACTCCTTCCTCATGATGAACCTCAATACATACTGCTAATTTTGACAGGGTTTACCCCGAACTTGGAGCTATAAGTTGTCCATATAATTTTTCTTTGAATTAATATTTTGTTGACTGTATAGTTTTGAAATAAGATAATGTGTAAACTCGGCTTATTGAGCTTATCTGAGTTCGATACCTCCGATTCCTATAAATTTTATAAATACCTAATTTACTCATTGTAAATGATTTATGGTATTAGTTGGTAAGGTTTTTCCTGTATGTTAATATTAAGCCGGGTTAATTATTTACTCAAAGAAATTTATAAAGTGTTATAATGGTTAAACTTTGTAAATTATGAAGTCTGAATGTTTTAATGGTATTCTTCAGGTTACCGACAGAGTAACCTTGGTTACAGGTTTTATATTAAATTTTTGTTTATCAATAATAGGTTAAAACATTACTGTGATTTTGAAATAATATTATTTCTGTATAGGAGATAATAAGGCAGTAATTATTACTTATTATAATGATAAAGTTACCCTACATGGAATGTTTATTACCTTTACTGCTAGCTCTGCTTAGGCTCTTTTATAAGTATAAATGGAAATAATAATTGTTCTCTGTTTATAAAATAACCTATTGTTAAAGTATCCTCAAAACTTACTATTAATTACACTGCACTTCTGAAATTATAAGGGTTTCTAGTTGTGTTTTATACAATATAGTTAAACTCGAATTCGAGCATTCTGTCACTCTATTATTTGCTTACTGTTGATTATGCACTTGAATTTTTACTCTTAATATTTCTCTTATAAATTTACTGTCAAGGATTCTGAACTTGATTTAAACCTTGACTTACTAGTTATTAAGAAATTTGTATGTGTTAACATATAGTTTATACCCTTCAGCTTATATAGGGTCTTTATATTCTTATTTTATTATAATAATATTCTTGAGTACTGTTTATTTACCTCGCAGTACAAAAAGTATAAATGGTTCCAGTTTGTAATTAAAGTAACAATTACATTACCTGAAATTCCATAATGATAGTACTCCTATAGTGTATGTAATAGAAGTTTATTGTTATTAATACCATAAAGATATTATCCCTCCTGAAGGTACAGATGTTTCTATGATTATTATTTAGTTTAATTTTATAACATTATGTTATTTATTTCTTATGCCAATTAGGCTAAATATTACGTAAAGTTGTGTAATTTATTTAGTTTATCTGCTTGGTTATGATATCTGTATATATATATAATCAAATAGTACTACTTAGGGTTTATCTCATATAATTATATATAGTAGCATTCATTTACCACCTAAGAAAATAGGATAACAACTCTGTAAAATATTTGAGCTCAGTAAAAAATTAAAAGGAAGATTAAGAAATGAATTGACTACATTACTAAACATACATACAGACCACCATAGCTTGGTTTAACTATAGAGTCTAAACAATATTTAATTACTCCTACTTTCAGTGTTGTCATTTCAGCATATAGAAGTTAAATTCTTTAAACTAGAAGAAACAGTTGTAAGTTTTAAACCGCAAGTATACCTAGTCTAACCTTTCTTTAATGCAACTATTATATTCTTCTATCTGTTCTTTATAAATAAATAGAATTACTGAGAGTAAAATAATGTACAAAGGAATAATTTTATCTATAAACACATGCTACTATTAGTAAAACAATAATTTCTTCTGATAATAGGTAAAGAAACAATCTATTATTCTAAAATCTCATCATACCATCTTTTTATAATTTTACCCCTATGTTGGAGTACGGTCTAGTAAACCCAGATGTGGAAAAACACAGTGGGTATTTATTTCTCATCAACAGATTCTATTACTGAACCATTTAAATAACTACTAACATAACATCCAACCATTCACAGTTACTAAAGCAAAGACAGTTAGGTGACAGAACTTGCTTAAGCTTTGGACAACAACAGCAATGGGAGGCCGTTCCTCCCTACCAACTCCTGGAGAGCGCTCAAATAGCGACTCCTCAGGACCCCCGAGATTTCTCTGGTCTCCCTGGCTGTAACTAGTTGTAGGAATAGTCAGATACCAGTCTTCAAACTCAGTATTAATCCAGAACTTATCAGTAAGTTCTCCCAGCTAACAAGCTGTAATAAACCAAGTTACTGTAGCATTCCTCTCATTAAACTTCCTTACTGTTTTTCCCTCTTTCCTCAATGAATTTCCTGAATGCCATTCACCTGAATGAATTCTCTCTGGAAAATATCTGAGCAGCCTCAGCTCTATTCATTGGCTACTTTAAAAAGATTGCCTAGGTCTTTTTGGGTTAGTTGTCATTTAATGAGCCACCTGCTTTGATCCCACTTTATTGGGGGATCATGACCCCAAATATAGGGAAGTTGCCACCTACAACTTAGGAAGTGTTTGAGGATGCTGCCACTTGTATTTTGTCCTCCACCTAGTTCCATCCACCAGTTTGACCAGTAACCTATTTTTAATAGCTCTCCCATGCTGTTGTCTCCACAATTTATTTATTAATAATAAAATATTCTGAATTACATTCCACTTCTGTTGACTCTGCTGATTCATCACTTCCTACTTAGCATTAAATTTAACATAATGTCTCAAGAATATAATTAAAACAATTAACATTATTTTACAAAATTGGGGTATGTGATATACACACCCCCTTGAAATGTAACATCGTCCTCGATGTTACTTATTCTTCATCCTCTGCAACCTCCTGGAATAGATTCGGGTATGCTTCCCGCATCTTACTTTCCAGTTCCCAGGTAGCTTCTTTAGGACTAAGTTGATTCCATTGCACCTTCAACTGTCCAATTTTGCGGTTCTGCAGAGTAATTTCCCTCCTCCCGAGGATACAGTCTAGTTCCACCAGAACTTCTCCTTCTAGTTCCACCTGTACAACATTCCAATCAATCACAGGAGTAGCATCATGGACATACTTTTTCAGAACAGAAATATGAAAAACATTATGCACTTTCAAGTTAGGTGGTAACGCTAGCTGATATGCAACTTGACCAATTTTGGATAAAATTTCAAATGGACCACAGTAACGTGGTGCTAGCTTTGCACAACTCCCCAGTATTAGAGAGATTTTCTTTGGTCTTACCTTTATACACATGTGCTCACCCACCTGGAACTCTTTTGGAGTTATTTTTAAATCTGCTTGGCTCTTTTACCGATCCTATGCTACCTTCAAATTTTCCTGCACTTGTTTCACAATTTTTTCCATTTCCTTCAATAATTCTAGTCCTAACACTAATCTATCTACTGGATTATTCCAAGAGATAGGAGTGTTTTATTTACGCCCGTACATAATTTCAAATGGACTGAATTTAGATGATGACTGATAGTTGTTATTTTATGCAAACTCTACTAAATGCAAGTAATCTTCCCACTTACCTGGCTGATCTTTAACATACATCCTTAACAAATCTTCCAGCACCTGATTCACTCTTTCTGTCTGTCCATCTATTTGAGGATGGAAGGAGGTGCTGAAATTCAGTGTTGTATTTAATCCCTTAAACAAGGATTTCTAGAAACTCCGTGTGAATTTAGGATCCCTGTCTGAAATGATAACCTTCGGTACACCATGTAGCTGAAAAATCTGCTTTAAGAATATGTCAGCTATGTTTGCAGCCTTGTAAGTAGTTTTAACAGGAATGAAATGTGCTGCTTTACTTAATTTATCTACCACCACCATAATTGAATCATTCTGATTCTGATTTCTGGGCAATCCAGAAATAAAATCCAAGCTGATTACTTCCCATTTCCAACTAGGAATAGGCAAAGTTTGCAGTAAACCAGCTGGATGCTGGTGTTTAGTTTTCACTTGTTGATAGTCCAAACATCTAGCTATGTATTCAACTACCTTAGATTTCATATTAGGCTAGGAATATTCTTTCCTTAACATGGTTACAGTCTTTTGGTAACCTGGATGTCCTGAGTAAGGTGTTTTATGAACTTCATCCAGAATTAGCAACTTGACCTTATGCACATTAGGCACATACAATTTATCCTTAAACAATAAAAATCCA
Source organism: Pseudotsuga menziesii (assembly GCA_001517045.1). Taxonomy (NCBI): domain Eukaryota; kingdom Viridiplantae; phylum Streptophyta; class Pinopsida; order Pinales; family Pinaceae; genus Pseudotsuga; species Pseudotsuga menziesii. The sequence goes on along the minus strand of LPNX011145709.1, from coordinate 44,874 downwards.
TCTTTATTTAGACTATAACCTTTTATTAATCTTTCTGTAGGTTCTTCTTTAGCTCTAACTTGTAATTTTTGATAAATTTCATCCTATTTTACCCCTTTTGTAAGCTGTTCATTTAAATCAGAAGCATAAGTGCTGATTGTTGCTGTAAAGTTCAACTTTGCATTTCTACTTAAAGCATCAACCACCTTATTTTCTTTTCCTTTTATGTGTTGGATTTCAAAATCATATTCACTTAAGAAGGCTAACCACCTTTCTTGTCTTTCATTTAAATTGGGCTGAGCTAAAAGGTATTTTAGACCTTTATTATCAGTCATTAAAATAAACTTTCTGCCTATTAAGTGGTGTCGCCACATTTTTAAGGCATGTATAACAGTAGCAAGTTCTAAATCATAAGTTGCATAATTCTTTTCATGGATCTTTAACTTCCTGGACTCATAGGCAATGACATGCCCATCTTAAGTTAGCACACCACCTAAACCATCATTACAGGCATCTATGCATACCACAAAATCCTTATTAGGATCTGCTATTCTTAGAATAGGCGCACTTGTTAATAAGGTTTTTAATTTCTTAAAACTTTCTTCACATTTTAAGTTCCAATCGAATTTCTTTCCTTTCTTTTGGAAGGAAGTGATCGGATTAGCTATTTTTGAAAAGCCTTCAATAAATATTCGGTAAAAACCGGTAATTCCCATAAATGACCTAACATCTGTTACATCCTTTGGAACTGGCCAATCTTCGATTGCCTGAATCTTTTTGGGATCGACTGAAATCACTTATTTAGTCACTGCGTGACCTAAGTACTGAATTTCATCCTTAAAGAAGTCACAGTTGCTAAACTTCGCAAAGAGCTGTTGCTCTCGCAACTCTTGTAAAACTATCCTTAGGTGTTCTTTATGTTCTGCTTCATTTTTAGAGTAAATTAAGATGTCATCGATAAACACGACAACAAATTTATCTAAGTATTTATGCATTATATTATTCATTAGGCACATAAAGATAGCTGGGGCGTTGGTAAGCCCAAATGGCATTACGACAAATTCATAATGTCCATACCTTGTTCTGAAGGCTGTCTTGAAGATGTCCTCATCTTTAATTCTTACCTAATGATATCTTGATCTTAGGTCTATCTTGGACAACACCATAGATCCATGTAGCTGATCAAATAGATCATCTATGCGGGGCAGTAAATATATATTTTTAATAGTCATTTTATTTAGTTGACAGTAATCTATGCATAATCGCATAGTTTCGTCTTTCTTTTTGACAGAGATGGTCGGTGCTCCCCAAGGGGACACACTAGGTCGAATGTACTTCTTATCTATTAATTCTTTTAACTGTGATTTTAGCTCATTAAGTTCTAAAATATTCATACGATACGGCGCTTTCGAGCTAGGTACCGCACCTGGCACCAATTCGATAGTGAAATCCAGTTCCCTCATGGGAGGTAATCCTGGAATTTCCTCTAGAAAGACATCAGTAAATTCATTTAAAAAAGGAATATCTTTTATTTTTAACTTATCTTTTTCAGGCCTACTTGCCTCATCTGTAATGGTTACAGCATAGGCTTTACACCCTTTCCTGACTGATCTTTTAAGTTGTAAACCAGAAATCTGCCTGATTACAGTTCTCCTAGGGATACCTTTAACCATTACTGGTTGTTCATTACTATTTACGTACGTAAAGGTTTTGTCGTAACAGTTTAAAACTACCTTATGCTGCTCTAACCAATTCATACCAATCATTAAATCATACAATCAAAGTGGCAAAAAATTAAGCTTAACTGTAGTTTTAAAATCATCCATAAGTAAAGCACATTCTTTCACATAACATGTTACTTTAATTTTTTCCCCTGTGGCTAATGGAAATAACCACGAACTATCAAACTTTTCAACCGACAATTTACACTTTTCCACTATCTGAGGTGCAATGTAGCTAAGGCTAGCCCCTGGATCAATTAAAATGGTTACTGGGGTTTGGTTAACCATACCTTCTACTTCCACCATGGAAGTCTGATAATCATCCTCGAAGTTCTCCAACACTGCATTTATTCTAGGCATAGTCCTTGCAAGTTGTCCAACAGGCACTTCATTCTACACAGTGTGAATATTGTTGTTTGACTTTTTACGATTTGGGCAGACCGAGGCATAGTGCGGGCCATTACATTCCCAACACTTAACAGGCTCCTTCCGTTCAAAATTCTTAGTGAAATTCCCATGATTGTTTACAGCTTCCTTGCCTTTAAAGTTACTGAAATTATTAGAATTATTAGAAGCACCATTTCTATTTCCCTGGAAGTTCTTACTGTTAGAATAATTTATGTTCTTATTATTCTTGAAATTCTTCTGGGGTACAAATTCCTTCTTCTTGAACTCAGGCCGACTATTGTTTTTCTCAGCCTTCCAGTTGCCTATGCCTTCTTTCTTCTTGTTCTGTTCAAAATAGAAATTAGCCTTCCGCATGGCTTCCTCTAGAGTCTTCGGGTTATCATACCTGATTCTGTCCTCGATGTGATATGGCAGACAGCCGAGAAACCGCTGCACTTTAGGTTTCTCATTGACTAAATAAGGTACATACCTCAACAAGCTTAAGAATTTACTGTTTAAATCCTTCATAGTCATGGATCCTAACTTTAATTCATAAAATTCTTTAGCTCTTTCTTCGTAATATTGTTCAGACAGAAATTTCTTCTTGAAGTACCTTTTAAAGGTACTCCAATTAACTTCTTTTTCATTGATTCCCTTGACTCTTTTCAGATCTTGCCACCATATGTCTAATTTTCCAGAGAGATTATAAATTGCCATTCTTGCCTTTAACTGATTTGAATAGTTGTATATCTGAAAATATTTCCTCATCCTGGATAACGAGGACTCTGCTTCCTCCCCTTTTTCAATCTCTCCGTTGAAAGTTGGGGGATTTATTTTTTTAAACTCCCCGGAAATCTCTTCATATGGTATGTACTTCTTCTTTCTGTCATACAACTTAGCCTCACTACTGACACTAGTAGTGTAATAACTTTGTTGTTCCTTGAACCCTTCAGATGATGAACTGCTTTCAACTTTAGCCAGATTCATCTTTTTAGATCCTTTTTGATGCCTAGCTTCCTCAGATTCGGATCTTTTGCTCCTCCCTTTAGTCTGAAATTTTTCCATCAAAATTTGGTTCAACTCTTCTTGAGTCTTCCAAATCCTTTCATTGTCCTTCTTGACTGATTGCATTTCAGTCTTCAAATCCTTTATAGTCTGCATCAACTCTGAAGAGTGAGCAGTTACCTCTTCTAACATAGGTTCTCTAGACATTTGCCTTGTCTCAGTGTTTGGAGACTCCTCCTCAGCATATTTTCCTAGCTTCTCCATGCCTTCCTGTTAGATTCAGAATTTTTTTTTTATGTTCTTTACATAAAACAGAATATAAGTTAGTACATTCTCTTTTTACTGTTCTACGGAAACTAGTTGGGCTACATTCAGGCCTAGTATTTGAACCATGCTCTGATACCACATGTCAAAACCCCAAATTTTCCAAAAAATTTAAATTTTTTTAAATGCATATATTTTCATTAAATATATTCATTAACTGTTTGATTAGTTCTATGTTATTAGATCCAGATCTGAATAATATTTTGACTATGCTGATCTTTATGAAATAGTTTCTTTTCAATTACTGATTTGTTTTCTGTTTCCAACCACAAGGTGGGATTGTCAAGAAAGACTGGGCTTACTTAGCTTCCGGGCTAATGCAGAAGTTTTCATTTTCTTACAGATATACATGTAAGATGTTCGGGTTGCTGCTAACAAATCTATAAAGTATTCAATAACGATTTGCTGTACAAAATTTATTTTAGTGAAAGTATATACATGCTAGTCAAATTTATCAAGCTTATAAAGGTAAAGCTTTAACTATGGTTCTTTTTAAGATCTTACTGATAGAGAATTGAATTCTAGTAGTAAAGGTGGCAGCTATTTTTTTTTGTCAAGAGAGCAGGATTTAACATTCCTACGGAGTACGAAACCATTGGATGTTCATACTGAATGCAAGTGTAAAATATGATAAATATTTCTTTACTAGCACAGTAGGTATAGCAGGGTTACAACACCAAGATCTAATTTTTAACTGTTCATAATTACTACATCCTGCCATGATTGAATTTGTAACTGTACTTGTAAAAAGATAAGGAGGTTTAAGTACCAAACTTATACTTTTCTTAATTCAAGACTTACAAGGTTTACTACTTGATACAAGTCACTCTTAAAGTCTTCCTTTAGTATTTAGAAAACTGTAACGTTTGGAATATTATTTTTATTTCCATGGTCAATGATTTGATGGTAAACTTATAGATCATTCCCAGTTTTATTATACTCAAATACCACTCTATGATTTTCATAACTATACTATCAAGCAAAGAATGCTAACTTACCCAAGCTACCTATCATATAATGACTTTATAATATCGTTTATAATCTTTGAGCTTGAAATTTACAAAAGACTAATTGTCACAAAAGATTCTATGAATATTAATGGGATTGTTATTTCACAAGCAAGGGATAACCATAAGGTCGAGAGTAAGACTATAATCATGTTCAATTCTATAGACTTTATATTATTATTCCTTTTATCTTTATTCATGAACTAGGGCAATTGATAATATAGAAATAGATGTATAAACAATCTACGCCATGGTAACTATTATTACTCCTTTCCTCTTATATCTCCTTAACAAACATTACAACTCTCCATACATAAATGTGTTAGACCGATGCTGAACTAATTCTACATTAAAACGTTTTCTAAACATTATTCTAATGTTTAAATGGTTGATTTTATAACACAGGTGATTGACTATGGTATAATGACCTTTGTCGAATCCCCACGATATGATTTGGGTTGTGAAAATCATTGGTGATCTTCTCGTGGAACTATAATGTTCCTACCCACTGCATGCCAATTATTAAAAGGGTTATGTGGGCTCTTCCCAGCCATGCACTGGCATTTAAAAAGGTTTGACTCAAACCCTAATCTTCATTCTTCCACTGCCTTCGGGCCTCCGACCGCTCCGCCATAACCCCCTTGTCTGCTTCGCTGTTTGCATTGTCTACTAGCAATCCATATGCTGGTTCAGCTCCTCGTGGGCTCATCTACTGCGTTGTGCGGAAAGTTACTGTGTTGAATATCTTGTTGTTTGAATGTTGAGCATCATCGATTCTCTTAGGGCTTCTCCATTGGCATCCCTCGCCCGAACTATTTACTGTGTAGGCCGTCACCTTAACTTAGTGCTGTGAATCATCCTCCATCATGACAGGATACCCATCGCTCCAGCGAGCTCCTTCTCTTCTGCGGTAAATGAACAGTTTACCCTTCCTCCTGCTGGTGGTTGTCTTGATGTTCTTCAGTGGCCATATTTCTATTAGACTTTAAGGTATGTTACAGGGTTTCCCTTCGCTTTATTTTCAAAGAATTATCTTAACAATCAACAGTTTGGAAAGGTTTTTAATATTATGTTTATCCTTCGTTACAGGGTTGGACTTCTCCTCTTGGCATGGAAGGCGCGAGACTTCAACAACTAGCTTCTCCCGGTAAGCCTGGTTTTATCCATGGCGTTCTCCTCCTTGCTGGTCTTTTAAGGCAGTCATGGGTTTGACTTCGTGGTGTGTAACCCTCATGGTTACTTTGGTTCAGTTAGTGAACTTGAACGCTGTTAAAAGAGTTTCGACTCTTTTTTTATCATGGGATCTTGGCTAAAGTTGAGACTATGGGTTTTGGGTCTTTGTTTGATTACTGTGTAAAGCATGCATATATATGTATTACTGTTGGGTACATGCTGTAAGCTTTATTTTGTAAATCATGTTGGTAGCCGTGAGGTGCAAAGGAGATAAAATCCTTCCTCTTGATGAACCTCAGTACATACTGTTAATTTTGAAAGGGTTTACCCCGAACTTGGAGCTATAAGCTGTTGATATAATTTTTATTTGAATTAATATTTTGTTGACTGTACAGTTTTGAAATAATATAATGTGTAAACTCGGCTTATTGAGCTTATCTGAGTTCGATACCTCCAATTCCTACAAATTTGATAAATACCTAATTTACTCTTTGTAAATGATTTATGGTATTAGTTGGTAGGGTTTTTCGTGTATGTTAATATTATGTCGGGTTAATTATTTACTCAAAGAATTTTATAAAGTGTTATAATGGTTATACTTTGTAAATTACGAAGTCTGAATGTTTTAATGGTATTCTTTAGGTTACTGACAAAGTAACCTTGGTTACAGGTTTTATATTAAATTTCTATTTATCAATAATAGGTTAAAACATTACTGTGATTTCCAAATAATATTATTTCTGTACAGTAGATAATAAGGCATTAATTATTACTTATTATAATGATAAAGTTACCCTACCTGGAATGTTTATTACCTTTACTGCTAGCTCTGGTTAGGTTCTTTTATAAGTATAAATGGAAATAATAATTGTTCTTTGTTTATAAAATAACCTATTATTAAAGTATCCTCAAAACTTACTATTAATTACACTGCAATTCTCAAATTATAAGGGTTTCTAGTTGTGTTTTATACAATATAGTTAAGCTCAAAGTCGAGCTTTCTGTCACTCTGTATTTGCTTACTATTGATTATGCACTTGAAATTTTACTCTTAATATTTCTCTTATAAATTTATTGTCAAGGATTCTGAACGTGATTTAAACCTTGACTTACTAGTTATTAAGAAATTTGTATGTGTTAACATGTAGTTTATACCCTTCAGCTTATAAAGGGTCTTTATATTCTTATTGTATTATAATAATATTCTTGAGTACTGTTTATTTACCTCGCAGTACAAAAAGTATAAATGGTTCCAGTTTGTAATTAATGTAATAATTACATTACCTGAAATTCAATAATGATAGTACTCATATAGTGTATGTAATAGAAGTTTATTTTTATTAATACCATAAAGATATTATCCCTCCTGAAAGTACAAATGTTTCTATGATTATTATTTAGTTTAATTTTATAACATTCCGTTATTTATTTCTTATGACAATTAGGCTAAATATTAGGTAAAGTTATGTAATTTATTTAGTTTATCTGCTTGGTTATGATATGTGTGTATATATATATATATATATAATCAAATAGTACTACTTAGGGTTTATCTCATATAATTATATATAGTAGCATTCATTTACCACCTAAGAAAATAAGATAACAGCTCTGTAAAATATTTGAGCTCAGTCAAAAATTAAAAGGAAGATTAAGAAATGAATTGACTACATTACTAAACATACATACAGACTACCACAACTTGGTTTAACTGTAGAGTCTAAACAATATTTAATTACTCCTACTTTCAGTGTTGTCATTTCAGCATATAGAAGTTAAATTCTTTAAACTGGAAGAAACAGTTGTAAGGTTTAAACCGCAAGTATACCTAGTCTAACCTTTCTTTAATGCAACTATTATATTCTTCTATCTGTTCTTCACAAATAAATAGAATTACTGAGAGTAAAATAATGTACAAAGGAATAATTTTATCTATAAACACATGCTACTATCAGTAAAACAATTATTTCTATTGATGATAGGTAAAGAAACAATCTATTATTCTAATATCTCATCATACCATCTTTTTATAAGTTTACCCCTGTCCTGGAGTACGGTCTGGTAGACCCAGATGTGGAAAAACACAGTGGGTCTTTATTGTTCATCAACAGATTCTATTACTGATAAACTAAAACAATCACATCAATAAACCATTTAAATAACTACTAACATAACATTCAACTATTCACAGTTACTAAAGCAAAGACAGTTACGTGACAGAACCTGCTTAAGCTTTGGACAACAACAGCAATGGGAGGGCGTTCCTCTTTTCCAACTATTGGAGAGTGCTCAAAAAACAACTCCTTAGGACCCCCGAGCTTGCTCTGGTCTCCCTGGCTGGAACTAGGTGCAGCAATAGTCAAATACCAGTCTTCAAACTCAGTATTAATCCACAACTTATTAGTAAGTTCTCCAAGCTAACAAGCTGTAATAAACCAAGTTACTGCAGCATTCCTCTCAGAACAAATTCCTTACTGTTTTTCCCTCCTTCGTCAATTAATTTCCTGAATACCATTCACCTGAATGAATTATCTCTTGAAAATATCTGAGCAGCCTCAGCTCTATTCATTGGGTACTTTTAAAACATTGCCTAGGTCTTTTTGGGTTGGTTGTCATTTAATGAGCCACCTGCTCTGATCCCACTTCCTTGGGGGATCATGACCCCAAATATAGGGAAGTTGCCACTTGCAACTTAGGAAGTGTTTGAGGATGCTGCCACTTGTCTTTTGTCCTCCACCTAGTTCCATCCACCAGTTTGACCAGTAACCTCTTTTTAACAACTCTCCCATGCTGTTGTCTCCACAATTTATTTATTGATAATAAAATATTCTGAATTACATTCAACTTCTGTTGACTCTGCTGAGTCATCAGTTCCTACTTAGCATTAAATTTAACATAATGTCTCAGGAATATAATTAAAACGGTTAACATTATTTTACAAAATTGGGGTATGTGACATGGTCATCAATGAATGTCACATAATACTCATATCCTCTTAAGGACATAGAAGACATAGGTCTGCATAAGTTTGAATGTATCAATTCAAAAGTATGAGTTGACCTACTATCACTGCTTGGAAAATAAGTCTTGGTGTTATCTCCCAAAGCACACCCCCTGCATAGATCTCTCTGCTCTGTGCTAAACTCTAGTAAACATGTCACCATACAATTTCCCACATCTCGCTCCAATGGAAACTGAAGCAAACGGTCCTACAATCTTGGGAAACATATGCACCTGTCCATCAATGAAAAACACCCCAAGATACAAAGCTCACTTCCCCATCCAACCTATCCTCAGTTCTCAACCCCGCAGAAGTCATTTTCTCAAAGAACAAGTTTCAACAAAATGTACTACTATTACAAAGGTTTTTCTAAATTCTAGAAATGACTATTTCATTGCTAAAATTTAATTTTTTCCACAACCCGCTTTGATACCATGTACATTTTTCACTAGTTTTCAGCCACCGGTTTTAAGTAAAAATTATATCTCTATTTATGACATTCTCAGAAAAATAAAGTTCTTGAAATAAGAAAAAAACTTTAGACTTAAAACACTGCTATAACTAATCTTTTTCAGTGATAGTAAATAAAAATCAGCACGCCATTTAATCACACAGAACACTAGGATTTTTTTCCAATGGCCCTGGAGAATCCCACAAGGGGAAAACCAGTCAAAGTGAGATTTTATTATAGAGAAATTTATAGCAAAACTCAGATATTTTCAGACCAACTTATCTCAATTTGGAAGAGAAAATCCATGCCTCGTTTTCGCGCCAAACAGGAAAAAAATCAAACTCAGATTTTTTTTCTTCTCTGTTTTTTGCTTTGATTTCTATGCCATTTTACAACTGTACGGCCCAGACTGTACGGACTGATTATACGGAGCTTGAAATCTATTCCCAAGAAAAAAAATTCTCAAAAATCATGCCCAGAAATCTGCCTAAAAAAAGGTGCTCGTTGCCTCGAAAAGTGTAGCGTACATACTATACGAACCATCAGTAAATGCTGTTGTCTTCTCCTTGATTTGTTTTCCCTCTTTGCTGCTATCCTTTCGTTCGATTTGCATGCTGCAAATTTTTCCTCTTGCTCATGAAAAATGGAAACCTTCTCTCTTCTCTCTCTCATCTATCTCTTCTCACTTCAATCTGCAAATGTAGGGCAAAATGCCTTTCCCTTTCCTTTTTGAGTAAACCCTAGGGTGAGTCTAATCTAACAGTGGAGATTAGATTAGATCAAGGACTGGAATTAAATACTCATATTTTATTTCTAAAATATTAAATTCACTCACCCACTTAAATTTATCAAAATGTGACTTTAATGCTCTAAAGTCAAATTAAATGCTTTTACTTAAGTGATTTAATGCAAGGTTCACTTTATGTCTCCTCTCTAAGTGACTAAGGAAAAACTCACTAGGGAAACACTTCCCTGGTTACAAAACTATCATACCAACTGCACAGTACTTCTTCTGTAATGGATGACTCTTCTGGATGTTCTTACAGTACCTTTTGTGGTTTTGAAAATGTTGTGTACTATTGTTTTAATAACACAGATGTTTCTTATTTTTTCTCTTCTCTCTTGGTCTATAGTTGTGCTTGGAGGTTCGACACAAAACTCTCAAATAAGTGGTATTCTTTCTGCAAAGGTTTGCCAATGTCGGTCTCTACTGGTCCTGGTATGAATGTCTATGTGAAAGTCATGCATTTAATTAGTAATTCAACTTGTTATGCCTTCATTTTTTTGATTCGTTCTTATCTTGTTTGATTTCTTGTTGATGCTTATTTGGTGAGTACTACCAGGATTCAATCCAACTCTCCATCTCTTAGTTTTGGTGTCTCGACTACGGCAGTCGATCCTAGTTGAAGAAGGTGGATAGTTGTTAGCGTTTGTTGTTTTTGTTTTTGTTCTTTTTCCTTCTTTTCTTTTCTTTTGCTCTTATGTTTAGATTTATGGAGCGCTTTTGATCCTGTCGGTGCTGATGTTGACTGCTGCTGTAGTGTTTGTTGCTCTTTAGTCGGTGGATTCTCAGTCGACTATGCTTCTAGTGTGGAAGGATTAGCTTGTTGGGTTTCCTGAATGGGGTTTGTGGCTGTTTGTTCATCCAGTGGTGTTGAAGATGGTGGTTCTGTATTATGAGGAGATTCTAGTGTTGGTGGTGGTGACAATGAATCATCTGGAGTTAGAGGGGTCGTTGGAATATGGCTTGTCGACATGGGGTTTTCGACTTCTAGTTGTAGGTTGACAGGGTTGTCGATTTCTTCATTTTTCATGAGATTGTCGATTTTTGCATCTATTGTTGCTTGATTATTTCCTTCGAGGGCAATTAATCCCCTATCTCCCCCATTGACTGAAACACTTTTGAAGGTTTATAATTGATGAAATATGGGTTGCGACTATGAGGGTTACGAATGTATGATGATTTGATGAGTCCCACAATTGTTGGTGTTGGTAAAACTTGGTTGGTTCATGGGGTGAGACTTTGTTGGGTAGATATTGTCTCAACAAGTTTGTGGATGGTGGTGATCTACTAGGCTTTAAGGAATAGATTTAGCAGATCGTTGATAAATCCTTGAAGTTCAACATCTTTATCATTTTTTTCCTTAAGTGCTCCACAGATAATCTCGTTGTAACTTGGTGATATGGCCATGGTTGAATCTGGTGTTATTCTAGTCAGAGAAGGTTTTGGGGAGTCTAGAGTTAAACTGATAGGATATATTTCAGGCTTGGTAGCAGTTCTTACCTTTTTAAGCCTTCCTTGCTTTGCTCTTATTTTGACAAACTACTTGAATTGGGTCTCAAATGATAATTTTTTATTGTTGCATCCTCCAGTATGTTGGTAGCATTAGAAAGTAGTTCTTCCTCATCTTCTAGTTCCTCTGATAAGATGAATTTGTGCTTCCCCTTCCCTTTTTCTTGAGTTCCTTTCTTTTTCCTTGAAGTTGATATTTCCTTAGCTATTTTCTCCAAATTTACCTTTGTAATGGCATAGTTTAGGTTGTCTGATTGAATATATTCCTCTATCTGTTCTTCTTTTTTCTCCTACTATTTACATGGGATGATAATGCTTTGTTATGTTGGTGTGACATCTCGTTGTTCAGTTGGTACATTTCCAAATTGGAGGGGGGTTTTCTCTTCTGTCGGACTATCCCCTAAGGTGAAAGTACTAATATGAAGGTTGACTTCATAGTCTTCCTCCTTCTCATGGTCGGTTAATGGTTCTAGAATGACTTGATTACTTTCTTTTGCAACCTCCAGTATGGTGATGTCAGTTTTGGATTGCGTGGCCAGCTCTCGGAAGATCTCCTTGCCTGTTTGGTAGTAGTGGAGTGGTGTTTGCTTTGCTGTAGACCCTTTCTTATGCCATATTTATATGTGCTCGGGCTCTAGTTGGATATGTGTTGTAGGAGGCAGACATATTCAAACGTTTTGAGGTGCCCTCAATCTGGCTATTTAGACTTTAATATTTTGAAACCAGTGTTTCATGAGCACTTTGCTTTCTTCTTGTTATAGTGGGGTTCTAGCCATTGAAAAAGGCTTAAGGTGCCACACATGAAACCTGGATGGATCCAAGAATTATTTATGACCAACTAGATATAGGTGGTACATAGCTATCCATATTAAGAGTGATGGATTTGAGCATGTCGGCCATATATTGAGCCCAACAGTATACCTTTCCTGCATGTTGAGCTTCAAATTGCAGCCGCATCCTGTGATAGTCAGGCCTACGGATACGATTTTGGCCACTTTTTTTGGGTGTGGTTGCTTGGACTTTCCCGATTATTAACCCTTTTGTGTTTTTCCCTGTCAGTGTTCTCCTTGGTCTTTTGACAATTCCTTCCTTGATTCCTATAGGAACATGGTCGCCTTTGTTGGAGAGCCCAATAAGTTTATAAATGGTTTCGGTTGATATTTCCACTGGTCTGTCGAAGTAGAACTTACCATTGTGGTACCGACTGATTATGAATTTTACAATATTTTCCTTTGTTCCTCCAAAAATTTCCATGAGAGGAACATTCAGAAAATTCATAATGGTGTTGTGGTTTACCTTCTCTGCTTCCTCTGTCATCCTTGACTTACCCCAGTAAGCCCATTCTTTGATTTATGCCTAGTGCCACGCCCATGAAACTTCCTGTACTTTCACATTTTTAATGTTTCGTAGATGTTTCACTAGTGGAATTATGGAGGATTCCAACTCTTTTATTTTGTCTTTCATGGCTCTGGTTTGTTTTGGGGCCATTTTGTCATTTTCTGGTTCAGCTCTCTTCTTAGTCAATTTTCTCATAGGGTTCTAGTAGTTCTGTCGCTCTAGATCTTCATGAAATAGTATGTGATCTTTGACTGACGTAGTATTTATAGGTGGAGCAGACGGTGATCTTATCAATAGTATTATTAATGACGGATTTGATGGTAAAGGACGCTCTAATGAAGGCTGATTTAATACGCTCTGGTTTTTGTGCTCCTTTTGAATGTAGTCATGATGGGTTGATTTGACGTTTTGATCCTCTTGTTGATGTCGATGGTATGGTCGATCTGCAGTATGTTGATGGTAAAAATGTTGGTTATTGTCAAATGGTGGTCTACTATGCGTGTCGATATTTCCTGTCATTTTTGTTTTCCTTTATTATTTTTAGGTTTTTTTTTTTGTAGTTTTTATAGTTTTTTGTTAGCAGTTATAAAACCATTTTTCTTTTAAATTCTTTTTTTCAGCTTTTCAGTTTCGGTACCATTTTAATCGGGCACTGTTTACCAGTTTTCGAAATACTGTGCCATGTAATGTTCTCATTCGAACTGATCCATTGGCATTGATTTCTTTGAAAATGTAAGGTCGCATCCATTTTGTGTGTAATGTTTTAGGTTTTCCTTTCACTCAACTATTGTATAGTAATGCAAGGTCTTCGATCGACAAATTCTTCTTTTTGATGTTTCGGTCTTGCCAAGCCTTCTGTTGTTGCTTCTAAATTTCTTGGTATTTTATAGCAAGCAGACGGTGCTATTCTAGTTTGTTTAATTGCATTAGTCGATCCTTTCTTGCTTCTTTGACATTGATATGTAATGCGTCGTCTATCACTGGTGTCTGTTGTCGAAAATGTAACGGAACGACAACTTGTTGGTCGTAGACTAGTCAAAAGGGTGTTTGATTAGTCAAGCATTTATATGTTGTTCTGTACACCCATAATACTGTAGGGATTCTTTCATCCCAGTCATCTTTGTCTGTATTACATATTTTTGTTAGAACCCTTGTCAACATTTTGTTAAATTCCTCTATCGCCTCGTTCGATTGAGGCTGATAGGATGTGCTTCATCGATGGTCAATTTTGAACTGTTGTGTCAATGCTGTGATTGTTTTATTGATGAAATGTGAACCTTGGTCATTGATTAAGGTTAGAGAATAGACAAACCTAGTGATAATGTTTTCATATATGAATTTAGCATCTACCTCACTAGAACAGGTGTCGACAGGTTATGATTCTCCCCATTTACTGACATATTCTACTGTTGTTATGACAAAGCTTGCACCTGTACTTTTTTCTAGGGATGGGAATGGACCTATAAAGTCGATGGCCTAGATTTCGAATGTGAGGCTTGGAATTATTGATATTAAAGCCATTTCTGTGCTAGACAGTGGTCAACCTAGAGATTGGCAATGATCACATTATCCCACAAATTTTTTAAAGTCTTTGTAAAGTGTCGGCCAGCACAGTCTTGATTGTTGGATTTTCTTGGCAGTTGTATCTGACTGAAGTTGTCCTCCCATGGGTCCATAGTGTTCTGTGTGCATAATGTTTTCTCGTTCATGTTCTAACACACATCGATGGAGTACTTCGTCCAATCCTATTTTATATATGAATCCATTAATGAGACTATATGGTGCATCTTTCATGGCTAAAATTTGCTTCTTTTTCATGCTCATTCCCTTTGGTGCTTGACCATTCTCCAAGAATTCTACTATTTCTTCTAATTCAGCAAGGACATATTCTATTCAAAATAAGAGTGCATTCGGCAAGTCATCTTCAAATCCTGTTGGCTCCTCCCCCATGACAGTTCTCGACAAGTGGTTGGGCCCGACATTCAGTCATGCTGATTAGACTACTACTTCAAATTCAAATTCTTGGAACAACAATAGCCAATGACAGATTATTCTGTGGTGTAAAGGTTTGTTGATGAGGTATTTTAGTGCTTAGTGATTGGTATAGAATATGAATGGGTTAGATAATAGGTAATGTTGATACTTTTGAAGCGCAAAGACCATTCCTAATGCCTCCCTTTCGGTCTTTACGTAATTGCGTTCTGCCTTGTTTAATTTTCTTCTATTGTATATGATTCGATAATCCATTCTGTCTTCCCCAGGTTGTGTCAAAATTGCACCTATTGCTAGGCCTGAAGCATCAATATACACATTGAATTTGATCAACCAGTTTGGAAATCTGAGAATGGATGCTTCGACTAGTTTTCTTTTTAATGTGTCGAAAGATGTATCACATTCTTCTATTGAGTCGAACTCCTGATATTCTCTCAACAATTCTTCTAATGGGTAGGTCATATCTGAATAGTGTCGGATGAATTTTCTGTAATACCCTATATGACCCAACAATACTCTGACTTGTTTTGGATTGATCGGTTGCTTTAAGTCGGGGATAATTTTTATTTTAGCAAAGCTGACCTTGATACCTTCATTGAATATGATATGTCCTAATAGGATTCCTATAGGGGTAAAGATGATGCATTTTTTTATATTGAGGGATAATTGAATCTATTTACATGGTATCAGCACAAGCCTTAACCATTTACAATCGTCTTTTAGCATGGAATAGATCGTCCAATCGTCAATGTATACTGCCATTTTTTTATAAATGTATTCTTGAGATGTTTTGACAACTATTCTTGAAAACAATACAGGTGCATTCTTGAGACCGAATGGCATTGCTTTGAAAGAAAATGAGCCAAATTCACACAGGAAGGTTGTCTTTTTATAATATTCCTTCGCTATTAACACCTGATTATATTCTGAGAATCCATCTATAAATGAGCAGCATTCATGTCCTGCGACTTCATTTAATATCTCATCGATGTATGGAGTCAAAAATGGATTTGTTAAGGTAACCTTGTTTAACTCTTGGAAGTTGACACAGATTCATAGTTTTTTCGGGTCGTTCTTTTTTGGTCGGATGAACATTGGGCTTTCCCATTCTGACGTGTTGATGGGGTAAATATTTCCTGCTGTCAACACATTATCGATCTCCTTTTTAACTATTTCTTTGTATTTGTGAGCTAACTTGTAAGGTATTTTCTTTACAGGTCAGGAATCAGGTTTGATGTCTATCTTCATCTTACCCATTTCTGATACTAATCCTTTTAAGTCTTTGTAATCTCGCGCAAATACATCATGGAATTCCTTTAATAAGTCGATGATTTCTGTGGTTTGTTCTTTGCTCCAATAGTCGCCAATTCTTTCCATTTTCGGTCTATTATCATTAGAAATGTCGATTTCTTTAGTTTTTATTTTTGCGTCCAACCATTATGGTGCTTTACTTTCATTAATATGTCGACTACCTTCTTTGAATTGTGAAAATGTTGTTGGAAAGTCTGTTGCTGTCATTCGATCGGTGTCATCTTTATCAATTGACTCAACTTCATATATCATTCTAATCGGTTTGCTTGTTTCTGCGTGATCAATTTTCCATTGAAAGCTTCTCCCATATGTATGTTCATTTTCTAATTGGAGTCTTGTTGACTATGGTACTTTTTTGGATCGAATATTATGGCATGCTGCATTTGCTTGGCTTCTATTTTGTGTCGACTCGTTAGTAGCTAGTTGTATAAATGTTTTTATTTGTTTTTTAGCTTCGACTAATTTTGCGTCTTCCGGTATAAAGCTAAATTCCTTAGTGAAATTTTCTCTAAGTTCATTCCATAGGTATGTTTCACCTCTTGATTTTTCCATTTTATACCACTTATTAGGTAGGTCATCTAATGTCAAGGGAAACAGGTGTGGCCATATACGTTCCTATTTGTAACCAAATATTCTCCTTTAATTTTCACATATTCTTATATGATTTTATGCATCCTGTCCTTGGGCGAAGACATGTATTTGTGCTTGTTCTATTTCCTTCCTTTGAACCTTTCTACGAAGAAATTTGAAGTTGTCTTCCACGTTTGCAATCTTGACTGATGGGTGTTCCACCATCGAGCAGCTTGTCTTGTAAACGTTTTGACTAGGATTTGAGGTCGGCCATGTTCAACTAGGTTCTTAGAGACTTGTTATACATGGAGAATTGGTGATTCTCTCATTTATACTGAAGACTCTATTTATTATTTGTTTTATTTGTGCTAAAGAGGGATATTCCCTTATTCTCTTCTCAAATATTTTTGGAATAGTTGATATAGAAAAGCATTGTCGAGTTGGTTTCTTCTAGATAGCTTGAATTGTCCTGCAACCCCTTGCTTTTGTTTCATAGTTTTAAATTTCCCAATCATACAATTCTGCATCTAAGTTATATCCAACTGAGTCCTAGTTTCCTAGATGAATGTCTCCATAATTATTAGGTTCAGTATAATCTTCATTGTTTTGAATCTTTAGTCCAGGGTTCTCCTTGTGAAGGGTGAATGGGGACAATCACTTTCTGTCCATTCCCTTTTATTTTTATCCTTTATTTGTCTAATGATATAGAATATTTCATTTTTTATAGCCCATGGGCGTCCTACCAGGTTTTGGGAGGAGTTGGATCCTTCCTTAGGATCGATGATCTCGGAATCAACTTTTGTCGAGATTCCTTTTATTGTTGTATCGACATTTTTACAAACCCCAATTGGTTTGATCATTCCTTGGTCGACCAGTTTTAAATATTTGCCTGATTCATTCAGTGAGGGCCTACCCAATTGTTCCCATGTATCTTTTGTCATGATATTCACTTGGGATCCAAAGTCGAGAACGACTTATAGAACATGGTATTCTTCTATTTAGAGATTGATAAGTGGGTCAACATCATTCTTATCGTTTTTATTTAAGATGCATATACTCTTAGTTTGTTTGTCTATGTCATTTTTGTTTTTAATATTGTACAGTAGGTCAATGAATTGTGCCCTTGACTTATCTTTACGTATTAGGTTTAATAGTTCATGAAGTGTGTTCTGCAAACTATCATCGACATATTCTTGTTTAGAAAAATCTTGAATCATGCTCGATGCATCATTATACAATTGTTTTTGCATTATAGGGTTAGGATATTCATTTTTATATTTAATCTTGCTTATTCATGGATATTCACTTCCAATTTCCCTTCCCTGTCTAGTTACTATGTGTACGTTCTTTGTGTGAATTATATCACCTTTTTGAGCACAAGACAAGACATTAACATTCTTATTTTTATTAATTTTGTCAAGTATGGTGGGACAATCTTCCAATGAGTGGTTGCCCACATCACAACTAGTACAAAATATTAGGTCGTTTCTATCTTTATATGGACAATCTGTATATCGATGTCCCTCTTTATATCATGTGAAGCATTGAATCAGTGATCGTGGTCGATTGTCATGATTTCCATAGAATCGTCGTTAGCATCCAAATCCTCCACAACGATTGTCGAATCGACGTTCATATCTACGACCTTCATATTGTCAATTTTTTGGTGTGTTTTGTTCATTTCAAGCATTATCATTGTTCTAGGCCATGGAGTTTGTTTCGTATACTGCCTGATAGTTTTGTCGATTCTTAAGATTTAGGTGGTAGTCGACGGTTGCATGGCTCTTGAATTCAGAAATTGCACACCATGAAGCTTTTCCATTCTTCATGTTGTATGGACAATCCTTCGTCGTATGGTCTCCATGCTCCTGACAGATATCACAGAAAAAAGATTTTTGAACAAAATGAACATCTTTTCAACTTACATCCTGTCAACAATTATCTTTGGTATGGCCGGATGTAGAACAGTTTGTGCACCAAATATCCTGTCCCTTGAGGTTCAGTTCTCTTAAATATTTCGGCATGATTTCCAATTGTTCTTCAATTCTTGCATCAACAACAGGGTATGTCATATAGTCCTCATCCATCGCGAGTTGTAGAGCTTTTGTCAGTGCTTCTTCATACCTTTTAAATGTCTCCAAACTTATATGTCGTCGTATCTTTTGGTAAAGTCCTACAAGAAACCATTTAATCAATAATTGTTCATCAATAACATACTCTATTTCACTGAATAGGTATTTCCATGTTTTATCATAGCCCCAGATAGTTTCTACAGGTTTCTGAACTATAGTCTTCATTTTTTTTGCTCCCAGATGCTTTGCATCTAGTGTTTTTAAGAAGGATAGAAATTGTTTCTTGATCTCTAATGTAGTTGCATTAGGTGTTCTTTGAGTATAATTCATATACCAAGTTAATGCTCTCTTTTGTAGTGCACCTGTGAACTACGCCATTTGTCTATCTTCATTTGTAACTTGATTGGCCTCCCATGTCAATTCACAGATGAACCAATGTCGCATGGGATCTTCATCACCCTCATTAAGGGTGATGTGTGTTGAACTGTGCCCCATGTCGACTTCGGTTTCTCCTTCAAGAGTTGGTGGTGTTGGTGGTGGTGGGGGTGGTGGTGGCAGTAGTGGGATATTTGTTGTATCTCTGTGTTCACAGCTTGTCTTGACAGAACTTTTATTGACGTCACATGTTTTGGTTATCGGTTCTATTTCAACAACTTGTCGATCAGTTTCGTCTTCCTCTATCGATCTCAAACTGCACTGGTGTGCCCATGAATCTGACTAGTCGGTGTTTTGTAAAGTTGTGTTTGGCAGGGGGTATTGCTTCATGTCCGAGGTAGAGTAAATGAATTATTTGGTTGGAAGGGTACGCCTGACATGTAACCCAATTTCCCTCCTCTAGTCGACCGATAACTAAATGATTGTCATCATTTACTTCATTGTCTACTTGGATCCATATATCGAACTCACCAGCTCTTAGTCTTAGGTCCTCCTCGACAATGTTTTGCATTTGGGTACTTGGATTTGTCGGATACAAGTCTTTCCTCCTTGGGTATTCCTAGTTGGAGAGCTTCTCACTACTCTATCCACAAATCTTCTTCCATTGGCAATGCCTCTTCATCTACGCCTTCTTCCTGTCGGTCATGACCCGATTGCAGTGGATTTTCCTCATGCTCTATCACCCTGGAAACCATTATTATTTGGAGCTCTATAGCTTGATCTCTTATCTCCTACCTTCTTTTTTGCCTCTTCTCCATTTCTATGTTTCGTAGGTCCGATGCACCTTTATGAGTCACTATCCACTCAATTTCCTTCGTAGTTCAACCTTTCATTGTTGGTGGTGGTATTTTCTCAGTCCGACTAGAACCCTTCTACTTTGTCCCCAACACATGACAATCTACCCCCCATATCCTACCCTATGCTTTAGTAAGCCTGGATAGTTCTGTCTATTTGTTCAGGAAGTACTCCCACTCCCTTTTTGCAATAAATATTTCCCACGCCCTGTAATTTTCCACCCAGTTAGTGTTTGTAGGAGGTTCGATGAGTGATGCACTAGGTTCAAATGTGTGCCCTAATCCTCTATTGACTAGAAATTTGAACAATAGGTTCGGTAGTGAACAAAGAAATTACTGAGTAAAGTTGGTATAGAATCGGTTTTCAATACTTTTGACTGAAACTCTTTCCTTTACTGCTTGTTCCTCATAGAATTTGTCTGCAATTTTCTAAAACCACTCCTACAGGTTTATTCTTCCTCCTCAAGTCAGTATCTTAAGTAATTTTTGGTCTTTAGTTGCTTCTAGCTTAATCTAATAGTTTTTTCAACAAATGAAGCACTGACTCTACAAATTTCTCATGGGTTTTGGTAAATAATTTCTCCTTTTCCTGAGCAATGGTCAATCTGTCTCTTCTCGCATAATTCTACAAGTAGTTTGTGATCTTACGCTCCCACCAATTCTTAATCTCTTGCTCTGATATCCTTTACGTATGGTCATGTCATCTATATATGTACTACCGGCAATGGGGGCATTGTTGTAATATCGCAGATCACATAAGGTTACCAATAATACATATAAAGAATCATATAGAGATACAGAGACAAGAGACAGGAACATATAGTAGAATAACAGATTATACTATAGAATCACATGAGGGTCCATACATATAAAAAACTGAACCGAGTTCTTAACTGGCTCAACATCCTACTATATATAATTACAAAAATGTTATGAGTAACTAGTTGTCAGTTCATTCAACTGACACGACCTTTGGAGGCCGACGTAATCTCCGATTAGTTAGTTGACTAGTCGAGTCAGCTCACCAACTTTGCTCCTCCAATAGAAACCCAG
This sequence comes from Pseudotsuga menziesii, assembly GCA_001517045.1. Lineage (NCBI taxonomy): Eukaryota > Viridiplantae > Streptophyta > Pinopsida > Pinales > Pinaceae > Pseudotsuga > Pseudotsuga menziesii. The sequence continues at coordinate 23,968 of LPNX011145709.1, read as the reverse complement.
TAGTGTGTTGGATTGACTGTGTGATTATGATTGGCCATGTTTAAGCCTATTGTTTTTCCCTAGTTCTTTGTGGAAATCATGCCCATATTGGGGGTAGGTGTCACAACCCCAAAATTTCCTAAAAATTTTAAAATTTTAAAATAACATATATTCTCATTAAATGCAGACATTAACTGGTTGACTAGTTTTTATGTTACTAGAATTATAACTAAATGATCTTTTGATTATACTTATGTTTAAGAATAGTTTCTTTTCTGTTACTGATTTTTTTCTGTTTGCGACCACAAGGTGGGATTGTCATGAAAGACTGGGATTACTTAGCTTCCGAGCTAACACAACAGTTTTCCTTCTCTTACAGATATATAGGTAATATTTTCGGGTCGCTGCTAACAAATCTCTAAGTATTCAATAACGATTCGTTGTACAAAATTTATTCAGTAAAAGTATATACATGCTAGTCAGATTTACCAGGATTCTAAAGGTAAAGCTTTAACTATGTTTTCTTTTAAGATCTTACTGATAGAGAATTGAATTCTACTAGTAAAGATGGCAGCTATTTCTCTGTCAAGAAAGCAGGATTTAATATTTCTACAGAGTACGAAACCATTGGATGTTCATACTAAATACAAGTGTAAAATGCAATAGATATTTCTTTACTAGCAGCAAGCATGGTAGGATTACAACATCAAGGATCCAATTCTAGTTATTAATAATTACTGCATCATGCCAAGATTGAATTTGTAACTGTAACTCTAAAAAGATAAGGAGGTTTTAAGTATCAATCCTATACTTCTCTAACTTCAAGCATTTATAAAGTTTATTACTTGATACTAATCTTCCTTTAGTACTTTAAGGATCTGCATTGTTGGAATACTACTTCTATTCCATGATCAATATTTGGATAAGAAAATAACACTTTTAAAATCAGTCCTAGATTTATTATATTCAAACACTACTTATGAGTTTCATGTCTATACTATCAAAAAAAGAAGGATAACTTACCCAAGCTACTTATCATATAAAGACTCTTATAATATCTTCTATAACCCTTGGATTGAATTTGATAAAAGTCCAATTCTCACAATGAAAATGGTTCTAAGACTACTAATAGGTTATCATTCTTCTAGAAAGTGTTGAAGATAAGGTCAAGAGTAAACCATAATCAAAATCGATGGATAGCATAGTTTGATTACCATACTACTATAGACTTTTATAATGTTATGCCTTTTATCTTCATTCGTAAAATGGGGCAATTTGTAATATGAGGTAGATTTATAGACAAACTATGCCATGGTAATTAACCTTACTCCTTTTCTCTTATACTTCACTACAACCAATACAACTCTCCAAACCTAAGTGTACGAGACCAACAATGAACAGAATCTGTAATGCAATGTTTTATAAGCAATATTCTAATGTTTACATGGTTGAATTTATATTGGAGGTGATTGACTATGGTATATCAAACCTTATGGAATCCTCACGATATGATTTGGTTTGTGAAATCATTCGTAATCTTGTCGTGGAACTATACAGTTCCTACCCATTGCATGCCAATTATCAAAAGGGTTATGTGGGCTCTTCCCAGCCATGCACCGTCGTTTAAAAAGTTTTGACTCAAACCCTACTCGTCATTTCTCCACTGCCTTCGGGCCTCCGTCCACTCTACAAAACCTCCTGGTCCATCTCGCTGCTTGCACTGTCTCCTAGTCAATTCCTATGCTGGTTTAGCTCCTCGTGGCTCATCTACTGCATCGTGAGTAAGATACTGTGTCGAATAGCTTGTTGTTGATTGTTGTTCAGAGTTGACTTTCTTAGGGTTTCTCGATTGGTATCCATTGTCTGAACTCATTGTTGTGTAGGTCATTGCTGTAATTCATTGCTGTAAGTTGACCTCCATCGTGACAGATACCCTTTAGCTCCAGCGAGCTCATTCTTCTCTGTGGAAAATGAAGGGTTTACCCTTCCTCCTGCTCGTGGTTGTTTTGCTGTTCTTCAGTGGCCATATTTCTATCAGGTGTTAAGGTAAGTTACAGGGTTTTCCTTCATTTAATTTTTCAAATAAAAACCTAAGCAAACAACAATTGGCAAGGTTTTTTAATATTTAACTTGTCTTTTGTTGCAGGGTTGGTCTTCTCCTCTCGGCGTGGAAGGTGCAAGATTTTTCAACAGCTGCTACTTTCGGTAAGCCTGGTTTTACCCATGGCATTCTCCTCCTTGATGGTCCTTTAGGGAATTCAATAGTTTGGCTTTGTGATGTGTAACTCTTGCTATTACTTTGGTTCAGTTGGTGAACCTAAACACTATTAAAAGAGTTCGGCTCTTCATTTATTATGGAATCTTGGCTGAAGCCAAGACTGTGGGTTTTGGGTCTTGTTTGAAAACTGTGTAAAGCATGCATAAAGATGTATTGCTGTTTGTATAGGCTGTAAGTTTTACTTTGTTGTAAATGATGCTTGTAGCCGTGTGGTGCCAAGGAGATAAAACTCCATCCTCAGTACATATTTTTAATTTTTGTGACGGTTTACCCTGAACTTGGAGCTATGCGCTGTCCATGCTACTTTTCTTAAATTAATATTATGTTAATGTACAGTTTTGAATCCATTACTGTTTAAAATTGGATTAATAAGCTTATCTGTCTTCGATACCTTCGGTTCCTGTGAATTTGATAAAATACTTGATTTATTTTCTGTTATTTTATTATGGTATCTGCTGGTAGGGTTTTTACTGCATTTTAATAATATACTGGGTTAATTATTTTATAAATTGTTATAAGAGTTATACTTGATAAACTATATAATCTTAAGGTTTTAAATGACATTCAAAAGTCATTGACAGTGCAACCATGGTTACAGGTTTTTATACTGAAATTTCTGCTAATGAGAAAAGATAAGATATTACTGTGATTTCCAAATAATATAAATTTATATACAGTAATTAATAGGATATTAATATCACTGATTATAATAACCATGTTATTCTTCCTGTAATACTTATTACTCTTGTTATTAGTTCTGCTTAGGTTCTTTTATAATTATATAAAGTAATAGTAGTTTATTCTCAGTTTATAAATAATCTGTGGTTAAAGTATTCTCCAAACTTACTGTTAATTAAATTTACTGTCAAGGTTTCTGTACTGGCTTTATACCCTGACTTACTAATTATTAGGAAATTGTAATCTTTAACACATAGTTTATACCTTTCGAATTTATGTAGAGTCTTTATATTCTCATTATTTTTTAATAATGTTCTCAAGTATTATTTATTTACCTTGTAGTACATAAAGTATAAATAGTTTAAGTTTGCAATTATTATAATAAGGATATTACCTTAAGTGTTACATTAGTAATATTCCTATATTGTATGTAATATAAGTTTATTGTTATTAATACAATAAAGATATTATCTCTTTTGTGAGTACCAATGTTTCCATGGTTAATATTTAGTTTATTCTATAGCATTCTATTATTTAGTTCTTGTGCCAATTATGCTAAATACTAAATAAGTTCTGTAAATATATAATTTAATTGTTTGGTCATGATATATTTATATATACAAAAAGATTAAATAATACTACTTAGGATCTATCTCATATAAATTTATATAGTAACATTTATTTACTATCTGTGAAAAAAAATTAAGATAACAGCTTTAATAACTGTTTGAACTTAGTCCAAATAAAAGATAGAAGAACAAATGAAAGGACTACAACACTACACATACATAATATTTGGACCAAAATAGTTCGACGGTAGGATTTAATTATTATTTAACCATTCCTATTCTCAGTTTATTATTAATCATATATTAGAATTACTAAAAAATATAATACAGTACAAGATACCAATTTTATATTTGAGCACATGCTACTGTCAATAATATAAATATTCCTTCTGATAATAAGTAAAGAAACAATCTACTATACTACAATCTCATCATACCATCTTTTATAATTTTTACCCCTGTGCTGGAGTAAGGTCTGGTAAACCCAGATGTGGAAAAACACAGTGGGTCTTTATTTTTCATCAACAGATTCTATTACTGATAACTAGAAACATTTATATCACTAAACTAGTAAAGTATTTATATCATAACTACAAACATAACATTCAACCATTCACAGTTATTAAAACAAGTACAGTTAAGTGACAGAACCTGCTTAAGATTTGGACAACAACAACAATGGGAGGTCATTCCTCCCTACAAATTCCTGGACTCCTCAGGACCCCCGAGCTTGCTCTCGTCTCCGTGGCTGAAAACTAGGTGCATCAATAGTCAGATGCCAGTTTTCAAACTTAGTATTAATCCAGAACTTATCAGTAAGTTCTCCCAGCTAACAAACTGTAATAAACCAAGTTACTGCGGCAATCCCTTGAGAACAACTTCCTTACTGTTTTCCCTTTTTTCCCAAATGAATTCCTGAATAGCATTCCACCTGAATGTTTCTTCTCTGTAAAATATCTGAGCAGCCTTAGCTCTATTCATTGGGTACTTTTAAAAGATTGTCTAGGTCTTTTTGGGTTAGTTGTCATTTAATGAGCCACCTGCTCTGATCCCACTTTCTTGGGGGATCATGACCCCAATTGTAGGGAAGTTTCCACCTGCAACTTAGGAAGTGTTTTGAGGATGCTGCCACTTTTATTTTACCCTCCACCTAGTTCCATCCACTAGTTTGACCAGTAACCTCTTTTTAACAGCTCTCCCATGCTGTTGTCTCCACAATTTATTTATTAATAATAAAATATTCTGAATTACATTCCACTTCTGTTGACTCTGCTGAGTCATGAGTTCCTACTTAGCATTAAATTTAAGATAATGTCTCACGAATATAATTATAACAATTAAAATTATTTTATAAATTTGGGGTATGTGACATACACACCCCCTTAAAATGTAACATCGTCCTCGATGTTACTTATTCTTCTTCCTCTGCAACCTCCTGGAACAGATTCAGGTATGCTTCCCACATCTTACTTTCCAATTCTCAGGTAGCCTCTTCAGGACTAAGGTGCTTCCATTTCACCTTCACCTCTCCAATGGTGCGGTTCCGCAAAGTAATTTCCCTTCTCCCGAGGATACAGTCCGGTTCCACCAGAACTTCTCCTTCTCGTTCCACCTGTACAACATTCCAATCAATCACATGAGTAGCATCATGAACATACTTTTTCAGAACAGAAATATGAAAAACATTATGCACTTTCAAGTTAGGTGGTAATGCTAGCTGATATGCAACTTGAGCAATTCTGGATAAAATCTCGAACGGACCATAGTAACGTGGTGCTAGCTTTGCACAACTCCCCAGCTTTAGAGAGATTTTATTTGGTATTACCTTTATAAACACGTGCTCACCCACCTGGAACTCTTTGGGATTTCTTTTCAATTCTGCTTGGCTCTTTTGCCGATCCCATGCCACCTTCAAATTTTCCTGCACTTGTTTTACAATCTATTCCATTTTCTTCAATAATTCTGGTGCTAACACTAATCTATCTACTGGATTATTCTAGGAGATAGGAGTGTTTCATTTACGCCCATACAGAATTTCAAATGGACTGAACTTAGCTGATAAATAATAGTTGTTATTGGATACAAACTCTACTAAATGCAAGTATTCTTCCCACTTACTTGGCTGGTCCTTAACATACATCCTTAACAAATATTCCAGCACTTGATTCACTCTTTCTGTCTGTCCATTTGTTTGAGGATGGAAGGAGGTGCTGAAATTCAGGGTTGTATTCAATCCCTTAAACAAGGATTTCCAGAAATTCCCTGTGAATTTAGGATCCCTGTCTGAAATGATAACCTTTGGTACAACATGTAGCCGAAAAAATTGCTTTAAGAAAATGTCAGCTATGTTTGCAGCCTTGTAAGTAGTTTTAACAGGAATGAAATGTGATTATTTACTTAGTTTATCTACTACCACCATAATTGAATCATTCTGATTCTGATTTCTGGGCAATCCAGTAATAAAATCCAAGGTGATTATTTCTCATTTCCAACTAGGAATAGGAAAAGGTTGCAGTAAACCAACTGGATGCTGGTGTTCAGTTTTCACTTGTTGACAGTCAAAACATCTAGCTATATACTCAACTACTTTGGATTTCATATTAGGCCATAAATATTCTTTCCTTAACATGGTGATAGTCTTTTGGTAACCTGGATGTCTTGAGTAAGGTGTTTTATGAACTTCATCCAGAATCAACAATTTAACCTTAGGCAGATTAGGCACATACATTTTGTCTTTAAACAATAAAAATCCATCTCTATTTAGACTATAACCTGTTATTAAACTTTCTTGTATGTTCTTCTTTAGCTGTAACTTGTAATTTTTTATAATTTTCATCTTGTTTAATCCCTTCTATTAGCTGTTCATTTAAATCAGAAGCATAAGTGCTGATTGCTGTTGTAAAGTTCAGCTTTGCATTTCTGCTCAAAGCATTAGCCACCTTATTTTTTTTTCCTTTTATGTGTTGAATTTCGAAATCATATTCACTCAAGATGGCCAACCACGTTGCTTGTCTTGCATTTAAGTTGGGTTGATCTAAAAGGTATTTCAGACTTTTATTATCAGTCATTAAAATAAACTTTCTGCCTATTAAGTGGTGTCACCACATTTTTAAGGCATGTATAACAGCAGCAAGCTCTAAATCATAAGTTGCATAATTCTTTTCGTGGATATTTAACTTCCTGGACTCATAGGAAATGACATGCCCGTCCTGAGTTAGCACACCCCCTAAACCATCATTACAAGCATCAGTGCATACCACGAAATCCTTATTAGGATCTGCTATTCTTAGAATAGGAAAGTTGGTAATAAGGTTTTTAATTTCTTAAAACTTTCTTCACACTTTAAGTTCCAATCAAATTTCTTGCCCTTCTTTTGTAAATAAGTGATTGGATTAGCTATTTTTGAAAATCCTTCAATGAATCTTTGGTAATAACCGGTAATTCCCATGAATGACCTAACATCTGTTACATCTTTTGGAACCGGCCAATCTTCGCTTGCCCATATCTTTTCAGGATCAACTAAAATCCCTTCCTTAGTCACTACGTGACCTAAGTATTGGATTTCATCCTTAAAGAAATCACACTTGCTGAACTTTGCAAAAATTTGTTGCTCTCGCAGCTCTTGTAAAACTATCCGTAAGTGTTCCTTATGTTCCACTTCATTTTTAGAATAGATTAAGATGTCATCGATAAACACGACAACAAATTTATCTAAGTATTTGTGCATTATGTTATTCATTAGGCACATAAAGATAGTTGGGGCGTTGGTAAGCCCAAATGGCATTACGACAAATTCTTAATGTCCATGCCTTGTTCTGAAGGCTGTCTTGAAAATGTCGTCATCTTTAATTCTTACCTGATGATATCTTGATCCCAGGTCTATCTTTGAGAACAATGTAGCTCCATGTAGTTGATCAAATAGATCATCTATGCGGGGCAACGTATATTTGTTTTTAACAGTCATCATATTTAGTTGACGGTAATCTATGCATAGTCGCATAGTTTCGTCTTTCTTTTTAACAAAGACTACTGGTGCTCCCCAAGGGGACACACTGGGTCAAATATAGTTCTTATCTATTAACTCCTTTAACTATGATTTTAGGTCATTAAGTTCTAAAATATTCATACGATATGGAGCTTTCGAGCTAGGTACAACACCTAGCATCAGCTCAATAGTGAAATCCAGTTCCCTCCTAGGAGGTAATCCTGGGATTTCTTCTGGAAAAGCATCAGTCAATTCGTTTAAAACAGGAATATCCTCTATTTTTAACTTATCTTTTTCAGATTTACATGCCTCATCTATAATAGTTACAGCATAGGCTTTGCACCCTTTTCTAACTGCTCTTTTAAGTTGTAAAGCGGAAATCTGCCTAATTACAGTTTTCCTAGGAATACCCTTAACTGTTACTGGTTGTTCATTATTATTTACACACGTAAAGGTTTTATCAAAATAGTTTAAAGCTACCTTGTGCTGATCTAACCAATCCATACCAATCAATAAATCATATGAGCCAAGTGGCAGAACATTAAGCTTAATTGTAGTTCTAAAATCATTCATAAGTAAGGCACATTCTTTGACATGACATGTTACTTTCCTTTTTTCCCTAGTGGCTAATTTAACTAACCAGGAACTATCAAAATTTTCAATAGTCAAACTACACTTTTCCACTATCTGAGGTGAAATGTAACTAAGACTAGCTCCTGGATCAATTAAAATGGTTACAGGGGTTTGATTAACCATACCTTCCACTTCCACCATGGAAGTCTGATAGTCAACTTGGCGGTTCTCCAAAGCTGGATTTATTCTAGGCATAATCCTCGCAAATTCTCCAATGGTCATTTCATCCTGCACGGTGTTAATATTGTTGTTTGACTTTTTCCGATTTGGGAAAACTGAGGCATAGTGTGGTCCATTACATTCCCAACATTTAATAGGCTCCTTCCATTCAAAATTTTTAGTGAAATTCCCATGATTGTTTGTAGCTTCATTTCCTTTAAAGTTACTGGAATTATTAGAATTATTAGAAACACCATTTCTATTTCCCTGAAAATTCTTACTATTTGAATAATTTCTGTTCTTATTATTCTTGAAATTCTTCTGGGGTACAAATTCCTTTTTCTTGAACTTAGGCTGACTATTGTTTTTCTTAGCCTTCCAGTTGGCTATACCTTCCTTCTTTTTGTTCTGTTCAAAACAAAAATTAGCCTTTCACATGGCTTCCTCCAAAGTTTTCATGTTATCATACTCGATTCTATCCTTGATGTGATATGGCAGACAGCTCAGAAACCGCTGCACTTTAGGTTTCTCATCGACTAAATAAGGTACATACCTCAACAAGCTTAAGAATTTACTGTTTAGATCCTTCATAGTCATGGATCATAACTTTAATTCGTAAAATTATTTAACTCTTTCTTCATAATATTGTTCGGACATAAATTTCTTATTCAAGTACCTTTTAAAGGTTCTCCAATTAACTTCTTTTTCCTTGATCCCCTTGACCCTTTTCAGATCTTGCCACCATATGTCTGCTTTTCCAGTGAGATTATAAACTGCCATTCTTGCCTTCAGCTGATTTGAATAATTGTATATCTAAAAATATTTCTTCATCCCGGATAACCAGGACTCTGCTTCCTTCCCTTTTTCAGTCCCTCCATTGAAAGTTGGGGCTTTATTTTCTTAAACTCCCCGGAAATCTCTTCATATGGCCTATACTTCTTCTTTCTATCATACAACTCAGCCTCACTACTGTCACTACTAGTGTAATAAATTTGTTGTTCCTTGAACCCTTCAGATGATGAGCTGTTTTCAGCTTTAGCCAACTTCATCTTTTTAGATCCTTTCTGATGGCTAGCTTCCTCAGATTCGGATCTTTTGCTCCTCCCTTCAGTCTGAAATTTTTCCATCAAAATGTGGTTCAACTCTTCTTGAGTCTTCAAAATCCTTTCATTATCCTTCTTGCCTGATTCCATTTTAGTCTTCAAATCCTTTATAGTCTGCATCAGCTCTGAAGATTGAGTAGTTACCTCTTCTAACATAGGTTCTCTGGACATTTGTCTTGTCTCGGTGTTTGGGGACTCCTCCTCAACATATTCTCCCAGCTTCTCCATACCTGCCTGTTAGATTCAGAAAAAGAAATTTTTCCGCTTTTTACATAAAACAAAATACAGGTTAGTACATTATTTTTACTGTTCTGTGGAAACTAGTTGGGCCACATCAAGGCCTAGTATTTGAACCATGCTCTGCTACCACATGTCACAACCCCAAAATTTCCTAAAAATTTAAAAATTTAAAAATAGCATATATTCTCATTAAATGCAGACATTAACTGTTTGACTAGTTTTTATGTTACTAGAATTATAACTAAATGATCTTTTGATTATACTTATCTTTAAGAATAGTTTCTTTTCAGTTACTGATTGTTTTCTGTTTGCGACCACAAGGTGGGATTTTCATGAAAGACTGGGCTTACTTAGCTTCCGAGCTAACGCAGCAGTTTTCCTTCTCTTACAGATATACAGGTAAGATGTTCGGGTCGCTGCTAACAAATCTCTAAGTATTCAATAACGATTCGTTGTACAAAATTTATTCAGTAAAAGTATATACATGCTAGTCATATTTACCATGCTTCTAAAGGTAAAGCTTTAACTATGTTTTCTTTTAAGATCTTACTAATAGAGAATTTAATTCTACAAGTAAAGATGGCGGCTATTTCTCTGTCAAGAACGCGGGATTTAATATTTCTACAGAGTACGAAACCATTGGATGTTCATACTAAATGCAAGTGTAAAATGCAATAGATATTTCTTTACTAGCAGCAAGCATGGTAGGATTACAACATCAAGGATCCAATTCTAGTTATTCATAATTACTGCATCATGCCAAGATTGAATTTGTAAGTGTAACTGTAAAAATATAAGGAGGTTTTAAGTATCAATCCTATACTTCTCTGACTTCAAGCATTTATAAAGTTTATTACTTGATACTAATCTTCCTTTGGTACTTTAAGGATCTGCATTGTTGGAATACTACTTCTATTTGATGGTCAATATTTGGATAAGAACAATAACACCTTTAAAATCAGTCCTAGATTTATTATATTCAAACACTACTTATGAGTTTCATGGCTATACTATCAAACAAAGAAGGCTAACTTACCCAAGCTACTTATCATATAAAGACTCTTATAATATCTTCTATAACCCTTGGCTGAATTTGATAAAAGTCCAATTGTCAGAACGAAAATGGTTCTAAGACTACTAGTAGGTTATAATTCTACTAGCAAGTGTTGAAGATAAGGTTAAGCGTAAACCATAATCAAAATCGATGGATCACATAATTTGATTACTATACTACTATAGACTTTTATAATGTTATGCCTTTTATCTTCATTCGTAAACTAGGGCAATTTGTAATATGAATTAGATTTATAGAAAAACTATGCCATGGTAATTAACCTTAGTCCTTTTCTCTTATACTTCACTACAACCAATACAACTCTCCAAACCTAAGTGTACGAGACCAACGATGAACAAAATCTATAATGCAATGTTTTATAAGCATTATTCTAATGTTTACATGGTTGAATTTATATTGCAGGTGATTGAGTATGGTATATCGAACCTTATGGAATCCCCGCGATATGATTTGGTTTGTGAAATCATTGGTAATCTTGTCTTGGAACTATAGAGTTCCTACCCACTGCATGCCAATTATCAAAAGGGTTATGTGGGCTCTTCCCAGCCATGCACTATTGTTTAAAAATGTTTGAATCAAACCCTACTCGTCATTTCTCCACTGCCTTTGGGCCTCCGACCGCTCTGCAAAACCTCCTGGTTCATCTCGCTGCTTGCACTGTCTGCTAGTCAATTCCTATGCTAGTTCAGCTCCTCGTGGCTCATCTACTGGATCGTGAGTAAGATACTGTGTCGAATAGCTTGTTGTTGATTTTTGTTCAGAGTTTACTTTCTTAGGGTTTCTCCATTGGCATCCATTGCCCGAACTCGTTGCTATGTAGGCCATTGCTGTAATTCGTTGATGTAAGTTGACCTCCATCGTGACAGATACCCTTTAGCTCCAGCGACCTCATTCTTCTCTATGGAAAATGAAGGGTTTACCCTTCCTCCTGCTCGTTGTTGTTTTGCTGTTCTTCAGTGGCCATATTTCTATCAGGCGTTAAGGTAAGTTACAGGGTTTTCCTTCATTTAATTTTTCAAATAAAAACTTAAGCAAACAATAGTTGGTAAGGTTTTTTATTATTTAACTTCTCTTTTGTTGTAGGGTTGGTCTTCTCCTCTCGGCGTGGAAGGTGCAAGCTTTTTCAACAGTTGCTACTTCTGGTAAGCCTGGTTTTACCCATGGCGTTCTCCTCCTTTCTTGTCCTTTAGGGAAGCCAAGGGTTTGGCTTCGTGATGTGTAACTCTTGATGTTACTTTGGTTCAGTTGGTGAACCTAAACGCTGTTAAAAGAGTTCGGCTCTTCGTTTATTATGGAATCTTGGCTGAAGTAGAGACTGTGGGTTTTGGGTCTTGTTTGAAAACTGTGTAAAGCATGCATAAAGATGTATTACTGTTTGTATAGGATGTAAGTTTTACTTTGTTGTAAATGATGCTGGTAGCCGTGAGGTGCCAAGGAGATAAAACTCCATCCTCAGTACATATTTTTAATTTTTTTCAGGGTTTACCCTGAACTTGGCGCTATACGCCGTCCATGCTACTTTTCTTAAATTAATATTATGTTACTGTATAGTTTTGAATCCATTACTGTTTAAACTTGTCTTAATAAGCTTATCTGTCGTCGATACCTTCGGTTCCTGTGAATTTGATAAATACTTGATTTATTTTCTGTTATTTATTCATGGTATGTGCTGGTAGGGTTTTTACTGCATTTTAATAATATACTGGGTTAATTATTTTATAAATTGTTATAAGAGTTATACTTGATAAACTATATAATCTTAAGGTTTTAAATGACATTCAAAAGTCATTGACTGTGCAACCATGGTTATAGGTTTTTATATTGAAATTTCTGCTAATGAGAAAAGATAAGATATTACTGTGATTTCCAAATAATATAAATTTATATACAGTAATTAATAGGATATTAATATCACTGATTATAATAACCGTGTTATTCTTCCTGTAATAGTTATCACTCTTGTTATTAGTTCTTCTTAGGTTCTTTTATAATTATATAAAGTAATAGTAGTTTATTATCAGTTTATAAATAATCTGTGGTTAAAGTATTCTCCAAACTTACTGTTAATTAAATTTACTATCAAGGGTTCTGTACTGGCTTTATACCCCCACTTACTAATTATTAGGAAATTGTAATCTTTAACACATAGTTTATACCTTTCGAATTTATGTAGAGTCTTTATATTCTCATTATTTTCTAATAATGTTCTCAAGTATTATTTATTTACCTTGTAGTACGTAAAGTATAAATAGTTTAAGTTTGCAATTACTATAATAAGAATATTACCTTAAGTGTTACATTAGTAATATTCCTATATTTTATGTAATATAAGTTTATTGTTATTAATACAATAAAGATATTATCTCTTTTGTGAGTACCAATGTTTCCATGGTTAATATTTAGTTTATTCTATAGCATTCTATTATTTAGTTCTTGTGCCAATTATGCTAAATACTAAATAAGTTTTGTAAATATATAGTTTAATTGTTTGGTTATGATATCTTTATATATACAAAAAGATTAAATAATACTACTTAGGATCTATCTCATATAAATTTATATAGTAACATTTATTTACTATGTGTGAAAAAAAATTAGGATAACAGCTCTAATAACTGTTTGAGCTCAGTCCAAATAAAAGATAGAAGAACAAATGAAAGGACTGGTACACTACACATACATAATATTTAGACCAAAATAGTTCGACACTAGGATTTAATTATTATTTAACCATTCCTATTCTCAGTTTATTATTAATCATATATTAGAATTACTAAAAAATATAATACAGTACAAGAGAACAATTTTATCTTTGAGAACATGCTACTGTCAGTAATATAAATATTCCTTCTGATAATAAGTAAAGAAACAATCTACTATACTACACTCTCATCATACCATCTTTTATAATTTTTACCCCTCTGCTCGAGTACGGTCTGGTAAACCCAGATGTGGAAAAACACAGTGGGTCTTTATTTTTCATCAACAGATTCTATTACCAATAACTAGAAACATTTATATCACTAAACCAATAAAGTCTTTATATCATAACTACAAACATAACATTCAACCATTCACAATTATTAAAACAAGTATAGTTAAGTGACAGAACCTGCTGAAGCTTTGGACAACAACAGCAATGGGAGGCCGTTCCTCCCTACCAATTCCTGGAGAGCGCTCAAACAGCGACTCCTTAGGACCCCCGAGCTTGCTTTGGTCTCCGTGGCTCGAACTAGGTGTAGCAATAGTCAGATACCAGTCTTCAAACTCAGTATTAATCCAGAACTTATCAGTAAGTTCTCCCAGCTAACAAGCTATAATAAACCAAGTTACTGCAGCAATCCTCTCAGAACAACTTCCTTACTGTTTTCCCTTTTTCCTCAAATGAATTCCTAAATAGCATTCCACCTAAATGTTTCTTCTGTGGAAAATATCTGAGCAGCCTTAGCTCTATTCATTGGGTACTTTTAAAAGATTGCCTAGGTCTTTTTGGGTTAGTTGTCATTTAATGAACCACCTATTCTGATCCCACTTTCTTGGGGGATCATGACCCCATTTGTAGGGAAGTTGCCACTTGCAACTTAGGAAGTGTTTTGAGGATGCTGCCACTTGTCTTTTGTCCTCCACCCAGTTCCATCCACTAGTTTGACCAGTAACCTCTTTTTAACAGCTCTCCCATGCTGTTGTCTCCACAATTTATTTATTAATAATAAAATATTCTGAATTACATTCCACTTCTGTTGACTCTGCTGAGTCATCAGTTCCTACTTAGCATTAAATTTAACATAATGTCTCAGGAATATAATTAAAACAATTAACATTATTTTACAAAATTGGGGTATGTGATAGTAGGAGTGTGTTGAGAGATCAATGAACAGATTGGCCTATGGTTGGGTGGAACATTGTAGCGACATAGCTAGTTGTGGAACAAATTAATCACCAAGATAACTATTCTCTGATTATTCTTGTTTATGCATTGAAGTTACTTATGAATGAGTATGATGAATTGATAAGAAAGAATGCCTGCTACGAATGAAGTATGATTCATTTGTGCAAAATTATCTCTGATTATGCTTGTTTATGCCATATGAGTGTCTTAGAATCACTATGTTCATGTTGGATGCTTGATGATGACTAAGTAGAGCTTTTCTTGGTGTATATTTCTGTGCATTTTACTTCTGGTTGCCTTGTATGTTCAATGCTTTTTACTTAAGTCCTTAGAGGCTAGAAAATCCTGGTTAAAGGGTCAATTTTTCGTTGACATAAGTGTTTCCGCACCACAAGATCCACAATGGAATGCGGGAGGCAGGAGAAATATGTTTAATCAAGGAATATCATGTGTTTCTGCACCCCGAGATCCACCTGTGGAAGGCAAAATGTGGGAGGTGGAAAACCCGAGAAAGGCTAAGGTAAAGAGTTGGCCTTCTCATTCTCAAGTGCCGCACTAGAGGGTGGAAAGGAAGAATGTGGAAGGTGGGAGCGAGAATAGAGGTTTTGTCTTTTGATAGTTTTTCAACTTTCGAGTTCCCGGGGTGGAAGGAGGAAGCCAGAAGGCGGAAGACGGAAGACAGAATGGTGATCGAAGGACTATACCAAGTGTTATGCTTCTAACTTCCGAGTTCCAAGGGTGAAAGGTGGAAGTGTGGAAGGAGAAAGGAGAAACAACGGGTGAATGTTTTCCATTGCACATTACATTTCACATTCCCTATTTTCGAGGTCGAAAGGACGGATGTGAAAGTGCACAAGGAACAAGTGAAGTGCAGAAGAAGGTTTCTGAGCACATAATGGATCTGGTAATGATGGAGCAACTATTACAGTGATTTACAGAGGGTCTTAAGCCTAACAATGAATGTGGAAGAGTGTGTGAGCATCCATTCCCTATTTTTTAAGGGAGAACAAGCGTTCTTGAAGCAAATTTTTTAATAATCCACATTATGGGGTATGGGGACGTTACAACTCTAAACTTGCAATGAAGTTATTTGGATTGTTTCAAGTACTTGCAAGAATTGGTCCAGTGGGCTATCAACTTGCACTACCACTCAACGTAAAAGTTCATAATTTTTCCATATGTCTTTGTTAAATAAATATTCATGATGCTTCTCGCATTATTTATTGGAATGTGATACAAGTAGAACCAACTTGATTTCTTGACAAGAGATAGAGATGTTGCTCCAAATTGATCTATCACTCTAGTAAAACTCAAGTGGGTGCATTATAGACCTAAAGATGCTATACGAGAGATGGAGGATTCCATGAGAGAGGCATATCCATCTCTATTTTAGATTTGAGATAAGGTGTAGTTTTAAAATCGAGGATGGTCTTATGCTTTAAGCAGGGAAGAATGTATTATCTCCGATGCTTTTTTTTTTAACATTACTTTGACTCAGGCTGAAAATTTGAATTTGAAGACTAAGTGAAAAATATGATAATATTACATCTAAATGTGTACATGTTAACAACTTTTCATTTGGTCTCATAAGAAGGAAGACATAAAATACAATGTTAAAAACTTTGAATAAAAATGCGGGGAAGTTAGAAAAACCATGTTAGAACTTGATAAACCATGACCCAATTGGTGGGGAATGTAGACTTTCTTCTTAAGAGATAAATGTGACAAGTGTGATAAAACATTTTTGAGGAACCGCCCCCATAAAATATGGGAAGAGATCTATGGGAAACCAATTTCCAAGAATTGAAAGTTAGGCCAACTGAACATTTATTTACATGCAGATATGTGAGGGATGAAGACTTCCTAATATGCATGGGAACTTACTTTGTAAACACCTTGAGGTGTTTGGCATCTATCCCAAATGGTGAGCTTTGTTGTGAGAGTAAGAGTTAGTTCTATTTGAATGTGATAATAGTTTATGTGGGAAAATGATTTCTATTGCCGCAAAGAGTAGGGTGTTATCCCCTATCGTGTCATGGCTTATTCTAGGGGGTGATTACTGAGCAAGGATTTTTTCTACTTAATCGTTTATAGCTGGCTAGAACGTGGTTATTCCAATTGTATTTTTCTTCTACAAATGTGGGAGTTTATATATGTATCTAGGTTACCTATTTTCTATTGTTTTCCTACATAAGTTATTGCATTATTTTCAGTTATATATATTCATTAAGAATTTGTGTATTTCTCCTCTTAGTTTTGTTTAGATTTAATTAAAATATGCATTGTAAAAACTACTAAATTGTTAGGATTTTCTCATGGTTATTAAAGAGAAGATAGACCACAAATGTACTCATTTCAGTTATGTTATGGTTTAAATAAGAGTAAGTGCATACCTATTTATTGTTCTATAGTTATACATATTCATTCATTTACAAATTATATTATATAATATAAATATTATACACTGAGTTATTTTCAATTATTATAAACACATGATTATAATAATCAATTTGCAGCTAACACACATAAACATATGCTTCGATGCATTAACTCTAGAAGTACTTAAAATAGATTTAAACATAATTACAAAGCTCAAGTCTTTAAATAGCTTCACTAAGGTATATATATGTGTACATGAGAATAGGAAAGAGGAAAATAATTTCCAAGTTTTTATAAATAAGAACGAAAATATTTCACAATGAAACACATAGTATATGGCCTAGCATTCACCTACTTACTTTAAATATTTCAAACCTACATGAGACAAATAAATAAATAAGTTGCCAAACAATGATCTAACGAAAAATTCCAATAGGGTGGTTTTGAATTACACACACAGTTCACGACCACATTGTTTACCCAAGAAAAGGAGATTATGCAGAGGATTCCAAGCCTTGGATTTCTATTACTTCAATAACCATTTAATATTTAAAAACTAGCCATGGGGTAAAACCCTATCAAAAAAATACAAAAAAGTTACATGAAAGTAAAACATAGCCATTGATGTGTAAAATAAAAACCTTCATATTATCTATAGAACAAGTATATACATAATTTTGGTTACTGCACCCAAAAGTTACACAGGGTTCAATCTTGAAACCATTACAACTTCATCAATAAATATAAGTCGAGATGATGAACTTGTCCAAATGGAACCAACAATGATTGACTCCATCTATTTGATAACCCAATAGAAGTAAACGTCATGCGAAGCACTCAAAATGAACCCGAAGTACCTTTCGTAGAAGTTTCATCTTTGTCACTTGGTCATATACTCAAGAATATGGGGTAGGCTTATATATAACAATGCGACTACGAAAATGAAGATCCATTATGAATATCCAGCAAATGATAGCAAATGACAACAACCAACTAGAAAACAATAAAACTAAAATGTAACCAAAGACCCGAGGGAAAACATGATAAGGAAGATTTCAGCTAGCAAGAGAGATCCATCCATTGCACTAGAACAATAAAAGTGTTAATAGTTAAATAAATATATGTCTGTAATGGTGCAAAAAGAACAATTATCAAAGCTTGAGGTTAAAATCATTACATTAGGATATCGGCGCTAGTAATGATGGGTTCCTAGCATCATAGAGGAACCATCAGTACTCAAACATAGAGTTGTAGTAAATAAAGTAAGATACAACATAACTAAAGATCACATCACTCACAACGACATGCACACATCAAGCTATAAGTTTGACCATGCAAGCAACATAATCATAATCAAATGGGCATCGAAATGCCGCCACAAATGGGTCGAACCATAGACAAGGTAGGAGGGAGTGACGTCACAATTAGTCGAAAGAAACAATGGAACAAAAACCATGGTAGATTGTAGGTTTGGGAAAGGAAACCAAGGCCAGCCCGATGAAAATGGACAACTTCAATGCATGTTGTTAGGCTGTCCTAACTTACATCAACACAAGAGCGAGATGGCATCAAGTCACACGTATAACGCACCAACAAGAATCTTAAACCATAGACATGATGGATAACAAGTCAAACATGTAACCACAAAAGTGTACACCAAATGCCAAGGTGGAGCATACGTGGACCTTTGACTATATCACTGAGATTATATGAACATAGGTTAGGATTGTAATCTATTATTGTTCTTAAAGTAAGAATAAGGGTGCAAATGCAAATTAGGATTCTAGTGTTATAAGAATAAGGGTGTAAATGCAAATTAGGATTCTAGTGTTATAAGGGTCCTATTTATGGATAGACATGCGGTCATTAACAACGAGTGCGAAGAAAAGTGGGATAGCACTAGGTTCATCCACCTCTTACTTATAAAAGCTAGTGTTTAAAAATATGATAAGCAATGTAGGATATCCATAAGTATAGGAGAGCATTTGAAAAATAAGCACATTATAAATGGTATGCATAAAGTGCAAGACAATTTTTATGAGCCACTAGAGTGACATTAATATAATAATGAAAAAGAAGTGAAGTCAATAGTCTTTAAGCTACAAGTTGAATATCTTTTATGTGGTAAAATTTGAAAGATGTTGTAATTTTGTTAATGTTCCAATCACTACAGTTAAGTGTCTATACTTTCTCTCGTAGGAAGAATGTTACTATGTACATATGATTACTTTGCTTTGTAACTTGGCTTGGAAAGCTATCTTTATAAAGATACCTTATTTAAGAGTTTAGAGTTTTGGTATCTGATTTGTAAATAATATGAACTCTGGGCGCTCGCACGAAGTTGGTTCCACTTTTTGGTGCCATTTAGGAAATCAGAAACGCACTTCCGAAGTGTAAATCAAGAACGCATATGCGTTATTGATGGTACGTTCGGAATAACCCGAGCCCAAACACAAGGCTAAGGTTCGTGGAAATCTATATCGCATATCCGATATATCGCATTCACGTTTTGTAATGTTAAATATCACATATGCGATATGTAACATTACAAAACGCATATGCGATATATCGCATATGCGATATGTAAATTTTAAAAACGCGTATCCGATATATCACAAGTGCGATATGAAACATTTAGCAAACGATTACATTTCCATCATTTGTGGAGGTCCTCTCCTTTGTCAATGAATTTCATAATCAATTGTTGCTCAAAGGGCCTATTTTGTGTGTTATTAACACCTAGTGCATGAGAGAATAATACTTGTTTGTATATCCCTATAGATAATTTTCCAATTCATTTATAAAACAAATAAGTCCATGATACTTCTTAATGTTGGTTGATGGGGGATAATGCCTCCCTTCCAGCAAATATCTTCCCGACAATGTCAACTATTTTTTATGGGAAATATATTTAGATACCTTTTACTACGTTAGGCAATGTATTCATCAATGTAAATATCCCTCTCTATTGGAAGTGCAAAATCATCAATGTCCCCTAATTGATAAATTGTACAAGTGTTTGGTGACAACTCCCTTAATTAAACTTGCTATAATGTACTAGCACCTTGATTCACATAATAATAATCAATGTGTTTTCTTGCATTTGTTAACAATATAGATCAACGAGTGGTAATAAATCGGTGTTCACCATGTTTTTTTCAACTTATTTATTCACATGTTAAAAACACATACATATCAATTGTTTTGGTTGAAGACCTTGGTCTCTAGTAACTCTTTCACCATTTCAATTACTTGAGTTTTGCAATACTATACCATATGTCATATAACATTTGTACTACATGGAGAATCATTTTACACCCACTTCAAGTTCTATTTGTTATCATATTATATACTACGAAATAGATCCATAGTGTATATGTTTGTGGCTATGATCTATTTTTGACATTCAATCCACTATGTATCTTTTTCAAGGACATGATTCATTATTTCTATATATAATGCATATGTAGTATAGTTGATTCTGAGTCCTTTCTTATTTACACTTGAGCATCGATATGCATATATTGGGAAGAGAGTTTCTAATCCTTTGTTTTTGTTTGATTTTCCTTTTCTAATCTAGTTTTGGTGCACTCTATCTTAGTACACTCATCAAGTTTCTAGTCCATTTTATAATGCATTGTAGCCATCATCTTCTCTTCTCACCTCATACATATATCATGTTTAGAATGATTAATGCTTTTAAAACTCCTTGCACCCCTCTTGCACACACAAAAGAATGATAAACCCTTCTAAAAACTAATTTTTTTCTTACCAATGATTGTTTCATATTAGAAACACATGTATAAACACCTTACGCTTCAGAAAAACATGTATACATATTAAAGCAAATAAAAAATAAAATAAAAAATTGTGGTCACATTTGTGTTTTAAGTGGTTTAAGTTAAATATTATCCAACCTGGTCTTGGTTACACCTGACTCAACTCCTTGAACTACTTTCTCCAATTTCATGTACAAGTTCTACAAGGAAGGTAAGAAGCCCAAATGAAATTTATTAGAGAAGCTTGGCACACGAAGAAGATCCAAGAGGTGAGACTGTAAATGTTGCTTTATTTTCACAAGTTGATTTTGAACCATAATGTTTTGAAGAATATTATACTAATGAGTTTTCGGTGCAAGATATGCAAGAAGATATAGATTAAATTCATAGGAATTATACTTTTTGTGAGTAACATGTTAATTTTTTTTTAAGGGGACCACAAAAGAAGTATTGACAGGGTCAACCAAGGCCATCATTTTCAACCGTAATCCATATTAATATATTATAGATACTTATAATAATAATAATAATAATAATTAATATTATTATTAATTTATTATTATTATTTACTATAATGTTATATTAATTATGTCAAAAGGGGAATATCTCATAGAATTTGGGGGTGGACTACCATCTATTCTTCTTCATCTATGGACAAGAACAAGACAAGTGTACTATCCACATTTATTCTATGCACGTCATTCAAAATCCATAATTAACAAGTGTAAAAAAATTGAAAACAAATCATGTGATAACTACACTTTATGGTAGTTGGAAAAAAATAGTAAAAAGACAAAAAAATAACTCATGTGAAAACTGAACTTAATGTCATGGTAATGTGTAGTCTATGTGACAATGAAAATCCATCTAGTGGCTAGAAGTCGACCTAATGTGCACAAGGTTTAGTCAAACTCCTAATAAGCTCCTCTAAACTCCTCATAAATTCATTTGAACTCATGGGATAACTGCACTTAATGGCATGGTAATGTGCAACTTATGTGACAATAGAACTCCATCTCCTAATGGGGAGTCAAGTTAATGTACATAACACTTATTCCAAGTCCATTTGGAAGCTATGAGTCAAAATAGATCAAAATTGCTATATTAACTCAATAACTTTATATTAAATTTTAAATTAATTAATAAATACAATTATTAACATATCTCCAATAAGATACAAATATGAGCTTAATTTCAAAGTAGTTTAATTTCAACTATAACATATCCTTAAATTATATATATTCTCAACCTATTAATTTGTTTTAATAATATGGTTTTTACTAATTATATTGGTCTCCCACATATGCATTTCAACCTTATCCCAAGTGCGATATATCGCATATGCGATATATCGCACTTGCGATATTTAAAAACAGGAAAAAAAATAAAACAGTGGCCGTGAGCTCATTTTCACAATATCGGGATATTGAAATAACGCAGCAGCGATAAAATGGAGTAGCGAAAAACCGCAGGTGCGTTTTGGGTGTTACCTTTTCAAGGTCGAGGCCGAGTTCGAGGTGTCGCCGAGGTGGGCACTCCAATGGCAGGTATTTAAATGCTAGTTCTCTCCTTCTCATTTAAAACCTTCCATTGTTTAATTTTATTCATAATTTCTTTGTTTATAAAATTATTGTGAACAAATTTAAAAAAATAATTGAATGTGAACAATCAAACAATGATTAGATAAGTAAATTAACTTGCAATTTTATGTTTAAATCTTAAAACAGACAACACAAATGAACAACAGAATCTGGAAAACCCACCCTCCCATAACCCACAACAACCTAACCCACAACCAAACCCAGACCCAGAGGGGGAAGTGGACAGAAACACACAAATTATTGCACGCCTGGCATCACTGAGGCGCCTTAGCTTATCCATTAGAGGGGGGGGTCATTTGAGAAATTCATTAGCCGATGCCTTGGACACAATCACAAACACAATTTCCGGTGCCCAAGGAGCTCTGTACAACATTACCTCGTACAGAGAATCTGGGAGGCGATACTATGCCGATGGATTGACACATAAAGACATCAAAGACCTTAAAATTACTAAAGACCAATTATTTTCATTATTCCGGGACCCCAGCACCGGATTGGTTCCACCCACTAGTCAAGCACACATTTCCATCGACTGGTGCATTGAACCAAATATAAAAGCTAATTGGATGGATCTCTGGTATATGGTCTTCGATGAAGACCCCCATGGGAATAGGGACATCGCATTTTATTTCCTTAGGAAGTTGTATGCAGAATTCATCCTAGGGAAACATGTTAACTACTTTGATATCTTAGGCAACCAGGGTGTGGGTCATGGGATGCCCCAAGATAGGGAAGGAGCCAGGAGAGATCCCAACCGTGTGCCACGCCCACCACGCACACCAAAACCCCCTTGGGTATACCCTCCTGGAGGTCCTGTCATTGAGTATACACAGGAGGCACTACTTGACATGCCATAGACATTGCTTGAGCATGGGACTGATGTCCAAGGCAATGCAGACCGAGGGGTTGGCACTTCTACGGTGGGCTGATCTACAGATCACAGAGGAGAAGCAGAGTCTTCAGAGCGTTGTGTTACTCCACACCCTTGCACATCGTGTGGAGGCATATGCTATGGCCCTGCTTCCGATTTTCGAGATGATGGATTACTTCGATTTGTAAGTATTTAACTCATTATTTTAATATTATACTTTGTTTCATGTCAAAATCTTCAATTGTTTCGCACTATATTTCTATTTAATTATCTAACAACATTTGTGAACAAATATGTACAGCTGGTGTCCCATGGCACACCACAATCACATAGTCCATCGATCAATGTTGAGAACATTGATGCGGCTATGAATATTGCCTATGGGTTTGGTTCTTCACCAATAGGGGTAAGAGTTCTATACTTGTTAATTTGTCAATTTTATTTAAATATATATTTATGACTTATAGATTTTAATGTATTCAATATGTATCCTAATTTTGATACTTGACATGTTTTGTGCAGGTTGCCCAAGAAGAGTCTATTGTCTCGCAGCCTATTCCCTCTCATGCATAGGTAGATTCATGCAAGATTCCTAATGTAAGATTCCTAATGTAACTTTTAAATTTGATAGTTTATATGTTGCTCATCGATCTTTCTCCATCACCTTAAGTTGTAGTGTGTTGAGCGGCTCCACTTAGCTATATGATATACTATGTGTGCGAATATACAAGATATGAAGTATAGTTGGAG
>LPNX011145708.1:569-36970 GCA_001517045.1 Pseudotsuga menziesii | reverse complement strand
AGGGGGTCTTAGAGGTAGGGAGAGGAGGAAGGGGGAGGTTAGTAAGAGTTAGGGGGAAGAGGGGAGTGGGGGGGACATAAATAAATTTTAGTATTGGTATAAATTACAAAAAAAAACTCATTGTAGTAGTTGAAAACGAGCGCACATTGTGATTCATTAAAACATGCTCCTGTTTTACACAACGTGCATGCATTATTGTTCATTATAACAAGCACGTGGTTTGGTTAAATTAAAAAAATGTATTCCCTCCAAATGATAAGGCCGAGCCTCCACCCATGCTTGCATGGAATTCTTATGCCTATGTGTTTGCTTGGACTTTACTTCGGATTCAACATGCATATGCCTTGGAGTATGATAAACCATGGCTAATTCAACATTATATCCAAATTTTCAATATGCTCATGTTTAGCCATTGGTTACAGTATGCTGCACACCTCCATTTTTTATGAAAATTTAGAAACATATATGGTTTTTTTTAGATTCCAAATATGTAAATTTTAACAAGAATACATAATTTTTCTATTTTTTTCTTATGTATCTTTTGTCATCACTCCTCACCTCAAAAAACACACTGTTAGTGTTTCGTCCATATCTCTTTCATTTCTCAACCATTTAAAAAAATATATATGGTGCACTACCGACCTCTACATGCTATAAAAAACCCATTTCCAAATAATTGCATTAAGACATTCAAACGTTGCACCCACAATTGACATACCATTTTCGAGGTTTGATCTCTTAGATAATTTTAAAAATTTTAAAAAAATAGTCATGCACTAGTACTATATGTTCTCTATATGTCTACCGGTTTTTGTAAGTTTATTCCATCATTTAGTCACTCAAAGGTTGCACCCACAAAAACATATACCTTATAATTTGTCCCAAAAATAAAAAGTACCCGTTAAAAAATATCTAACTTTAGATAGTTAAGAACATTTTCAATGGAAAAAATTTATATATTAGGAAACGTCATTCAATTTCCTACATTTCTTGTTTTTTACTCATCACAAGATTCATTGTGTAAGTGTCTCAAAATATCCATGCAAGTTGATGGATGCCTGTTTTTTCAGTTTTCTATTGCATCTAACGCGCCAAAAGAGACCCTCATCACCATGCACACACCCTCACGTTTCCTTCAACATTGTTCAAGGTTCCTTAATTGTACATGGTGTTTTATGCATTGTGCATGGTTCCACCCACGCTGTTCATGGGTCCATCAAAATTATCCATGATCCCATTGGAATTCTTCATGGCTCCACCCCTAAAATGCTCATTAACCTTGAATTTTACTCAAGGTTCCTTGCATGGTTCCACCACCTTGATACCATTGCTCTTGGTTCCATAGTTGATGCTCATGGTTCGATAACTAGAGCTCATGGTTCCATAAACAAATATCTTGGTTGTTGAAATATTACAACTTCAAAGGATATTCTAAATGTATTTTACTGATGTAACCCAACGGAGATGTTATTATTCCTCCAACGGGGTGTTACTATTGTATTTGTTCATAATAGAGTCATGAGATAAATCCTCCACTTGTGTCGGGTCTTTAGTACCCTAATAAATAATATAATATACTGTTTTGAGTATTCCTAGGTGAAGTCGGCCCAGATAGTTTAGTGGGGCTGACTTCTCTAGGGTAAAAGTCAGTTGGCTCATTGTGTATAAATAGAGGAGTTGTGGTTCTTATTTGAACACAGACTCACTCACTTGAGTAGCGCATAGGAGAGAGAGAGACAGACATAACAGAAGGAGGAGAACACCTGTTTTTGGGGTTGTCTTTTATACATCTTATACAGAGGAATTTTTTTGGGGTTTTCTTCCCCTTGAGGGTTTCCCAGGATAAATCTTATGTCTATCTTGTGATTGTGTTTCTATCAGTGATTCTTGATATGCTGCTGCTGTGATTTTGAATTGAATCTAGTCTAGCATATAAAATATTAACATTTTTCCCACCAACGATGCTCATGGTTCCACCAATAATGTTCATGGTTCAATAAATAGAGCTCATGGTTTCACCAAAAATTTTCATGGATCCATTGACTTTGTATATGTTACTCACCAAATGGTACGTGGTCCATGAATAATTCTTATGATATTCACGGTGCCACCAATGTTGTTCAAGGTTCCTTAATTGAATATGGATTTTTATGCATTATCCATGGTTCCATCTTCATTATTCACAGTTCCATAAAAAATATCCATGGTTCCACTCCTAAAATGCTCATTTCCCATGAATTTTTCTCAATGTTCCTTGCATGGTTCCACCACCTCATGCACTATTACTCATGGTTCCACCATTGATGCTCATGGTTCCATAAATAGAGGTCATGGTTCAATAAACAAAGGTTTTGGTCCCACCAAAAGTGCTCATGGTTCCACCAATAATCCTCATGGTTCCATAACTAGAGCTCATTGTTCCTCCATAAATTCTCATGGTTCCATAAATAGATCTCATGGTGCCGTCAACAATGCTCATGGATCCATTAACATTTTTGGAGATCCAACCACCAAATGTGTAAAATTGTACCACCAAATATGTTCATGGTTTCATCAACACTAACTTTGTTATTCAAGATTCCACCACCTTGTGATCATGTATCTGTTACTCACCAAATGATTCATGGTCAATAAATAATGCTTATGATATTCACCGTTCCACCAAATTGTTTAAGGTTTAAGGCTAACTATTCAAGGTTTTTATTTGAGTTGGTGGCAGAGGAAGATTCGATTCTTACCGAAATATGCAAAAAAAAACTTGATTTTGAATATGATTATTTATTAACATTTCCATCTTAGGAAATATGAACATAGAAAGCCATCATTTCTAATATGAATTAATTTTTTTTTATAGTAAAGAATATCATAACTCTACATTATTCAATAGTTGAGCAAGTGAGGCGATTGGAGATAAAGAGATGAGAATTGAGGGGGTTGAGAGAGAGGAGGGGTGNGAGAGAGAGGAGGGGTGGTTAGAGAGAGAGAGAGAGAGAGAGAGAGAGAGAGAGAGAGAGTTGTGAGCTTGAGAGACTAGATGCACATAAAAAATGCATGGTTGTGGGTAGGAAGAGTAAGAAATGGAGAGATAGGGGGTAGAGGGGGTGCTTATGGTTAGGGAGATTAAGAAGGGGGTGAGGTTAGGGGTAGTGAGAGTGTGGGAGAGAGAGTGTGAGAGAGGGGGTTAATAGAGTTATGGGGAAGAGGGTATTGCAAAGGCGGTGAAAATCGACTACAAATACACCCATTTTTTCCTTACACGAGTCATAACAATCACTTTCGTCTCTCCTCATATGGAAGGTTCCATAGGGAATTGTGTCAATGGAACTTGGATCTCAAAACATAAAATCTCCACAAGTGATCTCTCCAAAGTTCTCCCAAATGGAAATTCAAAAAATGAGTCTTCCCATGGAGTTTCTCTCCAAACATGAAGTCTGACAATGAGCTATAACTCACAACAAGCTCTCAACAATCTCTCCATTTCACATGCCCCCTTACATGCAAAAAGTAAGGGATTAATGTTGAAAATAGTTGCCAGTTGATGTCTAAATAGTTCAACAATAACAAAGAAATAACCAGTTAACATGATGACATGGAAAACTCAGTATAAGATAAAGGAATTACAAGTCGGATGGTAGATCGATGACAGGGGAAAAGATCCACAAAATAAGCATGGAAAATAACATTCCCGAACACTAGAGTGAAGTGAAGAGTTGGACGGTCCAGATTACTCAAGAGAATTGCAGAAGCCGTTTTTTAGAAGATCAATGGTGGTGAATGATTTTTGCACAAGAAAAGTGTGGTTCTGCATTCCGCAATATGTGGTTCTGCATTCCGCAATAAGAAATCCAAAGATCGACGGTCAGGAGTGAACCCGCAAGGAAATCAACGGTCCTGAAAAATTGTAGAAGCAAAGTCGCGGAAGAAAAATTGCAGAGGTACAAAATGGGAAAGTGTGGTTGTGCATTTCACAATCTGTAATCTGAAGATCGACGGTCAGGAAAGCATCCACAAGAAATCAACGGCTCAAAGAATTGCGTAAAATGAGTTACAAAAAGAGATTTGTGGAATCCCATTTTGAAAATATTAGAAGGCACATCCACAATCCGCAATCCGCAAGATCTATGGTCAGGAAAGACTCCATAAGAGATTGACTGTGGGGAAGAAAAGTTGCAGAAAGGAAATTGTGGAAGTACTTTGAACAAATTTGGAAAACCTGCAATTTGCATCTGATCTAAGATCGACGATCGAAAAAGAGTCCGCAAGAGATCGATGGCGTGGAAGAAGTTTTGCAGAAAGAGAATTGCGGAAGTCATTCTTGAGATTTTACAAATCCGTAATCCATTATTCGCATCTAATCTCAGATCAACGGTCAGGGAATAGTCCACAAGAAATCAACGGTGCAGAAAGTACCTTAGAGAAAGGTAGCTGCGAAAAGGAAATTGTGGAAGGACCTCTTTAGAAAAGTCAAAACATGTGTTTGCAATCCACAAACCGCAATTACATATTTACACCGTTAGGCATTTTTCTCTGAAGTTCTTTTAAAAAACACTATTCATCGCATCGTCCCTTTGGCGAGTAGACTAATGCCACATGTCTTACTTCTTATCCGTCGATTCGGTTGCTACATGTCCATTGATTGGGGTTTCTGTTCTGTCCGATTCTTGATTTCTGTAGAAAAACCCGGCAACAATTTATCATGGTGAGGATGTGATAGAAGACAAGGACAGCTGAATCCAAACCATTTTCTACTTCCCTCATGGGTTCGATTATTTCTAGTCAGAAGAAATATTACCTTCAACAAGTATGAAAGACTCCAAATCGTTTCCTTACCCGACCGGAAACAACTATTGGATTATCTTCAGAGAAAAATCAAATCCACCGACGCCATATAGCCTGTCCTGAAACCCGTTGTTGAGGAATACTGCCTTGAGGATCCTCGATTGTTCAACAAGAGGCTTAGGGCAGAGGCTGATGGAAATGGGTCTCTGGAAAACTAGAATAGTGCAAAAAACCACGGTGGGATCGAATGGATTATGCTTATTAGGGTTTTGGAGAAACCCTTGAAGGATAGAGAATCCCTTTTGGAGTGCAGGAATAAGAATTTCCAGCACGTAATTGTGATAGCAAATAAAAGGGAGGATGAAAAAAGGGGGCATAAAAAAAAAATTCAGAGACACCCAATAGGGGCACCAAGAGACCCTTCGAAGAAAAAGGATTTGGAAAGGATCTTGGGGGGAAATTCAATATGAAACATGATGGGTTGAAGGGGAATTCCATGCTATCCTTAGCATTGAATACTGGAATTAAATCTAACAGCAGCAGTGTTGGTGAGGGTCTTCCTATAATTCTTGTTCCCGAATCCCAACGCCTTCCAGACCCTCTTAAATATGTACAATGTTAAGGAATTTTTGGAGGATGGGGTTTACTATGCTCCTGATGCCAAGGTGAAAGAAATGCCCAAAAAGCCCGAGTGTATTACTATACATAGAAAGAGGGGTCGTGATAGGACGAGGTTTACCATTGAGGTGAGGGATAAGCCATCTGCATTTCTCATTCAATGACTGGAGTCGTGTTGTGGCATTGTTTGTGCTTGGGAAGGAATGGTAGTTAAAGGAATTGCCTTTTAAGGACCATGCTGAGATATTTAATAAAAGTATGTTTTTCTTTTCCTCTTTAATTTTTATGAATCTTCAAGTAAATAGCAATGCCTTCCAAGTACGTATGATTATCGAATTTTCAGTAGTAGAGACGTTTGTTGCAGGAAGTAAGGTGATCAAGAGTCTAGTTTTGAATGGTAAAACCATGCAGTTTGTCAATAGCTAATGGATGATGTTGAAGTTTACAGCCGTGGCGTTTTACATTTGCTTTGAAGATGATAGTGTGGAGTTTTCTAAATTTGTGAGGCAGTGGAATGTGGAGATAATTTCGGTATGAGATTTAGACTTTTCTGTTACTATTTTCAACTATTTTCAAGTTTCTAAGCTCTGCTTCTATACCACACTATCACAGTTTTTTTGGATTTGTCTTGTTGCATATGCTGGGATAATTTTATGAACTTATTGTATCATATTTGCTCATTTATCGTCATGTAATTTTGTCTGCTTATTTTTTTCAATCATGTAATTTACCTGCATATTAGCAAACACAAGCTCATGTAATTTACCTGCAGATTAACAAAGGCAAGCGACATCAAGATAAAGCTGTAGCGACGGAGATATGGGACAAGCTGGATGAATACATGCGGGCCAGAAAGTCCAACTCAACTTTCTAAATATGCACCTTAATGAATTTATCTGCCATGTGTTTTGAAGAGCTTTTCACAACACATTCTCAACGAGAGATTCTCACTATTGAAGCATATCGAATAGGCAGTTCTCCATCTATTGTTATCATGTTGCAAAGTCCAATACATAGATATTTGGGATCTTTTAAAAGCATATCGTAATGGTTATATATGCAATTGAAATCCATTTACTCTACTACTTGAAAGCTAGAATTCAATGCAATATTACTGATATCAGACTCTTTGGAATTTGTTGTGTACATCCTGTTTGTTGTATAGTAGCCATCCACTGAAAACCCCTTTGTAGGTGGGATAAATTTGGCACATGGTAGTAAATAGTCCATTGAAAATGTCAGATAAAGGTTTTCGAGGGTGCTTACTGCCTCATAATGACATTGTTTAGAATAATTTCCAATTTTGAAGCTCTGAACGTTAATTGAGGCTTGAGCCCCATGTTTCACATTAATTGAGATTTTTTGGTAAGATGGTTGTGTTGTCTGAAAGATTGAAAATTTTATATATAGTTCTTGACAGGGTTCTCACATTGTTAATTTTTCTCTATAGTTTGCTTATAATGGCACAAATATCGCTGAATTTTCCCTCCACCAAGATAGCTAACTCTACTATTGATCATATAATCAACGCGTAGGAGTATTACGCCCAACCAAAAACGCAATCCCCAACATATTCATAGGGTAGTAAGTGCTCTTTCTAAAAATTTCCCCTAGTTGAATTTAATATAATTTCGATTTAATGTCCAGCGGAGGAGTTTTTCAACTGTAGTTGAATTTTTTTGCTCTGTCAAAAGCCGACTTAAAATAAAAGATTGGATGGTTCACTTATGTGCGTACTCATGACTGATATTTATTGTCTTTTTAGTTTTCATGTAGCTAAGTGAAATTTAAAAATAGAAGTATAGGGGATTCCTTGGATTATTATGTGTTTTATATACAAATTGCATAGTGATGGTAGTATTTGAATGGAAAATTGAGTTGATTCAGTGCCAAGTGTGCATGAGGTTTATATTAATCTAATACTTCCCACAAGTTTCGGCAGTCTAGAATGACGGTAGTAAAATTGCATGGTTCATTTATGACTGCTATTTTTTAAAAACTTGTCCATAACATTTAGCAATTTTGAACTACCCACAGGTTTCGGCAAGTCTAGAATGCCAGTAGTAAAATTGCATGGTTCATTTATGGATCTTATTTTTGTAAGACTTGTCCATAACATTTAGCAATTTTGTTCAAGAGCAGATACTTTTAAGTTTTACTGCTCTATCAAGGGGGAAAGCTTTACAATTTGCAAGAGAATTCTAATTGAATATCCATAAATATATTTGTATCATCTGCAGTTTTGGTACATCTTTGACATTGTATTTCAAACAATTCATTTGTACATTTGTTTGGTACTGTAGTGTCAACATAATAATTGTGGACACATATGGGCAATGGAATAGTGTTTACTTTTTATGCCTACATATTAATAGTGGGAGGTGGGGCAGAATTTATTCTCCACATCTTTAAGTTTTTTTCTTGATCATATAAGTGAGCTTCAAGATGAAGACCTAAAACCACTAACAGAAAATTTTCCCTGATTACTTACTGTTGGTTTTATCGGTAAGTCTTGGGAGTACTCTTTCTCACATTTTATTTTGAAGTTCATTTTTACTATGTTACTGCAGACTGGTCATCAAGTCTTGTGTGACTGCAATGATTGCATTTCTATACATGTATGCTTATATGACTATACATGTCTACGTTGTTTTCTATTGTACATATAAAAATGTTAGGTTAAGTCCTGAATCAATTTTCTAGAAGTTTATTATGGAAGATAATTTCACTGTATTTTGTATCAATATCCAGATTGATTGTCTGTCTGAATGGGACTTTCATAAATTATTGGCAACATGCCAAATGCCTTGTCTTCTAGACTTGCATAAATTATTGGCAATACGCCAAGTGCTTTGTCTCCAAGACTTGCATAAATTATTGGTAGCACACAAAATGCTTTGTCTCCTAGCCAATCTAAGAAGCTTAGGTTGACAATGTGGATGCATCCAAGGACTACTTAAAGTTATTATTCAAAACCAATACTAAATTTATTGAAAAGTAGAAAACTGGATAGTGTCCTGAGAAGGGAGATTCAAAATGTTCTGATTGAAGATTATATCATGCATATTGTTGCACAAAAGTTCTTTGTTAATTGCATCTGCCAATATATGGTTGTATGAATGTAAAACCCTT
This sequence comes from Pseudotsuga menziesii, assembly GCA_001517045.1. Taxonomy (NCBI): domain Eukaryota; kingdom Viridiplantae; phylum Streptophyta; class Pinopsida; order Pinales; family Pinaceae; genus Pseudotsuga; species Pseudotsuga menziesii. The sequence continues at coordinate 28,441 of LPNX011145708.1, read as the reverse complement.
GACAAGTCCTTTGTTTGGTGACTTGTGACGTCTGGTAGATTAATGTTTGGGATTCATCTTTAACCTTCATAATACAATATATATCATTGAAACTATTTTCTCAAAAATTACTTATGTTGCTATGTAGATGTCTATTGGTTACATGTGATTTGAAAAAATAAAAAAATGTACATAAATTATTTATATTTAATTATCATATAAATGTTTCATTATGATTCAGATGTATTTGTATTTTGTTCTATTTTAACCATTAGGGACATGGATTATTTTGGATTATTTGTATGGCATAGAATTGGAATAATATTATGATGTCTGTTTTGACTTCAGCTTAGGAGCTCCCTTTGGATATCTTAAATCCATTGTAGGCGGCTTAAGAGCTCCCTTTGGAGATATTTAAATCAAGTTTAGGCCGATATAGGCCGTAATTCTAATGAACAATTCTTATTTGTGATTATGTGGTTTCACAAATACATTGCAAAATGTGACGTAATAGACTATGTATGCATAAATTTAGGGTACATGGATCATGTTCTCTATAGTATTTATTTTTGAGTTTTTCTTATGTTAAAAGTATGATGAGTCGATCTTTATTGATGAGTATTTACACTTGAAATTTAAGTAATTCTACAATAAAATAAATAAATAAATAAATTTGTTTTCCTAAAAAAAATTACTCATCTTAATTGACATTATTCTCTTAAAATTTTTATTTTGAATTTCATTTTAAGTTCACTTTGGACATCAAAATCCTTTTATTGTTGCTTCATTTTCTACCGTGGAGCATATGTTAAAGGTTTTTCAAGTCTGTTATAAGTATGCCAAGTTCACATTGTGAAGCATATGTTAAAGTTGTTTCAAGTCTATTATAAGTATGCCAAGTTCACATTGTGAAATTTGCTGGATTTGCCGAGATCTGGGCAGGTATCTATTTATTGCAATGTATTTTTGTGTTTCGAGGGGCTTTTGAATTTTGTCTCGGTTGAAGAGGAAAGAGTTACTGGTATTTAATCTCATTTTGCCATGAGAATATTACTTTGACTCTGTGTACCACTGTAGTAGATCCGTTGAGGAAACTCATACATGAATCACATTCATTCAAAAAAATGGAGTTTGCAAATTCGTTCTCTGGCAGAAGTAGAAATCTCACGATTTGTTTGATTGCCAGAATACAATAATATCAACTTGTGTAAAACTTCAAAGTAGGGAATTTGATTCCCAAAAATAGTAATTCGTCTCATTATCATCTCTAATGAAAAGTTGTTTTTTTCATATATAAAAATGTTTACACAATATTTTCAATGTTGTTGAATATTAAGTTAGAAGTCTTAAAATATGGTGATTTTTTTTAAATATTTATTTTCTGATTTTTCAATTTTTTTTGCAAATTAAATGAATTTAAAAACACAAAACAACTTAATTAACTCTATTTAAATTGATCTATTTTCATATTAAAATCTATTTTTTTAATGAATAAAAAGAAAGCAACTTATTGCAAGTTTATATACTTATTACTGATTTTAGTAGTTATTTAAAGTATTATCTCAAACTTACCAGGACCATGTTGTATGCCAATGGATAATGGATAAGTACTTGACTGGTAATCCAACTCGTTGGCTCATTGTGGGGGTGTGAATTTATACATACCCTTCATGTTTTTGACTACACATCTTTGATGTTTCGGATCACTTGGTTTTCGCTGCCTTTTCCATGCTAATAACTTTCTCGAAGGAACTACTAAATGCCCAATTACATGCTAATGTGATCAATGTAGAGAAAATTAAATTGTCATAACTATTCCATGCATATAATTTAAATTTGCGTTTTGTTCATTTTCCATAAATAGGCAATAAATTCTTGAAAAGAGGTGCAAATGTTTTTTCAGATATAGGATATATATTTCTTGATATCAAGAATATACTCTTGATATCTATGCAAGCTTGCTTTCCTATTTAACATGCTTGTCGTTATCATATTTTCCTTAGAAGCTATGAAATTTTGGATCAATAATATTTGGAGGTTTAAACTGTGTCGATGGTCATAGAGTGAAATTTTTTCCTCCCATTAGTTTTGGGCATCTAAAACACTGTTGTCCTTGTTACATAATAGTACCATGGAGGTAGTGAATGATCATTCATGACTTGAAGTGCAATAATAAGAGGCACTAGGACTTTTATTTTGCGAAGAAGAGCTTTGAGAGGATGTGAATTAGTTTCTTAAAATTTTAATTTTGAAAGCATTTCGAATGAATATGAACTTGTTTTTGCAGGGTTTAAATGTCCATAATCATTTCTTAATTTAGTGTGTTTGGCTTCTCGAATTGTTCTTGTTAAGATCATAAAATGGCATGATAATTTTCAATGAATGACCATTTCTTAGTTTTGGATTTGTTATTCTCATTCCACACCAGATAGTAGTTTTATAAATATTTGTTGTACATATAGATTGTAATTTTTAAATCTTTTTCTTTATAATGTTGCTTTATTACAATGCTTCTTGAGAATGTCTTGGAGTATGTTATTCATGTCGTTGAAGAAAGCATTCAATCTTTTGAGGTCATTTTCGGTCATGCCATATTTTGAATAGTTTTAATTTTTGTTTATGGGAATACTATATGGTGACATTAATTAATATACGACAAGGTCTATGCATAAATATTAGGCATATTCCATGTATTAATGCATTTATGAAAATGGGTGTAATTTTTTTACGGCTTGATAAAATGTTGTCTCTTATCTATATTTCTCGTCTACATAAGTTTATAATCTGGATACATACGTGTTGCTCTTTTATTATTTAAGTTATATATTTCATGGAAATATAGGATAAAGAGAAGATAAATAGGAATTGATGACATATATCCTTTATATTGTTGTGTCTATAGTGATTATGGTCATTCCTTAAAGGAGGTCATTCAGAGGATGCATGCGTTTTGAAAAAGCGACTTTAGGAAATTTAGGAAATGGGCTGACAAATAGATGGACTAACAATAATGGTCGCTTGTCCCCTAGATCCTCATCCTTCTGAACTAAAAGAGGCTAGATAGACTACAATGGTTAGGAGGAAACAATAGTATCTATTTTTTTTTAGGCCTGGTAGCAACAAAGCTTTGTTAGCCATGGAAGACAACATTGTGGAGAAAGCAAACCACATATTTATTTAGAGCCAGAAAGGAAGTGGCCACGAGCTCTCAAGAGCTTGGTGGCAAAGGCATTGTCATTGTACATGTCTTCTTGCCATCTCTTTGGAATTCCCAAGGGAACCTAAAAACAACAACCCACACAATCAAAATGCATAGTTGTGATTGTATGCTTTTTAAATTAAGGTGAATAATTGTGACTACTCCTATTTTTTCCAACCAATTCAGGGATCTTGAATATTTAAAGAAAGAGGATATGAATATGGAGACTCTCTGAACACTGCCGATGGAGGTCATCTTGTGGAATGTTTCAGGGTTGATAGGTATGTCCATAAAATGCATGTTAAGAAGAGTTAGGTCTTCACTTAATGTTATTAACATTTTCTATTTACAAAATTTTTAAGTAGTTGGTTTCAAGTTCTAACCTATGTTATCCTTTACTTGGTTGATTTCCAAAGGTTTTTGTTCATCTCATGAAGGGAAAGGAGGTGTGGACATTCTTCTCTTTGAGTTTTTCTTTGTCACAGTTAGGGTGTTCATCATTTACAAAGAATGGTGTGGGTTATGTTGAACTTGGGAAGCCGATATTTATGCCTCTCAACAGTGCAGTTGTGCATTTCAGAGAACCAAATTTTAGCCATGGATGATTCATGGCTTTAAGTTTATATTAGTCAATTTTTCCATTTAATTTCTTAGGCCTGAGACTTGTTCAACTGGGGGGATTAGAAGTTGTGCACTTTGACATTCTTCTATGGGGGATTATAAGTTTTTTGCTCTGACATCCTGTTGTGGTAGCTCATAAGTTGTGCACTCTAACATCCTGCTATGTGCTTGATATCGCCATTATTTATAGAACAACAAAAGGATTTGGACTTTGATCTCAAAGCCTGAGAGGAATTAGGTTGAATTAACTAGTGGAATAAGGAAATTGTGATGACAACCTCTTCTCTCTAATGGTATGTGAAGCAGATCAACACAATTAGAAGGTGAGCTAACAAAATGGCGATCAAGGAGATTGAGAAGGTTAGAAAATTGCCAGTGTTTTCCTTATGATGAGAACTTATAATTCATTCTTTCCAACTTAAGACATTGAGTCAAAGTGGTAAGGTTAGAAAACAAAAAAAACAAAGGTGCTTGTGCTTAGTTTCAGGTGTAAAATGCATAATTTTTGTGCGATGCTGCACTAGGGCCACTAGATACTGCTTGCAAAAGGGGCATCAAGGTCTAGATTAAGGTTACACCATTCTTAGGCTGACATTGCAATGCTTGTAATTTCAAGATAGAATTCATTTCAAGACCACTGTGAGAGTGAGATTTTGTATCCCCACTTCTCATAGGTTTAAATTTCCAACACTTTATGCAATAAAAAAAAACCTTAAATATGAAGGCATGCATTCCCATTGTGGTCTTTGATTTTTTTGTAAAATTAATGAATAAAGTACCTACTGCAACTGTCCCCATCTAATGTTCCAGAGAAAGCATGAAAACATCAAAATTGATGCTCTCATTAGTTGATGTTTCCTTGTGCATATGAAGAGGATACCAAGGCCAAACAAATAGATAGAACTATGGGCATTCAAATGCAAATTGGATTCTTCATTGTCAAAACAAAGGATTTTTACTAGTTTGAAAATGTCTACATACATCAAAGAGCTGGTTGAGGTGTATAAACACTAAGCGTATCCAAAATATTCCAGATTAGCATTGCCAGAATTTGACTACACCAAATGGGCACCTCATCGAGATGATGAACTTTAGATATAATATTGTATCCCTAGCAGACTCTCACATATGCAACCTTATTTGGGAGGCCTGGTATTTGTCTCATTTCACATCATGCAACCTCACTAGGGTTGGGGGGCTGGGAGACCAACATCTAATCTCATCTCCCTATCTGGATTTTTAACTCTATAAATCTCACTGTAACCCTGGCCCCTCTTGTTCCTCAAATTTGTTTCACCTCCATTCACATTTTACTTCACTGGGATGTTTCTTAAATATTCGAGTTGCCTTCAGGAAAACAAAAGCATTACATATAAGATAAGATAAGGTCATTTTATTAGTGTTCAAAAAATTACCACAAAAGTAGGTCAATTGGACTATGATAGTTCATAGTACATACAGTACCAGTACAAAGTGAGTGGCAAAGCATCTCCTAAAATAATTTTAAAAGTAGAAAGGTATTAACATATAAGATAAAGCAATAAACTAGGTGCTAAATGTTTAGATACGAGAGTATGAGATAATGTGTTGTTACTATAAAAATGATAGAAATTGAAAATATTGGTATTGAAAAAAAGAGAGGGAGGATGTCAAGGCTTGTTGGAGACGGTGGCCAAGGAATAGTGAGGGGACTGAGATGCGGTCTTGCCATCGGAGTTGTCAAGCCGTGTGAAAGGGCCAATAGACTGGTGGATGATATCCTTTGGGGAGTGATTGGGGATCTGGTTGTACCATCCTTGGGAGGGCACAAGAGTGAGGCAGCCCAACTCTACTAATGTCTAAGACCGAGGGAAAGAATATCCACACAATTTTTTTTCTTGCAATTGTTAAAAAACTGTGTAGTTATTTTTCTGGAATGTACATTACCCAGATCTTCTTGTGAATTTACCTTGGCCTATTCCAAAGATCCAGCAAAAGAACACCCACCTGTATTCTCCTTTGCATCTGACCTCTCCCCTACCTTGGGTGCAACACCTCCATTGTTACCTAAAAAGTTTCCAAGTCATGTTGCAAAACTTTTTTGAAATGACTCAAAGGAAAGAGATGAGGACTTCATTATCTCTCCTCTGAATCACCTCTCCTACCAACCTTTGACCTAACTCTGCACTTAATATTTGTGTAGATTTAATTGTTATTGGGGTAATTGAGTTTATCTTTTTAACATGTTTTGGAGTTCTTCTAGATTTTCAATGATGCTAGATTTGAAAATCAGGTTTATTGCAAACAACTAGCAAATAATGTATACCTTTGATGTTTGATTTCTGTGTACATACTACATGTATTGGCTTTCTTAATGTTGCAAGCACATGGTTATTATTCAATACGTTGGTTAACTCATCTTCATGATATCTTTTATATTGAGAAGCTCAATAGTTACCCTAAATATTCAAGCATTTTGGTGTTTGTTGTCTTGCAGTAACCTAAGCTCGGTATTGTGATGGACAAAGCAATCTTCTGCATGTAAATCCATGGACTTGTTTTGTCAAATAGGATGACTAAATGGAATGATCCATTATATTATTTTAGATACAGGTTCATGCTTACTGTAGAAATTATCTTTTTGCTTTATGGGCAAGGGAAGGCCTTGGTGGGTTTTGGAGTTATTTTCTCTTCTGAAGCATTCAGTTGGAGTCTGGAAATTGAAAATCAAATAGACTAGAGATTGATTCTTTATGAAACTTGGGAATTGTACCTGTATTTTTGTTCTCATTTTCTTTGTCAAAATGGTGAAGATATCATCCCCACTTATACTGACATTCTTGTACAAAGATGCATTTTCTACTATATTTATTATTAAGTAATTACTGAATATGTTGGATTTGTAAATCCAATCAGTGCAATACGGAATGTAAGAGTACTTATTTGCTTGAAAAATGACGACCATTTTGGGTGCGGTGTTATTAAACAACAGAAGATGTTATGCCCATCCATGTTTGTACTCTATTCTAAACAAATTATGCATCTTCATCCATTGTATAAATTTCAAGAATGTATATTATGGTACGATTAATATCATCTTCTGTTCTATACAATTCATGCATTTGAATTTATGGTCGGTTGTAATCATTAGAAGCACTCTACCCAGATGTTTGACTGGAAGATGTGACGTTGACCTGTGTACTGGCAACACTTTGACAAAGTGTATTATCCTTGCCATCTCAAATTGTTGCTGAATATATTTTGGTAACATTTCTATTTTGTAATTGATACAAGGTTAATTTGAATGTAGGGTTCTTTGTCTCTACTGGAATTGAAGTGCAATACAGAATGTAAGAGTACTTATTTGCTTGAAACATGACGACCATTTTTGGTGCGATGTTATTAAATAACATAAGATGTTATGTCCATCCATTTTGTACTCTATTCTAAACAAGTTATGCATCTTCATCCTCTATATAAATTTCAAGAATGTATATTGTGGTACGATTAATATCATCTTTTGTTCTATACAATTGATGCATTTGGATTTATGGTTGGTTGTAATCACTGGAAGCACTCCTACCCAGATGTTTGACTGGAAGATGTGACGCTGACCTGTGTACTGGAAACACTTTGACAAAGTGTATTATTCTTGCCATCTCAAATTGTTGCTGAATATATTTTGGTAACATCTTTATTTTGTAAAGGTTAATTTGAATATAGGATTCTTTGTCTCTACTGGAATTGAAGTGAATTTTAATGGGAACATGGGGCTTGTTTTCAGCATAAATCATTTTACCAGTGTGTGTTGATCAACTAGCATGACTATCTCAGGGAAAGTGCATGATTTTAGATTGAGTGTGTTGGTTGATGGTGATGACTATTGTTTATCAAGATCATGAGTTTTTTTAGTTGTCCAAAGCAAGATGCAAGCTGTAATATCCACTGTATTTGTACCAACGTTTTACCCTACAAATTCTGCATCTTTTTCACTAAATCATAACGTGGGGAAAACATTTCTTAGAGAATAGTTAACCACAATGGTTATTGTCTTGGAGAAGTGAAAGTCCTTCATACGCGTCCCATGTATACAATGTACATCATGTTAATTAGAACTCGCTTATTAAAATGATATTGACAAATAGAAGCCGTGCTTTATGTTAATATGTGCTTTATGGTTCAAGAAAGGGATTTCACAGAAACACCTCCATTGATGTTTTGGATGTAGAATTATTTACTATCATGGATTTTCTTCTTAGGGTTGATGAAAACTCCAGATCAAATCCCGAGCTTCTGGTTGTGCAAGATATGAGTAGATTCAATGTTGTTTTGTATCTATTTACTCATGCTTTTTACAATTGCTTGATAGGTTAATCTTTTTAATATTATGGAAAGTAATATCGTCCATTTTGAAAAATGTATCGTGGATGGTAAAATCCATGAATGTTTTATGTGATATAATATTTTTTTATGGATTCAATTGCTTAGCATGAATGCACTTGTAGTTATTAGTCCTTGCTGAAGGCCAAGGTACTACTGTATTTGATACAATTTGACTTAGTATTAGTTTTCGTTTGACTTTGTATATTTTTTCATATGTCCTAACTTTTTCACATAGTTCGTAAATATATCAATTATTTATTCAACTAAATATTAATTTACTACAATATTATTGGATGATAGTTTGAAGCGTTATTATCGGGCCGACGACGGAGCCTATCGAAGTTGTGCAGTTAGTTAATACTTACATAAATGCACAACCTTCACTTGCATTAAATACATAGCCTTGAAACCATTGTCTCCCTCACTGTCTACTGACTCATCACCTCTTCCTGCACCTGCACAAATTTACCGCCAAAGCCAAGAAGTATATTTTTGCATACCTTGGATCACATGCTAAATGCTAAACAAATGTGGTTTAACACGTGGTTTAACACATGTTTTAACACACGAAAAAATATGGTTCATATACAGTTACCATTGATGCAACTATATTATTGCAACATGTCGATGTGCCATCTAAACTCCACGTATATAATTGGTTGATTCAACAAAGCATATAAATTGAGAGGTCAACTCACCAATTTCATTTCTAAGTGTGGAATCATATTTTTTTTCTAATGCCTCTTCCCTTAAATGGTTTCTTGTCCCTAAAGTAATACTTTTAAAAAATCTCAAAATTGATTTCAAAACCCTTGAAGTATTACTTATAAATCACACAATCGATATTAACTATTTGAAAGGATATAAGTCCAAATAAAATTTCAATTTAAAAATATCAATGTCAAATTCTTGTTTTGTTATTTAAGGAGTGATGAACTCTTAGCGAAACTCCACAATTTTGTATTTGTCCAATTGTATGCTGCACTCCAATAGTTATGTAAATTATTATCAATATCAATAAAAATGGCAGAAAGATAACTTTTTATTTTATTTTGGGAAAGACATTCTTGAATCTTTAGATGAAGCAGAAAGTGAGCTTTATTGACAAACTTGGGAAACATAAGCCGTACAATTTACTTGAGAACAATGTCAAATGTCGATTTTAAGAAAGTTGGTCATAAGCTAATCAAACTTGATTTACGGATCAAGCTTGGACATGTTCAATAGGTCATGATAATTTATGTGTGCATTGGCAAAGTCACTATTTCCTTTTCATTTAGATTATTTTTTACAACACTGAGGTGAACCTTATTAAATTGTTCTACTTAAATGTTGACAAAGGATTTCTAATGGAATGATTAGTTTGAGCTTTATACATTTAATTTGGGATTTCTGAGAATGGTTTTTATTTTTACTAAGTTTACTACATTTTGCATTTGAACTTAACAAAACACTTCGAAAAATCACACTTGCTATAATAACTTGATTTTAGTTCTTCTTTTTAGCATTTTTTTACAGAGTAAGCTATCTACCCGACCATTTGCACCAAGGCCAACCTGACGCCGTTGGGTAATAGCTTACTCTGTAACCTTTTCGTGAGACCAAGCGCAACTGATTTCAACACCTACTTTCACACCAACTGCACTCTTGAATTCATCCATCCATAAATTTAGTCATGAAAATTCTTGTTTTTTAAGTGCAAGTTTAAAATTGTAAGTTTTGATTGGAATTTTTATAAAAATTGCAAATGTATGTTTAGAATTGTATAATTTTAGTCAACTCCATAAAAATAACTGGAAAGATCTAAAACTTGGAACATTTTACCAATTTCATTGTAACAATTAATCAACTCCTTTGTTTGTTTTATGGAACCCGATCCAGGTTTAAACCTTGGATTCTTTATCCTTCATGATCACGGAGGTTAAATTTTTAAACTATCATACACATAGAACATTGGCGTTATCAAATCCACAACAATTGAAATTCAAATTACAAGTTTTTAGAACACAATTTCATATTAGGTTTAGATCCGTTCAGTTTGTACATTCAATTTGATTTGGTAAATTAGTATTCTTCATTATTGCATTATATCAGAGTGTAGAAAATAGTTTGTTGTAGAATTGATCTGCAATGAAAATGTAAAAAAAAAAGCAAAATCTGTTGTTCTTGGTCTTATTGTCACAAAAAAATAACGGAGTAATCTATTACCGAAAGGAATCAAATAGGCCCATGTGCAAATGGTCGGGTAGATAGCTTACTCCTTTTTTAACCCTTCAACAATAACCCTATGGGCATATGATTGCACCTTTATGGGGCAATTGCTAGTCATAACCAATATTTTAAGTAATGAAAAATATGGGAATTTGACAAAAAATGTAAACACATAGAATCAGTCCTCAAAATGCATATGTACCCCTTTGTATTAGTACTATAACAAATAACGATATGGTTTTAAATTTTCTACGAAAAGTCATAAGCAATATAAGCATAGCATATTTCTTCATAAAACAAACAAATGGTTTACATTTTTTAACACAAATCTACACATTTCAAAAACAAATATAAGGATTTGATATTAAGGACCATAGATGTTTAAGAACCAATATTAATGAAACACAAGAACTGTTTATGGAACCATGAGTATGTTGAATTTTATAACTCAGTAGTACAATTTTTAGATCTTCATACTTTGAGAATCAGGGATATCCTTCCTTTAATTTGTCGTCCCGGTCAAACATGTTTCATTCAAGGGAGGGACCAAAGAGATGTAAAACCAAAGTTGAATCTGATGTAGTGCACCTCATTTTTGGTGTGGTCCAACACCTTGCTTCACATTGCGAATATATTCCTTCTTGTGTCGAGAAAAGGAATACTCATCAGGATTGATTGAGAAGCGAATTGATAGGATCACCAAACAAACACGTATATCGATGATTCTTCCAGACAGATACACACCAATGAACAACACCAAAAAAATGCAAGTTCTAGTTAGGTATAGCTTCATGTGTGTTGAGTTACCAAGTACTAGCAGTTCCAATTGATTGAGTCCAAGCAACATCAATAGCATGGACACCAAGAGCAAGGTAGCTAGTACGTGTTTTCTGTTACCAGGTTTGCTAGTACTGCAAGAGTCACAATTGCGGATGAAGGTCTCAATTTTGTTATCATCCCACTTCTCTCATTACATAAATACAAAGTGAAAAATTCAACATTCAATTGCAATGGAAATAAAACAAGGATCACTGAAATATTGACATGCGCAGGAGACACAAATATTTTACCCTAGGAAACCCAATAGGGAGAAAACCCAATACATTAATCAATTCAATTCAAGTACAATACCAATCATGAAGATGAACCTTAGCACAAGAGAGGTTCATCCTCCCTCGCATGAAACCCTAGCAAGGGTAGAGAATATTCCAGGAGAATAAGAGAACCCAAAAAATTATACTTATTTCCTTTGCTAGGACTTCCTTGGAAGCGCACAAGTGGAGAGAAGAAGATGTGATGATGAGTGAGTGAGTGAACAAATGAAGTGTGAAGCACTTTATTTATATTCTTCAAGTCACTAGAACTTTCCTCAATGGGGTCGACTTGTACACTTTCACTGGAGCCGAATTGCTAGTTTTGATCTTCATCTTTTGTTTATCTTCAAGCCAACTTGTATGTTGGATAAGGTGACAACCAATTCCCACGGATTTTGGATTCTAGCATCTTTTAGATCCTTTTATTGTGGCTTCAGTTTAGATAACCCATCCCAAGTTAGAATGTATAATTATTTGGTTAGATTTTCTTAACTATGTAAGATATGTTATAAATCCATGTAAAGTCGTAGAGGCATAAAGAATCTGAATCAATATGAGGAATGGTTGTAAGTTGTTGTAATCTCCTTTTTTGAGCAATAAGAATACCAATATTATTTACACTATGGATATTTCCCTTGTGAATGGTTTTACCATGTAAATATCTTTGTCTAATTTGTCTGATTACCATTATTTATTTATTGTGTTTATCTCTGTTCTATTTTGCATCTACTACCAACACTGTCTTATTGTGCATCTGCTACCAACACTGTCTTATTGTCTTCATTTTTATTCAAGATCCTCTTCAATTTTATTTGGAACTTTTTTAATGGTTTTTCTTGACTTCTTGATTGTTTCTTCATCATAGAAAATTTATCCTCGTTGATGTTCATCTCCTCACATGCAAATCAAATTCACACATAGAGCTCTAATGTTGATTTGAACATACTCTAAGAAGTCTCAGACATTTCTTAGATCCAATGTCAAACTAAACTTTTAGATTAGACCTTGTCTATTCCACAAGGGGATGAGCTCCCCTATCAAATAGATAGGTCAACTCACTCTAATTAGAATAGATCACTCCATCATGAACACTCCCACATAGAGTAGGCAATGTGACCACTAGCCTTCCTTCACTTTTAGCTAATCCACATGACTAATCAAGGTTAAGCATCCGAGCCTCGTACACATAGTCAATACATGTGACTCATAAGGGCTATGATGGGGCCATCCTCTATCAACCATTGGTTAATACACATGACCGGTATGGGAGAATGATATGCAATATGTTTGCGCAATGATGGAACCATGGAGAAACATCGGCACTCCCTCTAAAAGAGGGATACATTTTGCATCACACTTGGTTAGAATGTCTAACAAAGTCATTCTACATCACTTTCGAGAATCGCACTTGGTGAGAATGTCTGTAATACATGTTGGATATGCATTGTATCATCATCTTTAGTGCCATTCACTTCTCATGAATGTAAGTTTCTCATATGTGTGTTTGGGACATTCACCTCATGTGAATTTCTTCCTGCTCTTTTATATAACTATCACCATGTCTGGGAAATTTATCTCTCGTGAATTTCTGCCATTCATTTATAAGAACATCACAGTGTCTGAGCCACTCATCTCACATGAGCGTCTTCTACTCATCTGCAGAACCATCACATAGATGCACATCCATCAACACTCCCTCTCACTCAAAGAGGCATTCTCCATCACACCAAGCTTGTCTTTGAAGTATACAAACTTTTCCTTGGAAAGAGGCTTACTGAGAATGTCAGATATCTGCTCATCCATGGATGTGTATTGGAGCTTCAATGCTCCCTTCTACAACATGTCTTGGGTGAAGTGGTATTTGATCTCAATAGGCTTCGACCTATCATGAAACACTATATTTTTTGAAATCTTGACAAAACTTTGATTGTCATAGTGTATCACGATAATCTCTAACTCTTGATCAAATAGTCTTGCAAGAAGCTTCCAAAGCCACACTACTTCACTACTTGCAACACTGGCTGCATAATACTCCGCTTTTCTTGTATTTAGTGTGATAGAAGTTTGCTTCCTGCTAAACTAATATATCATGGATTATCCCAAGATAAAGAAACACCTCGAGGTGCTCTTTTTGTCCATTGCATTCCTTGCCTAGTTAGAATCGGCATAACCCTGTAGCTTCACTTCACTACATGAGACATATCTCAAACCATATCCAATTGTACCATGTTGGTACCTCAACACATGCTTTGTTGCAACCCAATGTACATTCCTTGGCTCAACCATGCGGTGGCTTAGAGTGTTCAGTGCAAAACAAATAGCTGGCCTATCGTTAACCAAGTGGATCAAGGATCTAGTCAACTTCCCATGAAATATGAATCTAAAGCAAAATCACTCAGGTTCTTCAGATTTGTTATCATGGTGGGATCCATCAAATATGAATATGAAGCATAATCACTTAGCTTCTCCAAATTTGTCATCACAGGTGTAGTCATGGACTTGTAATCCATCATACTGATTATGCTCAAGAACTTATCTGGTACTTCCCTTGATTGAGGAATATCACATATGGTCTTTGACACACCTCTATTGGAACCATGAGGATTGTTGGTGGAACCATCAGCTCTATTTATGGAACCGTGATCATTATTAGTGGAACCATGAGCTCTATTTATGGAACTGTGAGAATTATTGTTGGAACCATGAGTAATGAACATGAGGTGGTGGAACCTTAAACAAAATTCATAAAAAAATAGCATTTTAGGGGTGGAATTGTGAAGAATGTCTATGGAACCATGAACAATTTTGATAGAACTGTGAACAATGTAGGTGGAACCATGTACATACAAATCCACATACTATTAAGGAACCTTGAATAATGTTGGTGGAACCATGAATATCATAACCATTATTTATGGACCCTGAAACATTTGGTGAGTAATGCATACATGGTCATGAGGTGGTGGAATCATGAGCAATGTGTATGGAACCTTGAACAAATTTAGTGTTGATCAAACCATGAACATATTTGGTGGCATAATTTTGGACACTCGACAGTTGAATTTCTAACAAAGTTAATGGAAACATGAGCATTGTTGGTGGAACCATGAACTCTATTTACGAAACCATGAGCATTGTTGGTGGAACCATGATCTCTATTTATGGAACCTTGAGAATTAATGTTGGAACCATGAGTAATGGTCATGAGGTGGTGGAAACTTGAACAAAATCTGTAAAAAAATAGCTTTTTAGGGGTGGAACCATGAAGAATATTTATGGAACCATGGACAATTTTGATGGAACTATGAACAATGCAAGTGGAACCATGTACATACAAAACCACATGCTATTAAGGAACCTTGAATAATTTTGGTGTAACTTTGAATATCATAAGCATTATTTATGGACCACGAACCATTTGGTGAGTAATGCATACATGGTCACGAGGTGGTGGAATCATGAACAATGCGTATGGAATGTTGAACAAAGTAAGTGTTGATGAAACCATGAACATATTTAATGGCAGAATATTGGACAATAGATGGTTGAATCTCGAACAAATTTGGTGGATTCATAAGCATTGTTGATGGAACCATGAGCTCTATTTATGGAACCATGAGCATTTTTTGTGGAACCATGAGCATTATTGGTGGAACCATGAGCATTGTTTATGGAAGCATGAGCTCTATTTATGGAACCATTAGCATTATTGGTGGAACCATGAGCATTGTTGGTGGAGCCATGAGAGTTGTTGGTGGCACCATGAACATTGATGGTAGAACCGTGAGCTCTACTTATGGAACCATGAGCATTACAAGTGGAACCATGAGTAATGGTGGCGAGGTGGTGGAACCATGTAAGGAACCTTGAAAAAAGTTCATGGTAAATGAGCATTTTAGGGGTAGAACCATGAAGAATGTATATGGAACCATGGACAAATTTGATGGAATTGTGAACAATGAAGGTGGAACCACGTACAATGCATAAAACACCATGTGAAATTAAGGAACATTGAATAGCGTTGGTGGAACCATGAATATCATAAGAATTATTTATGGATCACATACTATTTGGTGAGTAATGCATACATAGTCACAAGGTGGTGAAATCTTGAATAATGTATATGGAACCTTGAACAAAGTTAGTGTTGATGAAACCATGAACAAATTTCGTAGTATAATCTTTCACATTTGGTTGCTAAATCTCCAAAAAAGTTAATAGAGATTGTTGGTGGATCCATAAACATTGTTGGTGGAACCATGAGCTTTATTTATGAAACCATGATCTCTAGTTATGGAACCATGAGCATTATTGGTGTAACCATGAGCATTATTGGTGGAACCAAGAGCTTTGTTTATGGAACCATGAGCTCTATTTATGGAACCATAAAAATTATTGGTCAAACCATGAGCATTAATGGTGGAACCATGAACTTTATTTATGGAATTATGAGCATTGTTGATGGAATCATGAGTATTGATGGTAGAACCATGAGCTAGAGAAATTTATGGAAGCATGAGCAGTAGTGCTAGAACCATGAGTAATGGCTGCAAGGTCGTGCAACCATGTAACGAACTTTGAACAAAATTCATGGTAAATGAGCATTTGAAGGGAGGAACCAAGAAGAATGTAATGGAACAATGGACAATTTTGATGCAACCATGAACAATGCAGGCGGAACCATGTACAATACATACAAAAAAAAGTGCAATTAAGGAGCCTTGAATAACGTTGGTGGGCATTATTTATGTACCACGAATCATTTGTTAAGTAATACATACATGGTCACAAGGTGGTCGAATATTGAATAATGCATATGGAGCCTTGAACAAAGTTAGACTTTGCAGCAACCGAGTCTGGTTGTGGAGTTAAGAAACGAGTTTGTCTTCCATGATTTAGAATAAATTAATAATATATTAATAGATGATGATAAAGTATTACAATGAGATTCACCTTTATAAGGCTTGAGCCTGCATAGTGAAGGGTTACGCCCTTTCACCTTAGTAATTAATAATTTATTGTTTATAATTAATATATCATTTAAATATTCATAACAGACTTGATGAAACAATGAACATATTTGGTAGCAGAATCTTGCACATTTGGTGGTTGAATCTCCTATCCTAGCTGAAAACAATATTGACATATCAGAGTTTAATAGTGTGAGTATCCAATTGATTAAAATAATTCGTTTATCATTGTTGACATAAACCATAGTTACCAAGTTTGAATTCGAATACGGATTCAATTTCAATATGATACGAAAAAAATTATTGGCAAAATTTGGCTAGATAGAAAAAAATTGTCATTTCAATTCTATTTCTAAAACAAAATTAAACCAATTTAGAACTAGTTGTTACACTGTTTAACATGGTTTATTTAATTATGAGCCATTTTAGAACTACTTGTTACAATGTTTAGCATGGTTTATTTAATTATGATTTCTCTTGGCACTTTGGATAATTGATAGAGGAGGTCGAGGAGGGAGAATGATTTATTTTCCTCCAAATCGAACGATTGAATCAATCTATTCCTACCTCCTCGCTATGTCCAAGAAACAAACTACTCATCCCAAATTTCATGACTTGTATAAAAGGAACAAATGCATTTACTCAAAATATTAAAATGTGTGGGTTAAAAATTGAATATTAAAATGTGTGAGTTAAAAATTTATAGTCAAAATAGGGAATTGAGTGCCTTGCATTAATGGGAGTGCATTGATGGGGAGTGTTGGTAGAATGGTAAGAGGGAGAGATGAAACCATCTACTACACAGAATTTTTGCATCTTGATTCGGACGTGCATCTCTCATAAACAAGTTCACACGTAAATGTCTTCACAACTTCACATTACCAACTCGGACTCATTTCCAAGTGAGAACAAAATCCAACGAATCGTCCAAACTTGGTAAATATGAAATAAACTAGGTTTTTAGTTTAGTGGTTGATATGGGGCATTGACACATTAATCACCCTGGTCCAAACCCCATAAGGCATAGATCCTAGAAATTGAGATCATAATGGAGTTTGATCATGTTTCGACATGGGGATAGGCTACATTGGGCGACATGGGACAGGCTCATCAAATTCATGCATCAGTGAACAATCAACAAGCATAACATCAAGACACGGTGCTGTAAACTACAAGTATGATAAATAGTATGCGTTTTTCTATATTAATTTATTTCGAAGCTACTGAGTGTTTTATTTCACCTAGAGCACTTAATAGAAGTAAATTGATGTAAATTGAGCAACGACATTTTGACCCAGTCTAATTGGCATCCAGAATAACCCAAGGGGTTGGGTTATTAGTCCTATATTGTGAATTAGACCTAGGGGTTTGCGCCACCAATATTTCTCTGTATACCACCTTATTAGGATCCTAAGACATCATAGTAGGAATGGATTGGCTGGAGGCCCATTCAACGGTTTTACATTGCAAGGAGAAGAAATTGATGTTTGAAGATGACTCTGGGAATAAGCAAGTACTAGAAGGTACCAAGATAGGACGGAAGGTTCAAGTGCAACCTCTGCCTCCCCTTTTTTGACTGGAACCAAGCGAGGTGGTTGCTGTTATACTGCTATCTTAGCCACCTTCACCTTTGTCTCTGTGGGCCCTATTGGGGCAAGACCCCCTAATCCTTCCTTGAGGCGGGGCAGATAAAAGAAAGGAAGGAGGGATGGGGTGCCGGGATTTCCTGAGTTATGTTGAGACTCCCCCCCTGTGGAACGGTCATGATTTGATCCAATTAATGGTCGGGATTACACCACGCCTTGATACCTCACAAGATTATAGCATCCGTAGGGGTAACTTTCACCGGTTCAGCCACTGATTCGCCTGCTGTGTACGCACGAGCTGCTTATGATTGATCCGCTATTTATTCGCTTGCTTTATATAGGCACCTCAGAATTGATCACAGTTGGCTCATCATCGTCAATTGTAATGATTCCTTGCTTGAGCATATCATCCTAATATTCATCTCTACATTGTAACTAAATAAAAACATGCGTAAGGGATGTCGGTTATATGCAGTAACGATGATAGATGAGAAGTCTGATATAATAGATGTAAGTCGACAACCAATATTGTCACAACTTTCACTGTGTGGAAGAGGTTATCCATGGCATGATGAGATGTCACTGCTAATCTAGGGTGGTGGAAGCTCCCTTGGGAGAATAGAAACAACCTCACCTTAGTTTTGACCTTCTCTTGCATGGTGCCTCTTTTACAAGGTATTCTTAAACACTTGATGGTGGAGGATTTTATAAAGTTCCATATTTAGAGGACTTACTATGTTTCAAAATGACAAACAACCAAGGGGCGTCATATAGATGTGTAGCCCCAAGGTTCTACCTAACTACTAAATTCATTTGTGACTAGTGTGGAGAAATTTAAAAAGATGTTTAAAATAATATTGATGTGTGTTATAAAATTTATTATTTAAAACTAAATACTAATTATTATTTAGAAAGAAAACAACAACTACTATAAAATTTACATTTATCCCATCTAAAGAAAGTCAACCAATCTATCCAATATAAAGAAAAAATTACAAGCTAAAAAAAATAAATTGTCTATGATGCCTTATTTCTTTACATATTATGTATTGAAAAGCTTTAATTATATTATTTATTGTAAATGGAATAATGAAAAAAATATGTGACAAAATATAAAAGTAGTTTTATTATGAATATGTACTTTGTTTTTATTCTCATTCATCATCCTAATTATTTGTCAAAAAATAAGAAAAAATAATAACCCATCTTCCTAAATTCACCCATAAAATATTGTATAAAAATAATTAAAATAAAATATGTTTATTTAATATTACCTTTTTAAATTACTAATTACAAATACAACCTACATTTATTAATACAACTTTAACTCGAAGGTAAATGAAAAAACATATTAAATACAAACTATATTACATAAATCCATGAAATTACATAAAAATAATCATCCCAAAAGTTTCATAAAATAGCCTATCAATATTACATATCCATTAAAATGTTTATAAAATAAAATCTAATTATTTAAATCAATTTTAATTCTATTATAAATGAAAAATATATTAAATGATATAACATATTAAATACAAATTATATTACATAAATCCATGAAATTACATAACAAAATAATCATCCCAAAAGTTTCATAAAATACCAAATATATGATCAATATTAAGTATCTATAAAGTAAAACCTAGTTATTTAAAATATTTTATTTTAAATAAATGTTATAATATAATTATTTTTAAATTTCTTTGAATTTAAATATAAAAATAAAGTTTTATATTTTCTAGTATATTAACGGAAAACATTTTAGTTATGATGATGACACTTAACATTCACTAAAATAAACTTATACTGTTTCAAAAAACTGCAAGTATGTTAGAAGTTGTTTCGAGATGTTTTGATTTGTATGATCCTTCTTTTGATTTAATATGAATATTAAGAATGGTTTTTTGGAGGAAAAAACTTTTGTCTATTGGAAACTAAGAAATTACCTTGTTTATTATAGCATATTAATCCTATGCTTAAAAGGTTTAGAAAGAAACATACCAAGGTCGCCATAGTTTTGACAAGTTAGAAATGTATTAAAATTATAAAGATTTATTAAAAATTGTATAAATAATTTCAATAATAATTAGTCCTAGATGTGTTTTTAATTGAGAACTTGGTGTGGAGTGTGGACTATACTTTTTCATAAGTGCACCAGAATGAGACAAGTGTATTGTGGAGATTGATTCTATGACATTCATTCATAATTCAAAATCAACATTATAAAAAAAGATAACTAGTAGCCATGCATGAATAACTCATAGATGAATGGATAATCTATAATTTATGAAATATAACTAGAAGAATGTGAGATAAAAAATAAAAAATAAAATATAAAAATAACTAATGGTTGATAAATGGAATAATGTTGTTGATAACATGTATCTAGGCATGGATAACTTGGAGTTGAATCCCTATCCCTATAAGCCTGATCCAACCACAAACTATGTGGATGTGCTAGTTTATGATAAATTGAAATATAATATTTAATGATTGGCCACATAAGTTAAATATTTTTGAGAAACAAATATTTATTAAATTAGAAAAAACATAAAAAATGATATATTTAAATTCATTATAAATACAATTTTATGCAAAAATCGATATATTTTCAATATTTGCAATTTTTTTTAAATTTGTATTTTTTAATATTTTATTTAGATATTTCAATAATATTAAAATGGGACCTTTATCTATGTTTTGGGAGTTTTTTTTGCTATCATGTTATCAAAAAATTATTCTAAGAATCACAAGGAAATAGTTTTTTAGTGTTATAATTTAAATAGGTATAATTTGTGCATTCAAAACAAGTTATATTTTTTTCAATCCATTTTTATCTATTTATTTTAATAAATATTGAAAAATTATATATTCTTATTCTTAAAGGTTTTTAGAGATTTAATAATTGATTCACCCATTTTTAATGATTAACATTTTATCATAATAATAAAAAATTATTATTGCGCAGAGAGGCGCTCTCCCCAGTATGGGAGAGATGTTGTCACGTTTGTAAAGCTGTAATAAAATAATAATAAATTTTTTACCCAACATGTTGGCCTACACAAAAATTAAAATTAATAACAAAAAATAAAAAAAATAATTATCCCCCAAAAACAATGTGCTCACAAACAACCCAATATGGGGATATGTTGTAATGTTCTTACCTAACAAAATAATAATAAATAATTAATTAATTGTCCGCAAAAAGATGTTGAAGCCATGTGCAAGGCCTCCTAAACAACCCATGATTTAGTAGAGCCTTGCAAATGGGTTTAAAACCATGTGTAAGACATCCTAAACAACCCATGGTTTTATTGTACATGGTTTAGGAGGACCTTGTGAATGGATAATATTAAAATGTATGTGAGAATCATATTAACATTATTCTAGATCCCCACTTAAGTTATATTTAGGATAGTATTAAAATGTATGTAATCTCGACGTTTGAAACAATTTAATGTTTGCATTTATGATAGTATTGCATGGTTTTAAATAAGGGTTTTAAATTATGGGATTATAAAAAATGTATTTGAATAAGGTTTTTTTCAATTATATTTTAAATAATGTTTTTAAAATATAATTGCAAATATAGTCAATTTATGGAATAGTATAATATTATAATGTTTTAATAATTTGAATAGTAAAAATATTTTTTAAAAATAAAGTTTTTAAAATATAATTGAAAATATGGTTTATTTATGGAATAGTATAATATTATAATGTTTTAAAAAATTTGATGTTTTAATAATTATAATGTTTAAGTCAAATAATGTCCGCCAAAAAATGTTGAAACCATGTATAACATCTCCTAAACAACCCATGGTTTTATTGTACATAGTTTAGTAGGGCTTCACAAATTATTTTAAAACCATGTGCAAGGCATCCTAAACAACCCATGGTTTTATTGTGCATGGTTTAGTAGGGCCTTGCAAGTGGTTTTAAAACCATGTGCAAGGCATCCTAAACAACCCATGGTTTTATTGTATATGGTTTAGGAAGACCTTGCACATGGTTTTCAAACCATGTATGAGATAGAAGTTTTGAATAATAATATACTTTAATTTTTTTTATGAGTGAGAATCATATTAACATTATCTTAGATCTTCACTTGAAATTATATTAACATTATCCTAGATAGTATTGAAGTTATATGTAGGTTTGAAACAATTTAATGTTTGCATTTAGGATAATATTGCAAGTTTTTAAATAAGGGTTTTTAAATTATGGGATTATGAAATATAAGTATTAGAATATGGTTTTTTAATAGTTAATAATTTATAAAAAAAAATTAAAGAAATGTATTTAAATAAGTTTTTTTTTCAATTATGTTATAAATAAGGTTTTTAAAATATAATTGAAAATATAGTCAATTTATGAAATAGCATAATGGAATAGTATAATATTATAATGTTTTAATAATGATAATGTTTTAATAGTTATAATGTTTTAATAAGTTGAATTATAAATATATTTTTTTAAAGAGGTTTTTAAAATATAATTGAAAACGTAGTCTATTTATGGAATAGTATAATATTATAATGTTTTAAAAAATTTAATGTTTCAATAATTTAAATAATAATAAAAGTTTTTAAATCACATTTTTTCCAAATATGTTTAAAAAAATTAATTATAATTGTAAATATAGTCAAATTGAAAAGTGTCATATTTGAAAATATATTGAATTTCAGTAACATAATTTCATTAGCATTTCATTAATATGCAAAGTGAGTTTTTTCTTTGCATATGTTTCTGTCCAAAAGATGAATCTAAATTTGAAAAATAAAAGGAAAAGAAGAAAATCCATTTTTTAAATCATATTTTAATGTCAAATTTGAATAGTGTGGTCAAGGTTTCTATAGTGACATATTCTTAGTCTTAAAAGGTAGATCTAAGGAGTTAACAACCTTCCAAGGGATCTCCAACTTTGTGTTGTGAGTGGATCATTCATTAGGAGATGACATCTCTCTAATGTCACTCTTCTTGGCATGTACTAGAAAGGCCACAAACTCCAACAAGGTTATTAATGGTTGAGGAAGTTGCAACCAAACCCTAAGTAAATCAAACATGACACCCTAAATCTAGAATATTTCAAGATTGTTAAGACTAGTGCAAAATAGGTGTGTGTTGAACATTTATGTGTCTCCATCCTTTACTAAATTGTCTTGATCACTTGAGACCCTTCCAAATCTTAAATATATGTCATGTTTGTTAAATTTGCATTGTTTAGCAGTAAATCAATTTTATTGGAATCATTTTAAAAATTTGTGAACTCATGTATGAATTATGTGTTATGTCATTGAAAACTTGAGCTAAGGTTATGAAAATAACTTCATTTAACAAGAATTCTTCTAATTTTCTTCAATTAAAAACAACTATTATAATAATATGAAAAATCAAATTATGTGGAATGAAGATCTAAATATGCTTATAACAAATGACAAACAAAGTGAGATACAAAACTCAAACTATTAACTAGTCTTCCAATAAGAATAATGTATGTAAAAAACTATAAATAAAATGCAATAATCCAAAATAACTATATACAAACTAAGGTGTATATATTTAAAATTAAAATATATATTCAAAGAACCAAAATAAACAACAATACATTAATTCAAAATAATTAAATTTAAATCTAAAATGTATCTATTCATAACAAAAATGTATATTTATAAGCACTATAAATATATATAAAATTTAAAACAAAACCCAATTTTTGAACTTTTATAATATAAATATAGATTCATTGATGTAGACTTCAAAAAGATCTTGTAAATATAAAATAACCTAAGATCTTGTAGAAGTTTGGTCTGAGTGAATGTTAACCATCATCATCATCAATAACTATGAAGAACTAAATATGACTTAATGAATAAAGGGTTAAATACCCATATTGTCAACATTAAAGACAATAGACAAACAAAATATTGAACCAGTTGATGCCATGTTCACCACTTAGATTTGAGAACGAATGGCTGACAACAGGGATCAAATTTGAAGTGTAGATTATTCAAGTTTATATGGTTGACTCATTAATTGGGATAGTTTACTGTTTTTTCTCTATCAATCCCGTCGACTGAACAATAATCGAAGTAGTCGTCCCCTTTTATAAATGCACCTAATCATTCCATAATTAAATTGTATTTAGTGGAGGAATCACTAAATTGCAAAACACAGCCAAATATATTCATTATATTTTGCAGAATCCTCCTGCAACTCGTGAAAACCTGAAAATAGAAAATCTAGGCAAGATTATTTGTATCACATGAATTCTATGACAGATTATGATTCATTTTTCAAACTAGCATTGTTTTCTACCTTACAAAATGTAACCTAAAATTAAGTTATTGTCAGCGCCTACCTACTAAATAGTGGTTTTGTAAAATTGTCTTCTTTGTCATACATGCAAAAACATAAATATTGAAGGGCAGGATGCGTCTGGCAGTGGGGAAGGGAAGAGCCAGGATACTACATAACTATTCCATCGCACGTTAAAAAAAAGAAGTTATAGTAAGTTCTAAATAAATATTTTCACTGTAACAAGGATCTCTCGTTTTAAGCTTGATTCTGGCGAAATTAATCTCCACTTCCCTTTGGTTTCGGCTGTCAAAATAATTGAGAAACACTGAGCAATCACAACAATGGCTTAATAACTTCCATGTTCCAAGTAGTAAACTTACATGCGAAAAAATTTGTCATTTGAAGACTTGATCTTGACCAAATCAAAAGACAGAACAAAAACACCAATCAAAGAAGGCCAAACAAAATCTCATAATCCCCTTGTAGAGTGAACAAGATCCTATAACCATTGATGCAGCTATGAAGGCAGCAATGGCATCTTGCAGCCAGGAGAACTACTCAGAACGAGTTCAATAGCTAGAGCATAACTAGGGTCCAATAGCTAGAGCATAACTAGTGGTGTTGTTGGAGGCAAATTTTAAATTTAAAAAGCCCGCTTTACCATGTAATCCATATAATGATGCAAAGCTGCCAATGAAAAGAACTGACGCCGTAGGGTAGAACTGACAGGGTTGAAAGTACTCTGAAGATTGGCGGCCCAAAATTGCCGGAAAATGCTATGGAATGGCATACTTATTGATGCCATCGATGGTCTGACACCATATAGACTCGTCTGACATCATATTGACTCATCTGTGAGGTAATAAGGCTCGCCCAGTATAAAAGGCCGGCAATACTTAGCTTGCTGCAGAGTATTTAATGAGACTCCAGCAAGCATGCTAACTTTTGGATTTTAAACAGTTTTAATCCAAGGGTTGATATGCTTGGTGCAGTATTTAATACTATACAGCAAGCTGAGTATTGTTGGCTCAATTTAAACAACCGTGAATCATGCAGTAATTTCAGTGTTCGAGGCATACAACAAGGAAGCATCATTATGATATCTACCACTGTGTTGAATACAATGTATGGGCGAAAAATATTTTACAACGGTCAACAGTGTTGGCCGAGCAGCATTTATTACTCTACTGTATGTTGAATATTGTTTACCCAATGCATCCGCATCTTCCTCCTTCCTCCGTGATTTTCTGTGCATATCAAATACAATGGTTAACAGTGTTGGTGCAGCAGCATTTATTACTCTACTGTATGTTGAATATTGTTTACCCAATGCATCTGCATCTTCCTCGTTGATTTTCTGTACATATCTATTGTTTACCCAATGCATCCGCATCTTCCTCGGTGATTTTCTGTGCATATCTTTACAGTGACGGCCCACTGACTGGTAAAGATTGTAAAGAGAGGCATTTCCCTCCCAGCAGCCTCTGGTAACGGTTTCAAATTTTAAATTTGCATTTCCCTCCGAGCCTCTGGTGAGAGGTTCAGATTTTAAATTTACATTTCCCTCCCAGCCTCTGGTTCACCCATTTCGGTCACTGTACGCTTCAAAATGCAGGCATGTGACAAATATTAATGGATTCCGTATGGGACTATGGTCATGGACTATGGCTATACGTTATGAAGTTTGACAGAACCATTTCGGTCACTGGTACGCTTCAAAATGCAGGCATCATGGATTCCGTGTGGACTATGGCTATACGTTATGAAGTTTGAAGTTTGACAGGGTCGTGTGATCGTTTTCCGTCAACGGAATGGATAGCTGGTTGTCCGATGGGACGGCGTGACAATCGCATTAATTGACAATATTAATCACCTCCTTTAAGGAAGAACTGGAAACTGAAAATAGACATAGAGAATCGACATCAAACCTTCACTTCACATGCAAACCGTACTTGTCAAATCTCGTCTCGGCCCTGCAACTGCAAGTACGTGAACAAAAGAATTAAAACGCATTTAAAGCATATGAAAATATCAGGAAGACGAAATAAAAAAGGAAAAAATACTCCACTTGATGAAGTGGACGGCCTTCTCGAACTGTGGGCAGGGAATCGGCGAAAGGGCTCCTTAGTGTTTATCACAGGTTATAAGGGAATCTGGGAACACGTGACCACAGGTAGGGTCATGACTTTCGAAGAAGTTTTAGATTGTTTAATACTAGACGACAATCAGATGAGGCGTTTAGAGGGTAGTTCTTTGCTATTGCCTGTGGACTTGTCAGTTTCTGAGGAAAAACTACTCAAAATTTTAAACTTGGCCGGGTTGTTCGTGCAAACCAGGAACGTCAATTGGCTCATCTCCCCTTTATTAAGCTTCAATTCAACACTCGTGGAATTCTGCACACCACTCAGGACATGGATTTACGGAAACATCAATATGTTTTTCTGTTGTGCAATGCATCTGATATGTAACCTACTGCCTCGTCCAATGAGAATGCAGATATATTCTTTAGGTAAGTTGGTGGAGAACTTGAAGCCGTCCAACGACATAAACCTGAGGCGAGCAATACTCTGCATGCAGCAGAGTATTTAATGCTCGCCCCGTGTGCATAGCCTGCGTCAAATCGTCAGATCGTCCATAGCCCATGCATGCTCCATCGCCCATAGCCTGCGTCAGATCGTCAGATGCCCATAGCCCATGCATGCTCCATACAATACTCTACATGCAAAGCACCGTATACTTTACATTGCTCGCCCTCCATGCCCACCGTCAGAACGACCGCCCCGTCCGAGTACAGTCCTCGGTGGCAGCCTGCAGATACCGATGGAGCAAACCATAATGGCGAGATCTGCATCAAACCCCGCGGCGGATTTTCTCTTTGCATTACTCTTTGAGTTTCAGTTTCAGGCTCTGCGAGCAGAGGACGGTGCAGAAGAAGAACTCCACACCAGAGACGGAAAGTGAAGCCCTCAGGTCATCCTATGTGCCTCCAAGTGCCTCAACCCAACACTGCACGCCTTCTGCAACAAGAGCCTCTGCCAAAGAAGAAGAGAAACCCCCAAAACAGAAAGGATCCGGAATTGCAAGAACTAAAAGGGTTCATGGAGCTTGGCTTTGACTTCAGCCAGGACAGGTTGAGTCCGCGAGTACTGGATCTGCTCCCAGGATTGAAGCGCTTATTAACCAATCATGATAATAGCTGCAACAACACCATGGAGTTTCAAGTATCGCCCTGGGAAGATTGCAAACTGCCAAACCCAAACGTGGCAGGACTGGATTTGAAAGAAAATCTCAAGCTGTGGGCTCGTTCTGTAGCTTCAACACTTAAATGCTAGAACTAAGATTCCCAAAATTTTCTGCGTGGGTTTTTTTAGAGGCTTCCTGAGTCAAGATTTTGATTTTTGTAAAATCCTACTCGTTGTTACGATCCAGGCAATGAGTTTTAAAAATCTCATGTTTTTTCAAGCTTCAATTTGTTTGCTAGTACCTATTATAATTCTGGATCGCATAACTGGTTAAGATTTTGGAATAACTTCTAGAAGTTATGTGA
>LPNX011145659.1:188197-213671 GCA_001517045.1 Pseudotsuga menziesii | reverse complement strand
ATTTTTTACCTCAAATTCTCTCTAATGGGGTGCAGCGGTGCTGGATGAGAGCATGCACAAGTCCGCAGTCTCATTTTGCGTCGACGCTGGTGACACTAAGGGGAAAGGAGCTGTCATGGTGGTATCCGCAAACAACCCAGGGCCCACATTCAACAATGGGGAGGCTGGTATGTTGTCAACCATTGTGTTGATCGCAGGGACAACACAGGCATGTGTGGTCATCCCTTGTGGATCGATGGTGTTGATCGTAGTGATAACGTTGGCAGGTGTTGTTAGCCATTGCGGATCATGATAAGTCAGTTGATCAACCATCATGATTTTTCCTTCGTGGGGGAACATCATGAGACAGAAGAAAGTTGACACCACCACTCTCATGGTGTACATATAACTTCTTCCGAGGAGAAGGTTATAGTCCAATTGAGCATTGACAACCTCTATGTTAATCAGAATTATCTTTCTGGCTAATGTGATGGGGACATGGGGGAGGATTCCTTGGGATTTAGTGGGATGGCTGTCATAATCCCGCAGAGTTGTGGAGGATGGTTGCATGATTGGGGATCCAAGTTTCTGCCAGACTAGGATAGACATAATGCACATGGATTCCCCCTCATCCACTATGCACCGATGCACGACCAAATTTTGGATAGACACTGGGATTTGAAAGGCAATGGTTGATGGAATTCGCGGTTCTCCATTCTCCGTGTCGAATGTGATCAACTTGGAGTCAGAGGGGTCTACAGCCCCAAGGGAAGCTAGTAGGGCTTTCCACTGCATTGGGCAAGTTTTGAGTACCTCAAGAGAGGACATGGCGGTAGGTGTTTAGACCAAATCATCCACTATGTTGTAGCTGATAGTAGCTCTAGCAGTGGCGTTGTTGGCAACCCGACGTATGGTGAGGGGGGGGGCACGAAAAAGGGGGTAACTGAAGAGGTGCATTGACCATTTTAGATGTAGATGTCGTTGATGTGTTAGTGAGTTTGGTGTTGGTTCCATACTAATTTCGTCTGTTTTGTAGATTGACCTCTTCAGTTTTCATAGCTAGCAGGTGGTAGACACCTATTTTTGCCATGGGAGGTTCCCCCGGATCGTTGGGATTGGGTTGGGGAGGGGGTGCGGTTGCCACCAATCCTTGGACTGGTAATGGGTTTTAGATCAACATAGGAGGAGGTCCTTGTGGTGTCGGGTTGGGTTGGACTTGGTCTGTTGTGTTGGTTTCATGTTGAACCTCATCCTAATGGCCTTCTTAGTGCGACCCATGAAGGGACACTCGAATGTGTAGTTCCCGTAGACCTCACAGAGTGTGCATGGTTGGTTTGTATGCAATAGGGTGTTGCGTCTCGGTGCATTTGGTCATTGAGGATTTTGGGCTAGACAGTTTGCCGTGACATTGTTAGGAGGGTTTGGTTGTTGACCTCCTCCCTGTGGTTGATTATTTCCTTGGCTCCGGGGTCGGTTATTCCTAACTTTCCCTTGTTAATTATTGGGGGATGGCTAGTTGGGATGGTTTTGTTGTGCAAACACCTGTCCCAATGGAGTGGGTGGAGCAGGGGCGGGGGCTTGAACCACTTGCATTGGTGGTGCATAGTAGATTTGGGTGGGTGGAAATGCCACAAATGTGGGAATTTTCCCTGTGTATTGTTGTGTTGGCCAAGCCAAGGCCTGAGCCTACTGCGGTGGCGTAGATTGTGCATAAGAAGTTGTAGCTCCAGACTGGGACATCATTCTTGCATAGTTCAGAGTTTGGTTTTGGTAGGCAACACTAGAAGTGTTGCTTGGTTTTGGTGGTACTGCAGGTGGTGTTGGACGGTGCTGTGGTTGGTGAGAGACCGAGCCTCTGATGCCATCTGCAGCATGGGTTTCCCCCGGTGCATCTCGGTAGGAGGTGCCTGCACGAGGAGCATCTGGAATGACGGTGTAAAGATATCCAGACTGTTCATAGATATAATCAAACTATTGGGCTTTCAAGATGGCCTCCTCTTTAGATTGGGGACGTTTGGATGCGACGCCCTTTCCTATAGGTGGGAGTAAAATTTTAAGGAACCAATCTAGGAAGATCCTGTCATCAAGTTGGATCTTACACAAACTACGACATCGTCGCCACTCATGGATGTGGTCGGTTATGTGGGTCACAGTATTTTGGTGGAAATATAACAAGATCTCCACCCATTCATCATATCTGATGGGGAGTTGAAAATATTGTAGGAACATGAAAGACAGGGAGTTGAAATCTAGGTACTTTTCTTGTGGTAGCTCAATGTACCACTTGGCTGTAGCACCTGTGAGGGTGCGTTGGAATAGTCTTATCCTGATTGAATCATCTACGATGCTGTTTGATGAGCACCATAGATGAAACATCATGATGTGGTTTTGGGGGAACTCCCCTTCCTTCCCTTCAAACTTGGGAATTTCTGAGGGAAGCTTGGTTGGCATGGGAGGCCAAAAGGTTTGATGGCGGATAGGGTCATTTGTTAACTGAGCCAAATTAGGAAAGTTGAGATGTGCCATGAAAGGAAGGTTTGACCCCAAGTTGATGTGATATGGGGTTGCCACGGTGGTGGGGTTTGCAGGTGCATAATGCACCTGCATAGTTGGGGGTACTTGTGGCACCATTGTGGATGGGCCAGTGCCCCCAACTGTGGTGGGAGGGAAAATGTGGGTGGAAGGGCCGTCGCCCCCATGTATGACAGGAGGGGTAGTGTAGGTGGAAGGGCCATTGGCCCCATGTGTTGCAGGTGGGATAGCTTGACTGGTTAGTATGGGTGGTGGTAGCTAAATTATGATGGTTTGCATAACTGCGTTGGGGCCACTTGTAGGGTTTTTGGTGATAATTTGTGATGTGGACATGGGTCCACTAGCAATTGATATGCTGAAAAATGGATCTGGGTTTGCACTAGCCATGGGGCTTGATGGTGCAGTGTGCAAATCTGGTTCAAAATGATATGGGTCTGAATCTGAATCAGAGGCTATGTGGCCTTTTGATGGTGTGGGAGGTTGTCGATAATGGTCTCGACATTTTTGGTTTATTGACCTGAACTGTGGTGGTTCGCCTCTTAGGCATGAGGAAGAGCATGAGGGATTAATCGTGTCAAATTTGTATGTCAAATAGGCGGTAATGATTTTTGGATCCCGATTTCAATGGCTTCCTATTGGCTACAAGTGGTCACTCAGCCACAAAGATTGCCAGAAGACAACTCTTGGATTTTTCCTCATGGGAGTGCTACTCAATCGGTGGGGGTCGTTGCCCATTTCACTTGGCAATTCCTCTCAGCAGCCAGCTACTTTGGTGTTCCCGTGGTACTCCTCACAATCAGTTTCTGGGCTGATCCCAAGTACTTCCCATGGTTAAGGCAGTCAGGGACTTATGTCCTCAAAGACTACAGATTTTTAACTTAGTGTAAATTGTAAATTTAACTGGCTCACTCGGCGTCATGAACTAAGTTGGGTTGATTTATATGGTATGGTGTGTATGCCTTTTGTTTTTCTGTTACATCCAATGGCTTCTTAAATGGTTTATGAATATTCCGTAGAGTTCATAACATTGTGAATGAAAGTAGTAAATAGTAATCAGAAAAGTTTTTAGACATGTACCATTTGTAATCCTGAATCATGATAGCCTGACTAGGTGACTACCTTACACCTATATTTCTCTTCAACCAAGAGAAGGTGCTGGGCTCTCAACACAATGGGACTAATCCCATCCGTAGATCCACAGGTCACCCTTTGGATGCAAGGTTGTTCAACAGGGAGGACACTGAGCGTCGTGAGAAGCCCTCCTTCTCTACCCCCTCTACCTTCCAAGTCACCCGTTTTTAGCGGCTTCAAAAAATATTAGGTGAAGTGCCTATTACTATACGAGCTTCACCCTTCGTCTTATCCTAGAATACCCCAGAGGGTGATAAATGGGTACAGGAGGAAGGGTTAGGCAAGATGTTGATTTTAAGTATGTTTTAATCAGACTATGTTCATTAACCCATTAAGTATTGATTTACACTTTGATTTAATTAAGCTTTGTTCTATAAATGAAATGGGCATAAACATAAATAGAAATAGAAATAAACACAGTTTGGATGGACAGAGGCAGCTGATCCGCACTGACAGTCCCAATAAAAGCAAACAGTGAAGCCCAAAAATGGGTCACGCAGCTGTAAAGGTCTTGTTTTTGCGAAGTGGATTGTGATCAAACCATGAGGAATTACCTCAAATGGTTGAAAACCCACTTCGAAAACGGGCCCTTTTACTGCTAACCTCAGACAGATTCGCAAATGGATCAACTATTTGGGAAGAAAATGAGCCCGAACATAGGTGAATTTTTGCATAGTTGAGTGATTTGTAAATCACAGAATGGCCAATAGTAACTAGTACTATGGACAAATGGGCTTGGATTGGCCTTGAAGAGGCTTAGCAGTAACTAGAAATGAAAATAAATAGAGATCTAAGCTATATTTGATAGAAATTTAAACTAGGGAAAAAAAACAGAATTAAAAACGTCTGAAACTTGTAAGAACACTCCACGGATCCTGTGGGATCGACCTGGTATGGTCGCTAGTTCTATAGCAGGGATTTCACCCTTGCTACAGGGCAGGAATGGATACCTTCCATCTATAGGATGGAAGGATAGGCTCCTGGTGGTGAATGCAAAGAAAGATAAACAAACAGAATGGAAAAACGAAATGAAATGAAAGAAAAACTAAACCCCTTTGCAAACAAGGTTAGGGTTTAGGTGCAATAACCTGCAAGAACATGTTAGAAAACCTGCAAACAAACAATGGAAACCTGGAAGCAATATGGGTTAGAGAAAACTAAGTAAACAAGACAAAACAAACATTATACCTTCATTTGGTGGAATGGGCCACCATGCCCTAGCTTGGAGAAGCACCTCTCTCTCTTGGCAATGGGGGAGCTATGGCTCAATGGGAGAATGGATGAGAGGGAGTGTGGGTGGCTTGAGAGACAAATGGTCTCAAGGAATCCACTTGGGCAACATAATAGTATGCAAGGGAGAAGTGATTTTAGAGTGACCCCCACCCCTCTATTTATAGCTTTTTGGGGGCTTTTTAGGGTTTTAAGCCCCTGGTTGGGGCTTTAGCCCCTTGTTTAGGATTTTGACCCCTTTCGCCCTATATTTAGCTCCTTTTGGGTTTTTTAACTCCTTTGAGGGGTTTTAGCCCCTTTTTGGAGGTTTTATCCCCTAAGAGAGCTATTTAGGCTCTTTTTAGGGGTTTTTAAGCCCTTTTGCTCATTCTTAAGCCTTTTTGAGGGTGTTGGGGTCCAATGGGGTGAAATGAGGGTTGTGCACGGGTGTCCTTGGGTGGTGCAGGCCATGTAGAGTTGAGTGAGGAATTTTTTAGGTTAACAGGTATGTCTTCCAGTTTAGGTTTTATATCGTTTTCCTTATCATTCATTATATATACTAAGAATACTTTACATCCATTTCTTACTGATATCTTCATTTGCAGATCAGATATTTCTCTGATGGTTACCTTCCTAGGAATTCCTTTCACTATTATCAATACATGTAAATGTTTTATCAAAATAGTTCAGCAAAACTTTATGCTCTTCAATCCAATCCATTCCTATCAACAGATCATAAGATCCTAAAGGAAATATATTTACATTCACATGCATAAGGAAATCATTCAACATTATCATGCAATTTATAACAATACTAGTAACCTTTCTTTTGGTACATGTGGCTAACTATACTAACCAAGATTTATCAAAATTTTCAAGTGCCAAATTTCATAAATCAACTACTCTAGGTAAAATATAAATCAGGCTTGCACCTAGATCAATTAGGAAAGAGATAGGTTGACTGTTTATCATACCTTAAATTTTGACCATGGAATTCTGGTGGTATGCTTGCCGATTTTCCAGTGTAGCGCAGATTCTGGGCATGCTCCTAGCCATATCCCCAACTGTCACTACTTCCTGGATCAAATGGACATTAAAATTATGCTTCCTTGTTGGACATTATTTATAGTGTGGCTCTCCACACTCCCAACATTTTAAGATTTCTTTTGTGTTGTGTTTTTATTAGGAATAGTTAAGGGTACTATGATTATTTCCCTTGTTTTTATGGAACTTATTTTTTTTCCTTTAGAGTCAAAATTACTTGGCCTTTGATTTTTCCAAGCTGGTACACTTTCTCTTTTATTTTTGTTTTGATCAAAACAAAATTTCTCCTTCCTCATTTCTTCCTCAAATGTCTTTGGATTGTCATATTGAATCTGTTCTTTAAACATAAGAGGTGGGAAGATAAGGAAACATTGTATCTTTGGCTTCTCATCAATTATGTAGGGGACATAGTGAAGTAAGCTTAAGAACTTACTACAAAGATATTTCATTGTCATGGCCCTTAATATTAGTTCATAAAAATCCTTGGCTTTGTCTTCATAACACTGTTTAGATAAATATTTTCTTCTAAACAACTTATTAAAAGTTTTCCAGGTTACATACCTTTCTTTTATACCCTTAACTTTATTTATATCTTTCCACCAAATATCTTCCTTTCCAGTCACATTATAAATGGCCATTTTTTCTTTCAATTCATCTGAGTAATTATATATCTGAAAGTATTTCTTCATACCAAACAACCAGACCTATGACTCCTCTCCCTTCTCAATTTCCCCATTAAACATGGGTGTTTTGATTTTTTTGAAATCCCCAAATATTTCCTCATAGGGTCTGTAATTTTTCTTCTTTTCATTTTTGTCACTGCTTTCACTTGACTCATGAGTTTTTCTGTGAAGCTTAACTGACTCTTCACTTGAAGTGATAGAGTTATGGCTAGAAAATTCCAGCTTCCTACCCTTACGTTTATTGTACGGGGCACTTTTAGGTAGTTCCTGAAAAAAATCCTTCTTTTTATCTTTTTCTTCTTTATGGATTTTTGCTAACATGACAGTGTTCAGGTCTTCTTGAGCCTTCAGAATTCTCTCATTATCTTCCTTAACATTTCTTAATTCAGATCTTAGTTCATTCATAGTCTTTTTTAACTCAGATTTATTTTCTTGACTTTCATTGAGATCTACCTAGAACTCTCCATCCCTTAGATTACCCTCTTCATTTAAAGGTTGTTCCGAGTGAAATTCCCACATATGCCATATTTCCTGCAAAAATATTGGTACATCTCTTTATTGTGTAAGAGAATTTTCAAGACAAAATAAACGTGAGTTAGTTTGTTGTTTTTCTATAGAATTTTTGTGTTTATCCTATTCAGGCCTAGTGATGCCAAACCATGTTCTGATACCATATGTAACATATCTCAAAATTCAATTACAAAAAAAATTCTCTAACCATATATCCTCAGACATAATAATAAAATTCCTAATTGTCATGAGGGAAAACAAATGAAAAGAAAACTTTTCCATAATTAAAGGTCAAAATCATCATTTCACATTCATTTCTTGGCTTAGGGACCACTGTATCAGTCATTTCTCCATTTCTAAAACCACTCTCCAACCCAAATTAGTCATTTCCGCACTAAAAATACTTTTCCACCTTTCGTCTTCCTAGCGGAACATGCAAATCAGAGAACCAGCAATTGATACCTTCACAATGGCCATCTTCCTCCTTCCAAGTGGAACTTGAAAATTGGAACACCACAAGTTGATACCTTCAAAATCCTTTTTTTTCCTTTTACCTTCATGGCGGAACTCAGAAATTGGAACACCACAAATTGATACCTTCAAAAATCCTTTTTTTCGCCTTCCTCCTTCCGAGCAGAACTCGAAAATTGGAACTTCACAATTTGATAGTTCAAGAGTATTTTCCACCTTTCGCCTTCTGGGTAGAACTCAGAAATCAGAATGTCACAAGTTGATACTTCAAAATTCTTTTTATGCCTTCATCCTTCCAAGTGGAACTCGAAAATAAGAACATCACAAGTTGATACTTCAAGAGAATTTTTCTACTTTCACCTTGCGGGTAGAACTCAGAAATAGAAACATCACAAGTTGATACCTTAAAATCCTTTTCTACCTTCCGCCTTCAAGGTGGAACTCGGAAATTGAAACATCCCAAGTTGATACTTCAAAATCCTTTTCCGCCTTCTTCTTCCGGGTAGAACTCAGAAATCAAAAACTTCATAAACGATCACCTGGCCTTTCAATTTTCCACTCTACACTTTTCGCCTTCCATTGTGGACCTTAGAAGTCAGAACTTCATAAAAAAATCAATTGGAATTTTTGCTTTCTGCCTTCCACTGCAGACCTCGGAAGTCAGAAATTTCATCACACGAAAACTTGATCCTTCTGTATTCCACATTTTTCTTTCTGCCTTCCGTTGTGGAACTCAGAAGTCGAAAAATTCATAACACTATCACTTAGACTTTCTTCTTTCTGCCTTCTGCTTCCCACCTTCTGTTACGGAACTCATAAGTCAGAAACTTCATAACAAGATCACTTAGACTTTTTGCTTTGCACCTTACGCTTCCATCCTTCCGCTGCGGAACTTTGAAGTCATAAAATTTATAAAGAAAAAAATTAGAATTTCTACTTTCCACCTTCCATTTCCATCCTTCCACTACAGAACTCAAAAGTCAGAAAATTTATAAAAAAAACACTTAGACTTTCTTCTTTCTTCCTTCCAATTCCTACCTTCCACTGCGAAACTCGGAAGTTAGAAACTTCATAAAAAAAAACTTAGAATTTCCAATGAAACTTTGCGACTAACCTCAGTTGTTGATCTATCTTGCGAATTTGATCCGAACCATTGATATTTTGACTTGGAAATCAACATCTAACACTACGGATTGCAGAAGTCGGGTTTCCTTTCAACTCCCTAGGACTTCCACAGATCCATCTTTCGACTTTCGTACTTCTGCAAACCGTCAATCTTGCAGCGGGTTAGATATGGACTATTGACTTCAAGTTTTGGGTGGATCAAAGTTTAAATGTGCAGATTCAATGAGTTTCTGGTTGATTTGGGGTTTAACTTACCATAAATTAACTAGATATGAAAATTTATCCCAATTTTTGCAGCCTACCCTTGCTTTTGCAGACTGATCATGATCTCAGAACATTTAACTGGTTGTGCTAAAAATATTATAGGATTTGTACTGTTAAAATTACAGTTTTTGTCTATGTAAAATAGTTTCAACCGCCATACTGAAATAACTCAGATATAAACTATAAACAAGCATTTCAGATTCATTCGACAACCTAAAATCGTATTGCAGAATTAAGGTAAAGTTTTAGAATCAAATATAAATAGGAAATACACAGTAGGAACTTCTGATACTGTGTAAAACAAATGGTTCAATCCATTATATGCAGATTCATAAACTCTAAATCACTCCAATATAACAAACCATGCATTCAAACCTAAGTAATTCAACCCAAAACTAAAATAATTGCTATAGTAGTTCATTACTAACAATCATTGATATGGGTATGAATTCCCAATTTGGAATACGTTGAGAACAATTTAACATTTTACAGATCTAGAATAGAAAAATCAGGATGATGATTCTACCGAAATGCATACACAATGCTACTTGGATAGGTAACTGTAATTTAACAATTCACATATACATCCTACAACAACTAGAATCATTCACAAGAAAACAGAGTACGACCCTGGCAACAACGCTAGGAAAAAACAAGTGGAGAAGTTGTTCCTCCCAACCAACTCCCAGAGCAGCCAATTTACTTGGTCCAAAACCCCTAATCCTTTTCACTGAACCACAAGAGAAAAATATATTATTGTGCCATCTCTTGTATTACACAGATGTTAAACCATGTCCAATGCTAGCCTCCTGCTACTCATGAACATACTATTAAATAGTATTTTCCATAGGACTTGGCCATTTATGAGCTGCCTTCTGTTCAGCAACTCACTTAGGAGTGCATAACTAATTTTTGGGGATGATGCTTCATCCATATCGAGTTCTCACTCGGTGGTCTCAGCCACTTGTCATTTCCCTCTTGTGGGTCAACGAACACTCTTTCAAGAGCTATTTCCACTTGTGTTCTCCTTCATCAATTTTTATTATCAAGGAATGTTTTTATTACAAATAAAATGTTTTATTCTTGACCTCATGTCAAAGAATAATAAAATAATAAACAAAGTATTTTTCAGCAGAATTCAAAAATATTAAATCAGGGGTTATTACACTGTGCAATCTCAACTTGTGGTGTGCCTTTCCAACAATAAAAAACTCAAGATCTATTGAAAGTAAGAGTTTAGAACATGTGCATACATCAGGTGTATACCTATGCTATGTTTTGTTGGTTATGCAGTTTCCCTCTTGTTGATTATGAGTCATAGTGTAATTTTTAATTGACCACTCCATAAATTGCGATAGTCATGGATTAATCTCAATTCCAACGCTTATCGATATTGAAAACCGGCACTAATCGTTATTGAAAACTCTTGGTATCCCACCTAAACATGGAATACACATGAAGGTGGGGTTGTCAATTAGCATATTATACGGTGCGGCATGATTAACATTTATCTTTTCGAGGGTTATATGAAAGGCATAGTTGCCAAGATTGTTGTGGTAAGATAATACTTGGTTTTCTTTAAAATCTTGTTCATGTGTTAAAAATGCTTGCCAAGAATCTTTCTAAGCTAACTATAGTTTTGGAAAGTTAGGAGGTTATAAAGGTTTGTATTGTAGCAAATACTATGAAATTCATATCTAATGGTGGGTGTAAGCAAGGAACTCTAAAAGAAAGTGATGTAAATAAATGGCAGATTTCCCAGTAAATTTGGGAACAAAACCTTGAGCAAAAAATTCTCCAAAATAGATATAACAAAAAGTATTATATTAGGTTTTTAAATAATAAAACTAAATATATTTTACTCTATTTTATTCTCTTCTGATACTAATTTAGATTGTCTATGGATCCATTTTTTTTCTTTTTTCTCGGATACTGTCAAATTCAATTATTTATAAACTATACATTTAAAGTCCGCTAATGAAAAGGAATTATATTTTTTTATCAATGAATAGTGTAGAATTATAGTTATTTATGAAGAAAAATTAGACTTGCTTGATATCACTTTGATTAGGAATTTGAGGAAAGTTAATTTGTTATTTTTAAAATTTACAAAAAACAATTTTAGATTTTTTAATTTTCTTTATATTTTTTAAAAACATTGTCATTTAACTTGCCATGTTTACTAGCCATAAGTTATTGGTTGTGTTATTATATATTGTAACATAACTATTAGGTGACGTTGGTTGTGATAATATCCACTTGATAGTGTCATCGATAGATTTTAATTACATGTATGGTAGAGGTCGATTCCATAATTGTTTGTTTGTTTATTAAAATCATTAACAAATCTACTTTGAAAACTATATCTCCAATACCTTTTCAAAGATGATCAGATCAAATTTTGTTGACTTAAAATTATAATTGGTTTTGTGGTTTATTAGTCCTTGCCTTTAGGCTAGCAGTGAATCTAAATTAGCCTATAGAAACCAAAACACATTTGAAACATGTATCCTAACTTTCTTATTCAAATTATGAATCAAACTTTTTGTTTGACCAATCATGGTATAAATTCTCTTTTCTCTAGCAATCAACCAATTCTTCTTCTTATTTGGCCTCATATTGAGGTAGGGTGCAATTGTCAATGTTAAAGTATTATCTTATATGTAAGGTTCTTGAATGTTTTTTCATGAACATAGTAATGCGATTTATTAGTCTAGCATTACCTATGGCATTAAATGTTATCATATACAAATGATACTTGGTTGGTACACAACCCCAATTGGTCAGCCTCTCAATCGTCCCCACCACCCTATCTCTCAATCTCTTGTTAAGACAGCTTAGAAGCCACTACTTTAGCTCTAAAAGAAACCACTTGGACTCATGTCATTGCTTTTTGTGTACTTTCAACAACCAAGATGAACTTTATTTTCTTTCTCCAAGTTCTTTAGTGTCCTAATTTCTTCCTAGCCTAGTGTGACATGAAGATGCTCTCACATATGCTACTATGAATATCTATCAGCTAAGATGTGAGACTCTCTTCGAAATACCGACAAGGGGACATGGAATTTGACATTCAAGCACTCAAATCATTGTTTTTTCCTTATTATAGTGTTCTTGATGCTGCACAATAAAAGAAAAAAGTAATATTTTAGTGTTGTTGCACAACAAAACACAAAGTAATATTTCAATGTCGTATGCCACTTAACTTTTGTGATTTTTGTTGTGAAAATTGAAACAAATAATTATGCATGCTAATAATTATTGGGGTAGAATTGTTGAATAATACTTTGGGATTTCACTTTAAATAATATTTCAATTATTAGTTAGTAAATTATCGTTAATAATATTGGTATTTAACTGAAGATAACGGTTTTGATTTCCTTTATATGTAATAATCTTCTACGAAGTAATACATTGATTGCAGAGATTCTTCATGTCCCATGTCAGTGGTATCAGATAAAGGAAATGAATCATTGGTGAGAAATACTTGGTGAGGGAGAAGGATCCTGTGAAGGAGGATCCCGCAAAGGAGCTATCACCAAGAAAGGAGAGTTGCTTAGTAAAGATTGTGGAAGAAAGACTGCACATAAAGGGGAGACTGCATGTAAATTGTTTCAGTAATTGTTTATAAGAGTTATTTTCTTATTTTTTTAAGAAAAAAAAGGAAGAGAGAGGCCATTTATATGTTAGAATAATCAACCCATAGTTACCTATATTTGACATTAATTAATCATTTTTGTCTTACTACCTAGTTTCCTAGATTCCATTCTATGCTAGTTTCCTTCTACATGTCCTAAAAGTCAACACATGCAAAAAATGAGTCATGGAGCACTTGGGAAACATATTGGAAACCAATTTTATCAAGTTTTCTTTATTCCTGGTTCCTTAAAGCACATATCTCTTTTTTCTGAAAGCTTCCTTGCTTTACAGTTGTTTTAAGGCAAAAGGAAAAGCTAGTCTATGTGTAACTGTCTTGTTTTTTTCCCAGACAATCCTCCCTCTTTTTCTCCAATTAAAAGCATGTATGAGTTTTATTTCCATCCCTATTTATCTTTCCCACTTGACTTAGTGAATTCATGAGCATATTCATATATTTGGAACAAGGATAATTTTAGGGGCGAATTTTAGCCCAATGGGCTATTTTTCCATGTTTTTCTCCAAAAAAAGATTCACCATTTTGCATTTTTGGAAGACCTGTTTCACCCAATTTTGATGGGGTAAAGTTTTTTCACCCTAAAAATCGCCAAATTATTATATAAACGATATAAAATCCTTGGGAATTAATTTTTTTTTTGAAAAATATCGCCAAACATTTTATAGTTGGCATTTTAAGAATTGGTAAGATTCACCAACATTTATACACTTTTCAATAAGTATGGTTCCTTAAAATCATCCCTGATTTGGAAACTACTTTATGCACCTATGGGGGATCTGACTAGTTTTGATAAGCCTACTTTTTGAATTTTTTGAATAGCATCCTTATGCATTCGAACCTCTCATGTAATTATATATTTGGGAAGACTATTACTTCAAAAGTTTCCTATTGTACACTTACTCAATACATATTAGTGTTATTCTCCAATTTCAGTTTCCTTTGGTGTGAATGTTGCATGTTTGATTAGCAAATTTGTAAGTGTTATTGTTCTATCTCTTGGGTTAAATTTACACATGGTATTAGATCATTTATAGATCGATTTATCTACTTCCATATTTCTATTTTAGGTTCGACGTCTTGACTGGGAGTGCATTCTGCTCATTGGAGGGCACAGTTACTGAGCTATGGACCAATATCAGAAGATCATATTGACTCCGTTCAATTCATTTGAGTGTAAATATGAGATGGAGATATTGTTGCGATTGAAAGGTATCTATAGGGTGACCATGGAAAATGAGGAAGAGGCCAATGTAGCTCTAGATAAAACTAAATGACACAACAGGAGGGATGAGGCCTATGGTCTTTTGTGTCTGAGCATTTCAAGAGACCTCCTCTTCCATCTTGATGGATTGGCATCATCTAATGAAGTGTGGGAGAATATTGAAGATATTTTTGGAAATATAGATGAGATGAGAGGACATCAAATCGAGAATGAGCTAATCTCCTTGAGTCCTAATAGATTCGAATCATTGCAACTCCACTTTTCCAAGTTTAATGCCCTTGCTTTGCAGCTAAAACAATGTGGGATCAAAAAGAAGGAACATAAACTAGTCTTGTCCATACTCTCTAAGCTTGTTCCTAACTATTCAGTGTTTGTTTTGACCTTCCATGCCACCAAGTTGACAGCATGATCTTGGAAGATGCCTAAACTTGCAGAGTTCATGGAATCCCTCACACAGGAGCAAGATAAGTTGGTGATGATGGGAACCATCAAACCTTCCAAAGACCAAGATTTGGTTGCTAGAGATTCAAGGGTGGATTCAAAAATCAAGAAAAAATATAAAAACCCACCAGAGCAAAAGAGAAACAAGAACAAGTCTCAAGAGGATCCCTAAGGCTCCAAGAAGAACTCCCAAAAGAAGAAGAATAAAGGAGAAATGAGCAAGTGCGCATACTGTAGTAAGGGCTATCATCAAGAGAGCTCTTATATGAAGAATCAAATTGACATGTTGACCCAACTCTTGGAGAAGAATAACATCTCCCTTCTTGATTGCTTAAAGAAGAAGGAAGGAGGATCAAATTCAGAAGACAAAGAGAGAGTACATGCCTTGGTTGCTGGCACATCAAGCTCACCTAGCTTCACCATAGATTCTAGAGCTTCTAGACATATGGTTTTGACAAAAGAGACATTCTCCTCTCTTGACATGTCGAAAGGTCCACCAATAGTTTTGGGAGATGACTCTCTCACTGACAGTTTGGGGAAGGGTAGGATTGATCTTGACCATGGTACTTTCAATAATGTGTTGTATGTTCCAGGTCTTGCCTCTAATATCTTGTCAGTGTATCAGATGACTCATACCGGGTCTCCAAAGAAGGCCATATTCTCGCATGATGATGTTGAAATCAATGAGATTTAGAATGGTAAAGTCATAGCAAAAGGTGTTGTTAATCACACTTCGAAGGTATACAAGTTTTCCCATTTTCTACCCTACTCAAACCCCTCTGCTCTTCTGATTCATGCTAATGAAGTAAGAAATATTTGGCTATCTTAATTACAAGTATATTTCTTATTTGAGTGAAAAATATATGGTCATAGGGTTACCAAAGATCAAGTTTTCTAAGAGAGTCTATCAAGGTTGTATCCTAGGAAAACACCTAGAGCACAAGTATGAGAGAGCTAGACATGAGAGAACTGTTGCACCTCTTGAGTTGATCCACAGTGTCATTGATGGTCCATTCCCTCATATGTCCATGATTCAATCCAAATATGCACTTAAATTCATAGATTACTTTTCCAAGTATTGTTGGGTTCACTTCCTAAAGCATAAGTCTTAAGTTTTTGACCTCTTCAAAGTCTTTAGATCCTTGGTTGAAAATAAGTCTGGGAGGAAACTCAAGATCCTCAGATCTGAAAATGGTGGTGAGTATGTCAATTCTAAGTTCATTCAGTATTGCAAATATGAAGGTATCCATATGCAACATTTGATCCCTTACACACCAAAACAAAATGGTGTTGCTGAGAGAAAGAATAGATCACTGAAAGAGATGGAAACCTGCATGGTGGAGGCTAAGACTTTTCCACCAAAGTTATGGACCAAGGATATAAACTATGCATCCTACATCCAAAACAGAGTGCATCATAAGTATCTTTATGGTATTACTCCTTTTGAAGCTTGGAGTGGGCACAAGCCAGATGTGACCCATTTCAGGATTTTTGGCTCAAAGGTTTGGGCTAGAATTCCAACTGAAAAGAGGAAGGATTTGCAACCCCAAAGAAAAGAGTGCCTATTTGTTGGGTATTTTGACGATTCAAAAGGGTACAATATGATCAACTTTATCACTAACAAATATTTCATTGAAAGAAGTTTTCAGTTTGAAGAAGAGCCTTTAGCAGCAGTTGAAGTTGGAGAGTCCTATTCATCACTAGAACCATTGATTGTAAGTGAAGAGACCAATGAGTTTGTTGATTCTGATATTTATGATAATTATGATTTGATTGCAGATCCTAACAGTCCTACAAGACCAAAATGGGAAGAAAATATCATTCATGCAGCTGGGGAACTAGCTGGAAATCCTAATGACACTAGGAGGACTAGATCTCAATTTGAGAGTGCCCTTTGTGTGCAAGATCCTCTATTTACTGAGAAGTTATATTTGATGGTTGAATTAGATCCACAAACATATGAAAATGTAGCACATGATCCAATATGGAAAACAACCATGAAAGAAGAATTCATCTCGCTCCAGAAGAACAACACTTGGGAACTGGTTGATCTTTCCCCAGGGAGGAAGCTAGTTCAACGTAAGTGGGTATTCAAGACTAA
Source organism: Pseudotsuga menziesii (assembly GCA_001517045.1). Taxonomy (NCBI): domain Eukaryota; kingdom Viridiplantae; phylum Streptophyta; class Pinopsida; order Pinales; family Pinaceae; genus Pseudotsuga; species Pseudotsuga menziesii. Next base: position 197,304 of record LPNX011145659.1, on the reverse strand, counting down.
GTTTGTTGCTGATGGTTCACCTTTAAAATATAAGGAAATATTGGTAGCCAAGGGCTACTCATAAGTACATGGTATTGACTACAATGAAACCTTTGCACCAATGGGAAATATGGACTCCATAAGGCTAGCTCTAGCCATTGCAGCTTCGAAGCAATGGGAAGTACACCACATGGATGTGAAGTATGTGTTCCTAAATGGAGATCTCACTGAATATATTTACATGTAGCAACCTGAAGGGTTTGTTTCTAATCCATATTTAGTGTGCAAGTTAAATAAATCATTGTATGGGCTCAAGCAAGCCCCCATGGCTTGGTATGCCAAGATTGATAGCTATTTGTTGTCACTAAGTTTTGTTCGATGCAAGTCTGATCCTAATGTCTATTTGAGGCTGATTCATGGTTATTTTATGATTATTGTTTTGTATGTGGATGACCTACTGGTTACAGGAAGTTCAAATAAATATATTGCCTCCTTGAATGATGCAATGAACCATGCATTTTCTATGACATATTTGGGATTGTTGAGCCAATTCTTGTCTCTCAAAATTGCTCAATCCCAACATGGAATTAAAGTACATCATTCCAAGTATGATTCATATTTTCTCATGAAGTTCAACATGAAATATTGCAAGACAAGCAAGACTCCATTCCTTTCAGGAGTTAAGCTTGAAGAAGCAAGTTCTTCTCCTATGGTAAATAATACACTATATAGGCAGTTGATTGGGTGTTTCATTTATCTTACACACACTTGACCTGATTTATCTTATGCAGTTAGTGTGGCTTCAATATACATGGATCAGCCTCATGAGATCCACTAGAGAGAAGCCAAGAGGATCCTAAACTTTATTCAAGGAACAAGAACTCATGGGATCTTCTACAAAGCAAAATATGATCTTCATTTGATTAGGTTTACTGACAGTGATTGGGAAAGTGACAACACATATCGAAAGTGTACATCAGGGTACATGTTCATTCTTATAGAAGGGCCAAGAATCAGAGTGCCATAGCACTCTCATCTATAGAAGCAGGGTATATAGGAGTTGTAAATGCAACAACTCAATGTTTGTGGTTGCAGGGGATACTTGGAGAATGCGGCTTCGAATCAAAGTTTTCAACTATTATCTACTATGATAATCAGAGCACCATTCGAATCTACAATGATCCAGTTCAAAGACAGTGAACCAAGCACATTGATATCCATATGCACTACATCAGACAACTTGTGCATGGTGTTACCATTGCTCTACTCTTCTGTGCATCTTCATAACAAGTAGCTGACATCTTCACCAAAGTTTTTTGTGAGAAGACCTTCAGCAATATCATATCACTATTGGGGATTTCTGATCATGCTATCAAGCATGATTGATGACAATATTTTGAAATTTTGTTTCCTGTACATGTTTAAGAGAGGATTTTTCCCACTGGGTTTTTGCTTCTTTTCTTGGTTGTATGGACAAGTAGTATGTAAAGGGTGACTAAGACTTTTTTCTACGACCTAAAGTTTTCTAATATTTACTCATAAATTTAGGCTTAAGGGGGGGTGTTGTAATAGTCAAGCCATAGTTGCCTATATTCGACATTAATTAATAATTTTTGTCTTATTACCTAGTTTCCTAGATTCCATTCTATGCTAGTTGTCTTCTACATGTCCTAGAAGTCAACACATGCTAAAAATGAGTCATGGAGCACTTGGGAAACATACTGGAAACCAATTTTAGCAAGTCTGCTTTATTCTTGGTTCCTTAAAGCGCATATCAGATTTTTCTGAAAGCTTCCTTGCTTTACAGTTGTTTTAAGGCAAAAGGAAAAGCTAGTCTAGGTGTAACTACCTTGTTTTTTTCCCACATCATCCTCCCTCTTTTTCTCCAATTAAAAGTATGTATGATTTTTCTTCCCATACCTCTTTAGATTTCCCACTTGACTTAGAAAATTCATGAGCATCTTCATATATTTGGAAACTGCTTTATGCACCTATGGGGGATTTTACTAGTTTCGGTAAGCTTGCTTTTTGACTATTTCGAATAGCATCCTTATGAATTTGAACCTCTCATGTAATTATATATTTGAGCATCCTATTAATTCACAAGGTTGGCTATTGTACACTTACTTGATACAGATTAGTGTTATGCTCCAATTTTAGTCTCCTTTGGTGTGAATTTTGCATGTTTGATTAGCAATTTTTTGAGTGTTAATGTTCTATCTCTTGGGTTCAATTTCTACATTATATTTGTGTGCAATGGTTTATTTAAATTAATTATCAAATGTTTGGAGAGTTCTTTTTAGAAAATAAAAGTTTTTAAACATCCATTTATATTTGAGTGCAAGGTTTTTTTTAATTGAATTATTAAACCTTTTGGGAAATATTTTTAGAATATAAAAATATTTTAAAGAACATCCGCTGAGAGGAAAATAATATATCAGACTGTAATTTGTACACAAAAATTTACTACATAGTAAATTTCAATGAATTCTTTAGTTTCAATTGTTGGAGTAATTTTGTCTAGAAAATAAAATTATGGCATGAATGGTTTCATAAAGTTAAAAATACCCTTATTTTTAATGACATGTGGGATGGAATTTGTGAAAATGAGAATTTTGAAGATAAGAAAGATGGAGATGCAATAGATGAAGTGGATAAAAATGCACCAGTACCACCTACTAATACCAAAGAGTTAGCATTGTGGAAAAGAAAGGACAAGAATGATTATGCCTTGATCATTGCCTCTGTAAGTGAAGAAGTAATTAGACATTTAGTTTCTAGCAAAGTTTCTTGGGAAGAATTAAAGAAACTAAAAGATTTGTATGATTCACACTATGAGCTTGAAATCATACAATTGTTGATGAAGTTATTTAGCTTAGAATTAAAAGATAATGATCCAATGAAACTTGCTTCTAAAATTAGAGCTATTTTCCATGATATTGATGCAACTAGAGTAAAAGTTGACATTCAACTTACTGCATTTATTAAAGCTCTATATCCTACCTATAATCACTTCAAGCTAGTTTCCAAATGAAATCTATGACCTTTGAAACACTTGTTGAGAAAATTGCAGAAAGAGAGAAAGCATTTGGGAAGGAGTCTAAACCCAATAAAGAAACTTTGTGTCTTGCACAGGAAGGACACAAATCAAAAGAATAATTTGAAAAGGATGAAAATAGAAGCAGAGGTCGAGGTAGAGGACAAAGAGGATAGTACATAGGAAGGGGACAGGGGACATTTAATCAAGGAAAGAAACAATTATATAGATGTGGAAAAACTAGTCATACTGCCAGTTATTGTAGAATTTCTTGCGAGAAAACTGTTAACAAGAAAGACCAAGTACAAGATAAAGGAAACAATAAAGGTAACCCTCCTGAATATACACATTATGTTGTTGAAAATTGTAATCCTGGAATTGAAGAAGCTTTTGTTACTTCGTTTTCTTGGAATGACATTTGGTTATTAGATACCAGAGCCACATGCCATATGACATTTAGAAAAGACTTCTTTGAAACATTTAGTGATCAAATTGATGGGGTAGTACATTTGGCAGATAATTCAAAGTTAAAACCTTCAGGAATTGGCTCTATTAGACTGAAATTATCAGGACTTTCTCATTACATATTTTTTGATGTTCTTTATGTTCCACAATTGAAGAGAAATCTAATATCTCTTGTGCAAATTAGACAACAAGATCACTCAATACATATGCTTGATGGTATCATTGAGATTAGAAGAACTTATGATAATGTGATTGTAATTACTAGAGTGAAAGATAACAAACTTTTAAAGTTAAATGGTACCTCATCCAATTCACATAATTCTACAAATTTGGCTCAACATAATAGTAATTATCTTCCAGCTTGTTATGGCATGCTAGATTTGGTCATTATAATTATCATAGTCTCAGAATTATGAAACCGAAAGGTGTTCAAGGGATTCCTACTATTCCAATACAAATTTCCCGCTGTCATGCTTGTATTTTAGGCAAGCATAGTAAACAACCTTTTCATGATTCTATGTTTCAAGATTCAAGAAACTTGGTCTTATTCACTGAGATTTATGTGGGCCCATGCATGTTCCATCAACAAATGGTATAAAATAGATAATGACTTTCATTGATGACTTTACAAGGATGTGTTGGATTTATTTATTAAAAGCAAAATCTCAAGCTTTTGATACATTTAGAAATTTTCATTTGTGGATTAAAAATGAAGCCTAGCTCAATATTGTAACCATTTGAACTGATAATGGTAGTGAATATACATCTGAATATTTTGAAAAACGTTTGGAGGATAATGGTATTAAATATCAAACCATTGTTCCTTATAACCAACAAAAAAATGGTGTGGCAGAACGTATGAATAGGAAACTGTTGAATATGGTAATATCAATGATGTTTTTTAAGAATGTGAAGTTAATGTTTTGGGGAGAAGCGGTTCTTTATGCTGTCTACATTAAGAATAAATGTCCTTCTGCTGCAGTACAAAACAAAACGCTTTATAAAATGTGGCATGGCCATCTTCCAGTTGTTAATCATTTTAGAAATTCCAGTTCCACATGTTATGCTTTGATTCTTGAGCAACAAAGAGATAAATTGGGAGCAAGAAGTTGAAAGTGTATTTTTTTGGGATATTATAATACTTCTAAAGCTTATAAATTGTATGATGAAGATAACATGAAGTTTATTATTTCTAGATATGTTATATTTATTGAATTTGAGAAAGATGCACTCACTATTGATAAACAACTTTCTCAGCTTGATGGATTTCATTCTAACTTAAATCTACCATGAAATGGATAATGAACTTCCAAATCTTGAAGGGGGGATTCCTGTTATAAGTCAATTTTTGGATTTTCCTTCTATAGCAACAAGTTCTTCTAATGCACGAGTTGGATGAAATAGAGGGTGATATAGTTGATGATATTGTTAATGGAATGGATAAATTAAGTCTCATAGATAATGAAGAACCTCCTCTTGAAGAAGAAACAGAGAAAACACCACAACAACTAGTTCGTAGATCGATACGAACTAAGATATTTCCAAAAAGCTATGATGATTTTGTCACATTAGATTGTGAATTAAACTTTCAATATTTTGATGAACCTACATCTTTTCAAGAAGAAGTAACTAGTGATGTATGGAAAAGTGCAATGCAAAGAGAGTGTGATGCTCTCATAAAAAATGGAACTTAGAGGTTGGTGGACCCTCTAATTGGAACAAAACCTATTGGATGCAAGTGGATATATAAGAAAATATATAAATTAGATGGCTCACTTGACAAACAAAAAGAGAGACTTGTAGCAAAAGGATATGCACAGAAAGATGGTGTTGATTACACAGAAATATTTGCTCCTACATCTAAATGGGGCACCATTCGAACTTTGTTTTCATTAGCAACACAAAAAGGATGGAAAATACATCATATGGATGTGAACACCGCCTTCTTGAATGGAGACTTGAAATAATATGTTTATATGGATCAGCCTGAAGGATTAGCTATCAAAGGTCAGGAACATAAGGTATGCAAATTGGTTAAATATTTATATGGTTTGAAGCAAGCACCTCGAGCATGGTATGAAAAGTTAATTGAACATCTTCTCAAATTGAATTATAAGCATTTCAATCTATATGATGAAACTTTATTTGTCAAGAAAGTTGGAAGATTGGTTTTATATCTAGTTGTTTATGTGGATGATTTTCTCATCACAGGAAATAATGATGATTATATAACCTCTATTTAAAGAGAGTTGAAAAAGGTTTTTGATATGACAGATTTGGGATTATTACATTATTATTTAGGAATTGAAGTAGATAAAAAACCAAAAATTAGAGGAAATTTCAACTCAAAATGGGCCTCCTAAAAAGAATTAATAAAATAATAGTTAAAATAATAAAATAATATTTATTAATTTTGGAGGAAGAAAAGAAAAAAACTACTTTTTTGTTTGTATTTTTGACATATCTCCCCATGTTTTTACTCAAATTTTGATCAGGAGAGATCGTTGGATGCATAATTAAATTCTGCATCCAAGGAGTACCTACTCGACATACTTTTGACGAACCCCACTACCCAAAAACAAGAAATACCTGAAAAATGGAATGACGATGTCTCTTCCGATTGAAATTTGAGTAAAAACATGGGGAGATATGTTGAAAATACAAAAAAAAGGTAGTTTTTTTATGATACCTATCCCCAAATTTATATTAAAAAAGTGTTTAAGATCTATACGGTATTTCAAATTTAAAACAATTTCATTGGCTAACACATGATGACATGGAATTTGAATCAAAGTTAAAAGGCCCCTTTTGAGTTGAAATTTCCTCTAATGGAACATTTTTATTTCTCAAAAAAAATATGTTGTAGAGTTATTAAACAAATTTGTTATGCAGGATTGTAATCCTATTTCTACACAAATGGAGAAGAATCTAAAGCTTACTTCAAATGAAGGTAACACATTTGAAAATCCAACAAAGTACATGCAGCTTGTTGGAATTTTAATTCATCTTAATAATACTCATCCTGATGTAAATTTTGATGTAGGAATGCTTTCCAGGTTTATGCATAATCCCAATGAAGGTCATTGGAATGCAACAAAGAAAGTGCTCAAATATTTAAAAGGATATCAATCTTATGGAGTCAAGTATTCTAAAGTTTCATACTTCCATCTCACTGGTTATTCATATTCATATTTTGATGGATATGAAGAGCATGGGGCCTCTACTTCAAGTTAATTGATGAACCTTGGATCAACAACTATCACATGGAGATCACGAAAGAAATACGTCCCTGTTGATTCTACAACTGAAGCTGAATATGTTGTAGCATCTCAAGCCATAAAAGAAATCATTTGGATTCGTAAAATACTTGAATACTTGCAGGAGAAAAAAATTACTTCAACGCCTCTCTTTGTTGACAACTCTTATGCAATTCATTGGCCAAGAATCCAAAATTTCATGATTGAACCAAAGATATCAACACCAAATATCACTTGATTCGACATCATGTTAAGGCCAAAACCATTCATCTAACACATTGTTCTACTTCAGAGAAAATTGAAGATATATTTACTAAAGCATTGGGCCATGAAAAGTTTGAAAAATTTAGAATGTATCTTGGCATGTCAGATCTCCCTTCGAATTAAGGGGGGAATATTGAATAGTCCTTTTGGATTTCATTGTAAATAATATTTCAGTTATTAGTTAGTAAATTCTGATTAATAATTTCGTTATCTAATTGAAGATAATGGTTTTGATTTCTTTTGTATGTAATACTCTTCTATGAAGTAATACATTTATTGTTGAGGTTATTCCCGACCCGTGTAAAAAATTGCTTACTTTCTTTTTGTGTTATGAAAACCACAATTTTCTATGAATGGGATATAATTGGATGTATAAAGTTTTTTTTGGATTATGAATCTATAGAAATGAGACATCATGGTTAGGAAATTCATTTCCTATAACATAATCATAATTACAAACCTATTTCTTTGTGTAACTGACTCAGTACTAAAATTTAGCAGTAGTATAGCTAACCAAGTACTAAAATCGGTTTTGGATTTGTGTTCCACTTCCATTTGACATGAAATATACTGTGAATTCTTGATATCCTTAGATTTCCCATGTTGATAATATGTCAAAGATGCAACCTTTTACTACACAACATAACAAATTTCCATGATAAAAATTCAGACAAAAAATCATGTAAAAATGTTCCCTAATTGTTTGAACTCTGATCAATTTTGTGTTATTCGGAACTAAATTTAAGTTCATTGAACATATATCTCCCAATACATAAAATCCTCTATATAAACATTAATTCAAAGACTGCAATAACAATACCATATTTCTACTAGTACATATCCTTTTCTATTTTACACAATTGACTAACTTCCCTTGGGTAGATAGGCTTAGTGGATCCAAATTGGCCAAATTTGTTGGATTTTATAACATCTGTGTTGTTAGGTATTGAACCAAGATTCTTGATTCTGGTTGGTGGTTCTTAAACAATTGCTACTAATTGTGGTGCTTCTTAAGCCACTGCTAGAACCACCTCCGAAATAGATACGGAAGAGACACCTACAAGCACTGGGTTTTAACTTGTAAGAACATAGAAATCAAAACAGAATATGATATAGATCCGTTCGGCTACTATTCTTGAGAAAATGGAAAAATTACCACGTCCACATACAACAATGAGATAGGAAAGACACTATGAATTGTATTTATAAATTGGTAGCATTTATGAAGGAAACAATAAATGGGAAGCAACTTCATCATTTGAGCCTGCCGAGGAAGTAGCAAATCTACGTTTTTCTCATAATATTAATGGACTGCTATCAATAGTGCATTAATTAGTTAGTTAGTTGAGTATTTGAGTTGGTCACAATATGTAAAAATTAGTGGCTTATATGGTATTTACCTATGGTTTTGTTGTTATATAGTGTTATAAATAATGTTGCTTAATATTGAGAAGGTAATTCAAATGCTCAACCAATCTTTATACACATTTTGTGTTCTGCCATTTTCTGTTTCTCTTTTAGTATTTTGTTAATCTTTAACAAAAATTTCCATTTAAACACTATAAATTAGAAATTTACCAAGATTTATTTTTTCCTATTGGATTTCTCTACCGATATTTCAAAACTGCGATTTGAGCACTATAAATTTGGGGCATTTTGGTTAGCGCTTATACCACTCCATTTTGCACAAGGAAAACGTATTTTTTTTAATTCCATAATGAAGAATTAACAATGTTGATTTATAAGTTGATAGAAATCAATGGAAAAGTATAAAAATACTAAGATGTGGCCACTATGCTTCAGCTATGAAGAGTTAAGTGTGTGGTAATCAGTAAGAAGAATCATTATTAAAGAATGTGTAATGTATTCGTAAAAATTCATTTAATTTTACTTTTAGCTATCAAAAGATAGAATTTTATGGCAAGAACTAACAAATTGGGCGATCTTTTCTCAACGAAGTACTTTAACTATTTCAACTAAGCACATATAAAATTATTTCATGATTAGCACTTACCTTCATTGGGTTGTTTGATCAACCCACTGTCTCATCTTTGCATATTAATGAATAAGATTCTGTGAGTATTTGTGATTAAATTTTTTGGTAC
>LPNX011145659.1:0-187841 GCA_001517045.1 Pseudotsuga menziesii | reverse complement strand
TATATATATAGTTCAATCGTTATTGTTCATATTCTTAACATCTCTCCATATATGAATGCTGCACCCAAACATAGCAATCATTTTACACTAGAATTTGTACTAATATGTCATGATATCATATCCATATGGGAAACACATATTTGATATGAGAAATGAATTTGGTTGAAACATACTAGTATCATTATATCTTATGAGATTAGGAGAGCAGTATGGATGAATAAGAGTAATTAGGAAAATGATTCGACAATAAACAATAACTAGATTAGGTATGCTATTTATTCTCCCACGATAATGGAACTATCCTGCCTCCTGCCACCCGCCCAAAAAAGAGAGGGGGAAACAACACCTCTGCATTTCATGGAATTTTCTAGGTCTTAAAGGTAGAAAATAAATGCCTTTCAAGGAAGAGAGAAATCTTCCTTCCCAAAGCACAATCATCTTGGATAACAACCACCCATTATTCCTCTTGGTTAGTTATTTAGTAACCGATACATAGGAAGTAATGCATTCAAATTCTAGGTAGGTGAAACACCCTTTCTATAAATCATGATAGCCATAAGAGGGAATAACCCTATCCTCATTTTGGGATTCATGAATGAATTTTTTTACAAGTGTAACCGCGAAAATTAACCAGCACACTGCCCAACATTTAATGTGTCAGCAGATGCACAACAAGTCATTTGATGTGAAGCTACTTGATATCCAACGACTTTCTCTTCAACTGATGAGGCATTAATTATTGCACAACATGTTGGTTATTGATCCCCGAGTGTAACAAGCATAGATTAATTTGTTTTCTAGGAGAGAACAACCCTCAATGAATAGAGAGGCAATCTAGTTTACTTCCTCTATATTGAGCTTTCCTCTACACAACACACAATGAGAATAATTGCTTAAGTAATCTGGTCGACTAGAGAGAGATCGGGTTGGGACCTATGTTAAAATGTATGATATGTTGTGTGAATATTTATTCTTCAATAGTTATTCTAGATCGATTAAATTCATCTCCCTCTCTCTCTCTCTCTCTCTCTCTCTCTCTCTCTCTATATATATATATATATATATATATATATATATATATATATAATCCTTTTTATACACTTTTGTTTATATACTCTCATCCATAAAACTATAATAATGTTTTTGTTGTACATTTGTTCTGTCATGCATTTAATTTATATAATTTGATACTACTCCTATATTCGAATTTATGTGCAGGTAATCTTGGATGATAATCCTCGAGAGTCTAGGTGAACTCTAAATCCCTTCAATATACTATGCATTAAAATTTCTTATATTCATCTTATCCGTAAGATATCATGTAGAGACTATGTTACAAGTCTTTTTTTGCTCCACCGAGGAGGTAGATGTGGATCATAATTTCCCCAACGTACTGCTCAGATATCATGTAAGTTAATTTCCTACTCTACCTAGGCCCTTTGAGCCTTATCAAGATAATTTTGGTTTACATGGGAGTTGTAATTCTCCCATATGATTCTCACACCATCAATTTTATCTTTTTAGGGTTTTCTGTTAGCTCAGATCATTCAATGATTCCCGAGTACATGGTCTCACTAGAAGTAATGTTTATATCATTCGATTCTAATGCAGATTGAGAAGAGTTATAAAATTACCCATTGGTAAATAGTGAGCCTGGGGTCTTTAGAGTTTATGTCATTAGATTTAGAAGTTATAATTTTGGTTACATTATATTTAGTATGTCTTATCATAGATCTAGAATCTTCTATATGAAATATTTTCGTATGATATTTAAAGATATGTTATAACATTACAAGTTACTGGGTTACATAAGTAATCTAACTTATACCAAATCTTTGTTTCCCTATTTAGTTATTTGATTAACATAGTACAATAGATTATGTTTCCTAACAAAATAATAGGATTAGTAATATAAATCAATATTTATACTATATCTTGTTGTCCAATGCAATAGTTAGGATTAATAATATAGATCAATATTTGTATTAGATAATGTTGTTCAATGCAATGGCTAAGCTTAATAATGATAACTCAATATTTGTACTACATGGTGTTTTCCAATGCAATGGTTAATATTAATAATATAACTCAGTGTTTGTACTATATTGTGTTGTCCAATGCAACAATTAGGACTAATAGTATAACTCAATCATTGTACTAGATCCTTTCCTCCAATGCAATATATATGATTAAAAATATTAATCCATGTGTACTAGATCATATTGTCCAATGTAACAGTTATGAATAATAATCAAAATGCATGTTTGTATTGTAGCTTCTAACATATAATACTAACCTTTTTTTCTTAATTATGATTAGCTTTACAATATTAGTTTCTTTTCTGTCTATTAAGTATAGAGTCTGTAATATTATAGTTTTTCAATTATTTCTATCATCATACTTGAACTTTCTTTCATCATAGATTGAAACTACTAGACATGAATGCATGTATATATATCAAATAAACATAGTTGTAGGGGCTTAATTAACAATAATAATAAAAGTACACATAAACAAAAAACAAGGTTATAAACTCATTTGTCTAGTTACAAATCCAAATATGAAACTATTGTTGGGAAAACCTTGATCCATCCAACCATATACTACAGAAACACTTTTAGATTTTGGATTCCCGCATTCACCCCCAAGTCAAGTCCTGTTCTATCTAGGGTCTATTTATTAAGGTTTCTTATCAGTTTTCTAAATATATTCGACTCTCAAATTTGCGTCGCCAACCAAAATATTTTAGCTACCATATAGATCCCACCTTGCTCCATATATGTACTCTCAAATTCGATCTCAGAGAAAACTACCTCTCTTGATATTAAAAGTTTCCATGTACAGTGTTAAGAAAACATACTATGTACTATATAATTGCCTCAACAATGATTCAAAAATGGAGAAACCTATATAGCCACTAGCTATCTGAGGAATTTTTTACGAGTATCCATGGTTCATCAACAGGAAGTCCTCTTTTTAGACAACTAGGAATTACTTATTTTAATCCAACAACCAATATTCCTTTCAAAAAAATAGGCAATATTGATGTTAACAATACCTAGCCACTCCTCATGTCAGCTGGTACTCAACACATGCAATGCTCACATTTTATGGCAATAGATATTTATGAACGATTATTGAACTTGGACCTTGATCATATGAACCTAGATATCAAATTCCTATCCCATCCCTTTAATATTTTCCCTCTCTGATCAATTTAGATTTATGGTGCTTAATTCTTTATCTCCATTCATATTTCTGCTCTTTCTTTTCTTCTTGTCAATTCATAATTCCATTCTTTTGTTTGTTGTTGTTTTTTTTAATATATTTTATCGTTTTTCATTCTCTTTCCACTTAAAAATATCTTGTCATCCTTTTTATTCTCTTTTGTATAGAAGGAATCTTATATTCTTATCAAATAGTTTGGAAGGTGACACCTATGAAACAATTACGTTTATAGAGGTGTCTCTTCTTTTATTAGATTTTTTTATTTTCTATTATCTTTTTGTTTATTCTTTGTTTATAATTAATTCTTCTTGATATGTTATTATCTTCTCATATGGAAACTAGAACCTTAGATTTATCGGGGTTTCCAACATAGCCTAAGTAGAATAGATTATCCAACATAGAATACATGCTCCTTATAAATCCTAACATCATATTTTCAACAAATAAGTAACCTAGACAAATTCAAGGGGTTCTTCATCTAGGGGTATTACAGGTTGTCCAATGCAAAACAAATACATGTAAAATATTATTGTTAGTATCTCGATCATTTTACAAGTTTTAGATGGTGAGCAAAATGGAAAAGTTGTGAAAAATAAGAGACAAATAATTGTTAATAGTAATTGCAATCACAATCAGAAGCTATCGATGTACGAGATATAACATAAAGCCAAATAAGAAAATAAAATTAAAATATAAGTGGGACCAAGAGTTGTAGGAGAACACATGTTGAAACGTAAACTCTCTTATTTATTTTTTCTGTTGAGAATTATTTAACCTGTGAATATCTGTTTTTAAGTAAGAGGAATTGATCAAATAATACTTGAACATTGATAGAGTTACAAAGATAATTTCCATGAGAAAGTGAACAATATCCATAATCTAACTTACATTTTAGTTTTCCAAATAGCCTATAAATCCAACAAAACATTTTAGCATTCAACAAAATGCTTCTTCGAATTAAAGAAAACATATAAAAATAAAATCCATTTAATAGAATGAAGATGGGTACCCAACTCCAAATTCCTTAGTTGTGGTTGTTAATAAGTGGGAGTATTAGAATGTAATCAATACTACTGCATATCATAATCTTTATATATTGGGGTTCCTTAAATTGCACTCTTCATGGGTTAAAATACCATGTCTAGATATTTTTGGTGTTTAAAATTTGAAGGTCCAATCACGTCATAGGTTTAATAACTAGTAGTTCCATCTAGCTTTAGCTATTGGCATGCCTTTAATTGCACTAGTTGGGAGTTAGGTTATTGTGTTCTGATCTTTGTGTTGATAAAATCCATAAGGATCAATCACGTCATAAGTTTAATAACTAAAATTGTGTTGTACCTTGATTTCCCTTAGAGGAGTTTTAAATAATTAGGTGTCAATCCCCGATGACAATTAAAAATTTAAATGTTGAATCCTTGGTCAACATGGTTGGGGTAAAAGGTGTAGTTAACTCTGCCCCTCATTTCATCACATTGCCATTTTAAATCTAATATGTCAATCACTTATTTCAATGAAAAACATAAGTCATGATGAAATTGGGGGGACTTCATGTGCTAAGGAGACGGGTGATCAAGCGTCTCTTCCTCTATTTGTTCTACACTTGTATTTCAAACCACTATTGACACTTCATACTCATTGGGATACTTGAAACCAAGGGACATATTTCCAATATGTGCACCAGTAATTCTCATTGAGAAATTAAGAATTCGAATACTATTCACTCAAGCATGATGAAATCCAAATACTATTGAATCAAGAATTTAGAAATAATTCCATACCTAATTTGAAGTATTCAGTTGTCAAAAAAGAAGAATAATAAGGCTTTGCATAGCAATGTTTATAAGAAACATTTTTTCATCACTATGATGGACTATAAGGATTCATGGAATACATATTTTCAATAATAAAATGTTTTGTGACTCATGAGGACTCTTGAGATCCAAGAGACAGGTCTTCCTAAAATACAATTTTATGATCTATCTTCCCAGGGAACCTACATACTAATTAGTTCATGGATCTATAAAAAAAAGGTTAACACAAATATGAAAAGGTAATTCAATGCTACCCAAGGGTTGGAAACTAAAATGATAACATGAGGCCTTCAAGAAGGGTAACACACCATACATGGGAGTAGCAATTCTTGAAATCCATTTCTATTACACACATACTTTAGTTGATATATGTGGTCCTTGAATATTGGAGGTAGAAATAAACATAAATATTGTGTAGGATGAGCTACAACTCTTCAATCTGTATTGATAAACGGGAGATCAAATTTGTGCAATTACAATGAAACCCTGAATGAGTATTTAAAAGCTAAACCTCAAACCTAACTAAAGTTGCATGTATGCTTTTATTCTTTTGCATGCTTTATTAACTTTAACTGAACTAAACTAAAATTTACTTCTAATTATAGAGTGAAAGCTAAAGTGGGACTTAATTACTATTTCCAACACTCGCTCTTAATTATAACCATTGACTACACCAACTTTTAAAATGCCTAAATTATATCTATGATTTAAAAAAATATTTTGTCCATGTCTTTGTGAATATGTCATCAAATTGATTAATTGAATCACAAAGCTCAACATGAACTTCACCATTGTTCCCAAGCTCTCTTATTAAGTGATATATGGTATCAATATGCTTTCTCTTATGGTGAAATACATGGTTCTTGAACAGGGTGATCGGTGAATTGTTGTTATAATAGATTGTTGTTGATCCTTCTTGTTTTTGATAAAGAACTTCCAAAACTCTATGCAACAAGACTGTTTGACATGGAACTTCCCATTTCTAAATATTATGCTTCTATTAATGAAATAGTCATGATGGGTTTCTTGTTTGAATCCCATGAAATCACCCCTAATCCAAGATGGAAAAAATTGACTTAAAGTGCTCTTCCTGTCATCTAAACATCCAAAAAAATCTTTGTCAGTGAAACCTGTCAAAACATTACAATGCTTGAGTACAAAATTACATAGATTGACTTCCCTACAACATATCATAAGGTCATTTTTCCAACTTTCCATTGTAAGTCTTTGGAAGGCTCTATGAACCTCGAAATCAAGACTAGATACATAATGTCTAGTCTCGTAGCTGCGAGATACATGGGACTTCCTACAAATATTTTAAATAGTGTAGGATCTACTTGGGGACTGTCCTCTTGTTTTCTCAACTTTCTACCTATTTCAACTGGTGTAGGTGTTAGTTTGCAATTAATCATTTTGAATCTCTTAATCATATCAATGGCATATTTACTTTAAGAGATAGATATACCTTTATTTTACTATTCTACCTCTAAGAAAAGAAAAAATTTCATCCATCCAAGTTATGTCATCTTGAAATATTTCCTTATAGCTACCTTGAACCCATATATTGACAAGTGACCTATAAAAATCATATGATCAACATATAAACAAACAATTAAAACTTTTCCATGCTAGATTACCTTTGTGTAAAGAGTTGGTTCACTGGTGCTTTTACTAAAACCATTGCCGATTAGATAAGAATAAATTATGTTGTACCAAGTTATTGGAGATTGCTTGATCCCATATATTTATTTCTTTAGCTTGTAAACTTTCTCTTCATGTTCTTTGATTTCATACCTTTGTGGTTGTTGCGCATAATTTTCCTCTTCAAGAATCGCATTCAAGAATGTAGATTTGACCTCCATATTTTAGACTTTCCATTTGTTCTAGGATTCTATTGCTATGATTGCTCTCATTGTGTCCATTCTAGCCATTAGTGCAAAATTTTCTCTAAAATTAATTCTAGGTTGCTGCCAGAAAACTTTTGCTACTAACCTTTCCTTATACCTATAAATATCACCTTTTTCAGTAAGTTTGGTCTTATAGATCCACTTAAAACCAATAGGTTTCTTATATTTAGGTAGTTTAACAAGTTCCTATATGCCATTTATTTCAATGGAAGCTATCTCCTTTCCCATAGATTTTACACAATACTCTATTTTTATTGCCTCTTCATAAAACATAGGTTGACCTGCAATAAAATAAAGATTGGTGTTTGTATCCAATTCATCATAAATATCCTATAATATAGTATTTCTTTTGTTGTGATCAAATTTATTATGTGACTATGGAATAGGATTATATCAATCTACTAATCTGCATGCTTCACTTCGAATTGAGTTTCTAGGTGTCCTTCCTAAAGTACTTTCTACTCGTGATAATGATACTTGGCCCTATTGTCCAATCAACTATTTCTTTTCTTCATCTTCTAGATAGGGTATCGATGCTTCCATAACTTTGTCTATGGTTCCATCCCATGACCCTTTTTCCTTGAACACCCATATTTGTTGATGATAACCTTTTTGGTAATAGGTTTATACAGTTTGTAGGCATTAGATTCTTCATTGTATCCGAGAAAGATACATTTCTCACTCCTATCATCTAGATTTTTCCTTAATTGTTTAGGAACATGAGAACAAGTAGTGAAACCAATTATTATTAAATAAGAAACACTTCAACTCATACCTATCCATGCTTCTTGTGGTACTTTTTTCTTCAAAATTTTTATTGGACATCTATTAACCATATTGACAGTGGAGGCCATTGCGTCTCCAAAAAATTCATGGGACAATTTTCTTCCCTTCAATATGCTTCTTTCAATATTCATTATAGTTTTGTTCTTTCTTTCTACAACACTATTATGTTGAGGTGTATATCTTGTAGTGAATTTACTCTTGATTCCATGATATTTGCAATAATCATGAAATTCTTTTGATTCATAGTTTCTCCCTCCATATGATCTCAAAACTTAGAGTTCATGAACACTATTTTTCAACCAAGGCCTTAAATTTTTTTAACTTGCCAAAAGTCTCAAACTTATGATGAAGGAAATACACCTGTGTTTTTTCTACTGAAATAATCAATGAATGTAAGAAAACAATAACTTCTACCAATTAACTGAGTTTGCATTGGAACACACAGATTGGTATGAACAAGTTCTATAGGTTCATATGCCCTTCAAGACATACCTTTAAGGAAGTTATCCATGTGCTACTTTGTAATGATGCAACACTCACAAATCCTTCTTAGGTCCTTCATAGGGGAAATCCTTTAACCATCTCTTTATATTGCAACAACTTTAGACCACCAAAGTGGATATGTCCATATCTGAAATGCCATAACCAATAATCATCCATGCATGTGGTGTTTTGGGAAAAATGAGCTTACTTTGCTGCTGCAATTCATGACTAGTGGATACATTATTTTCCTAATCACTTATAATTTGATGATAAATTATCTATTTGGTGGTTTGTAATATATTTCATAGTATTATCCCTTAACGAAAAGTATGCATTTATTTTTAGTAAGTTTCCCATTGCTGAGCAGATTATGCTTCAACCTTGGAGCATCATATACATCTATGATTGTCTTGTGTTTTCCTTATTTGATAAACATGTTGATAACTCTTTCTCCAAGAACTGGAACTACCTCATCCATGTTGAATTTGACCTATATCTTCACTGATTCATGTAGGTATGCAATTATACCTCTATCACATGTCATATGGTTGTTGCAGTCACTATCTAAAAGCAAAAGTCCCTTTGGGGTTTCGTTTGCACCATGACATGTAAGAAATAAAAAATATTATTTGTTCTTAGAGGTATTAGTCACATTAGCATTATGTTTTGCTTAACCATATTTATTCTTCTTCCATTCATTAGCATAATGGACATATTTATTGAAATAATAACAATTAACATTAGAATTATTTCACATCTTTTTGTTGCAATTCATTCCTTCATGATAATGATATTGATCTTGATACTTCTCGCCATTGCTTTGGTTGTATTTGCCTCTTTTTCTTGATAATCCTGTTCCTCTGCCTCTTCCTTATCCTTTTGAGAAGGATACTTGTGTTTTGAAAGCATTCTCCAGAGAGGACTCTTAATTCCAATTGATTCTAGATTCATATGATAGAAGCAATCCGATCAACGCGTCTATGGAGAGAGTGCTCAGATCCTTTACTTCTTCTACTGCTACAACTTTCAGATCAAATTTTTTGGGAAAGGGTATCAAAACCCTTTCAACCACCCTTTGATATTCAATCTTTTCACCATAGGTGTTCATTTGACTAACAATCTCAATGACTTGGGTCATGAAAGAATCCACACCATCTAATTCTTTCATCTTCATATCTTCAAAATATCTTCTTAAGTTTTTCATTTTAGCAGTTTGTACCTTACCAACACCATTATAATTGGTCACCAAGGTTTCCCATGCTCATTTGGAATTAAATGAAGATAATATATTTCGAAATATTTTGTTATCAAAACCATTCATTATGTGATGTAGTGCCTTTGCATCCTTCTTCCTATGAATTCTCAAGATATATTTTTCTCTGTTTGATAGGGATTTTCCAATTAATTCATCTACTAGTTTGGAATATCAATGCACGACATATTCCCACACATATTTTGATCTTAAATATACCGTCATCCTTGTGGCCCAAAAATTATAGTCCTTTTTCCCCATAAGAGGAGAAAATTGTGACTGGTTGAAGCTTCTAGAAGCCATATATGCTTCAAAGTCATTCAATTGATATATTTGAAAAAAAAATATCCTCCTTTTTTCTATCAATAAGAATCCACCATTTTCGAAACTTTTTATAAAAGGATTTATACTTATTTTTTCTAAATAATTTATATATATATAAAAGTCTTATAGAAAAAAGAACTTTTAAATATTATATAAGAATCCTCTCAAATCATTAAATGACTTAAAGTCCTTTAATGTGAATATAATCTTCACCACATCTTCACTTTATTTCTTAATCCCCCTCCAATTACTAGAACTCCTCCTTATACTTTCAATGAGATAATGAATGAATCCTCTGCTTCATTTACTCCCTCTCATGATTTCTGTTTTGGTATAAATGGAATCGATCATCTGATTTCTCAAATTCCCGAACAACTTGTTTTGATTACACAATGCCAATGAAGAGGTGAAATAAAAACAAAAAACCAGAAACTTGCTAAATAGACTTGGTACAAAAGGACTCAATATAATAGAATTACTTTTCAATGAATTGCACTTCAATTAGTTGCAAGCTTGTAAGGCCTAGCCTTTGAATGGGGGAAATGGTTGCCACAAGAAGGTCGAGATGAAATTCTTTCATCCAATGATGCATATGTTCAAATTATCAAATCCATAGGAAGAAACATTTATGGTACAAAAGAGACTTAAGATGATGAGCATCTCGGATCATTATTTATGTATGCAATAATTTGTAACCTGGGTAAAAGTGAAGAGTATTTTTTCTATATGCATAATTTTCTTATATCTTTTGGAAATGTAGAGAAGCCAGTGTACCTCAAGCACTATCTCAAGAGTTTTCCTAGTAATGGACCAGATGTAGTAGATAAACATATTAAAGATAAAAGATACCATTAAATGGAATCTCACTTGAGTAGGAAAATATTTCAAGAAACACTCATCTATTTTTGCCCCGGTTTCTGCAAGGATGTTGCAAAAATCCATGATTGGGGATGTGTCACTTATAATAGAGGACACTTTGGGAAAGAATCTTGTACCTACGAGAAAAAGAAACATTTGTACACAAATTCTCCAAGGTTTCATCTAGACAAATCCTATAGGAATAATAAATCCAAAGGATTCAAGAAACATAAGGCTTTTGTCTAAAATAGGTCTTCACCTGCAAACAAATAAAAAAGTTTTATTTGCAAAAAAATGGTCACTAGGAAAATAAATGTACTAAAAATAAAAACAAGGCCAGACTTATAACATTATTTTCTGAAGACCTAGATCCCGCTTGGTGGGATCTTGCATATTATGAAGAAGGGAAGTACCCTAAAGGGGAAATAGTCTTCTTGTCTAGCGAGGGATCTAATGATTCAAATGACTTTGACCCCATTTTTAATAAATTTGATCCTGATAATTTATTTAAATCCTTTTCTTCTTATTCAAATGAGGATGCAAATTTAAGGGGGTGTGCAGGTGCTCTCAAATTTAGTTTCTACACGTTTTTTGGAATAAAAATCTTTCAAAAAATGAGGATTGATATGATTTAGCTCGACTAAAATCTAAAGAGGAAGTTTGAGAATAACATGAGAATAATACAAAATATTCCTCTCCTAATATCAATAAAATATAACATTCTATAATCCAATAGATCTTTACAAAAACTATCATGATCTTCACGAGGATAGACAAAAATTAAAGAAAGACACAAAGAATTTACTTTTCCTTCAAATAAAAGAAAATCGAAGCTCTCTGAAAAAACTAGTCACAGAAATAGAAGAAATAAAAAGGATGTTAGAAGTGACATTAAGAGAAATAGATCAATCATCAGACGATGAAAAGTGTAGAGTATATGCAGAAGCTTTGAAAATTCCAAAATTTCTAAGGGATAGGAGTATCCCACACATTAGTGAAGATGAAATCTCGACACATGAAGAAGAAATGAATAAGTTGTTTCTCGACCTAGTTCAAGAACCCTCATTGGGATCATTTACCAACCCTAAAATGTATATAAAATATTGGGATTTCCCTCCATAATCAAAGCCTTTTTAGCTAGATTGTATGATAGAGAACTAGTACAAAATGAGGAATTAGCTACTAGGTGAATAAAAGTTCTAGTCACCATAGGTTTTTCAAGTGATTTACTACTAAATATGAGCAATTTTGATTGACCCAACTATAAACAACTAAAATTAATGACTAATTTAGTCACCAGTTAACAAATATGACTAGATAATAAGTGACAAAGTTAAAAATGACTAACATAAACGACTAATTTAGTCACTACATTAAAAATGACTACTTAGAAGAATATGAATTAGTCATTTATGTTAGTCATTTTTAATTGTGTCATGGAAAATTGCAAATTTGACAATGAAGTGAAAATTTTATAAATTGTTTTCCTTCTATTAGTAATATTGGTGCCATGCACCTCGATCTTCAAACATCCAACAAAGCAATTGCACAAATTTTCTCTTGACCATCTTTATCCCTGTTGCACCATTGAAGCAAACTCGGTTAAGCACGTTCCAAAGGAAAATTAGGTTCCCACATCAATTGCAAATTAGGTACTAGAACCATTACCATATCGATACCTAGTTAAAATCATCATAGCCCTACATCCCCTCGAGAACCAGCCATTTGAATGTGCCTCTTCCACGTAGACTTACCAAATGCATCTAATGTATGGCCAAAAAAACACGTCAACTTCAGATCTGTGGGATGAAGATATCATTTAACCCCTCCTCCCATGTTTTTGCACTCTATACCCTATTTTTGTAGACGATAAGCTAGTTCAAGATCTCGTAGTGACAAATTGAAGCACTTCAAAGGTATGGTTGTTGCTACTTCGATCGTGTTCATCTCTCCAATCAATAACCAGTTGTTATGGATTTTTACAGGTTTCAATGTTTCCGAAGTTACTGCTTCCACTTTACATTCATAATTATCACCATCTCCAACCTATGTGCTCGTAACCATATGCATTTTTATCTTTCAACCTAGGAAAAGCATGAGCACCCTCCTGCAATGCCATTATTTGCAAAGGTCATTGGTTTTTGCACATCGACATTCCTCACACGCTCCATAGGAAAACTAAATAAGACATTAGAAGAACTGATTAAAATTTGCAAGGAGGTTTACTTGTTGCATATGTCATTATAGAGTAGGGGTCGAACGATACCTTCATCCCATAGATCCGAAGTTGACGTGTTTTTTTGGCCATGCACATTAGATGCATTTGGTAATTCTACATGCAGGAGGCACATTCGAATGGTTGATTCTTGAGTGGATGCAGGGTCCTCATATGTGGCTGTCATCGGTCAGCGTCCTAGAGAGTATTGATCGAATTTTGGTACCGATTAGAATCGATGATTTGGCTGAAAAGTGACGACAACGACCAGCTTCCGAGCCAAATCCCCGACTCCGTAGAATACTCCATTTATAAAACTAAACAACTTATATGATAATTATTAAAAAATATAATATATAACCAATTAACATAATTTATATAATAAAATAATAAAAATAAAAACAAAAAAAATCGATATAATCTATATAATAAAATAATAAAATAAAACAAAACAAAAAAAATCTATATAATTTACATAATGAAATAATAAAAATAAAACAAAATAATATATAAAAAAACAAAAAAATTCTATTTGCATTTGCAGCAAACCCAACACCTCTCCACGAGAGTTGGCTAATCTCTAGACCATTTGCACCTTTTCAGGCAAGTTTGGCAGGAATCCAGCAATACGATTTGTTGTTGAAAATGAGATTTTTCAGTGTTAAAATTGCAATTTTTATTGTAGAAATGGATTCAGGACCCTTGATTACCCTTAGGGAACCCAGATTATGCAATTCTGATCATTGAAAACTATCCTTTGAACAATTTCTGCCAGATTTTGGCCTGAAAACTCGTCGGATTTTAGGTGCAAATGGTCTAGAGTCTAGCTTACTACCTCTCCACCCACCTCTGTTACTTTAGCTTTCATGCTTCCCTCGAGGAAAAGGAAGAAGGGAACCTCTCCACCCACCTTTGTTACTTTAGTTTTCACGCTCCCCTCCAGGAAAAGGAAGAAGGGAATGAGAGATTTTAATGTTGCCATGCCTCTGTTTGATTGTTAGATTGTTCCTTTTCTATACGCCTCTTCTCCTATTCTTTTTTTTGTTGGTGCCACTTACTCGCCCTCCTTATGGTAGTGTGCAATCCTTACTAGTTGTTCTAAAAAAAATTATAATCAAATCAAATTTGTGGTTATTATTGGTAGGTGTTAGTTGGTTCTAATTTTGGCTTTCCCACTTTCAATCAGCCATTAGCAGCACACCTTGTTTATGAATAACCAAACCCGCTATATAGTGTGTTTCAGAGCAAGTATTGAATTCATTTGTGTGTGAGTGTTCATGCATGTGTTTATTTGTTGTCATTTCACGTTTGGGGGTAATTGATCACTGCACGGTGTTGTTGTTGCTCATTGCAGTCCTCAAAGGATGTGGGCATAACATGTTTGTTGTTCCTATTCCTCTTGGTTTTTATGATGCAAGGAAAGTGTTTGACAATATACATTAATGGAATGTGTTTTTGTGGAGAAATATGATTGCAGGGTATGCTCTAAATGGGAAAGATGAAGAGGCTCAAGATGGGTTAGCAAGCGTAGTGATTTTACTTTCTCGATGATGCTTCTGATTTGTGCAAACATCATGACTTATGATCAGGGTAAGAAAGTTAATATCATGACCTCCACTCTACAATATCTACCCTCAAACACACATTAGAGGAAATTTCAACTCAAAATGGGCCTCCTAAGGAAAATTAATAAAATAATACTTATTAATTTTGGAGGAAGAAAAGAAAAAACTACTTTTTTGTTCATATTTTCGACATATATCCCTGTGTTTTTACTCAAATTTCGATCGAGATAAATCATTGGATGTAGAATTTAATTCCGCATTTAATGAGTACCCACTCATAATACTTTTGATGGGCCCCGCTACCCCAAAAGCAAGAAATACCTGAAAAATGTGACAATGACATCATCATCACATTTTTTCAGGTATTGCTTAGTTTTGGGGTAGCAAGGCCTACCAAAAGTATACTGAGTGGGTACTCGTTGGATGAAAAATTTAATTCCACATCCAACGATCTCTCCCGATCAAAATTTGAGTAAAAACACAGGGATATATGTCGAAGATACAAACAAAAAAGTAGTTTTTTTTATGATACCTATCCCCAAATTTATATTTAAAAATTGTTTAAGAGGTGCTCCCTTTTTTAATTTCAAATCATTTTGATTGGATAATATATGATGACATGGAATTTGTATTATTTTTTGAAGGCCCATTTTAAATTGAATTTTCCTCTAATGTGTGATCTATCTTTCAAGATCCTCCACATGGGATCTCTACATTGTAGGGTTAATATTTTTTATTCAACAACTTGGCTATTCTTCCCTTAAATCACAGGCACTCTCCTTTAAACAATGGTAGCACAAATTGATGGCTCAATAGCCCAATAGACTCCTCCAATAGCTTGAATTTCTCAAATAGAAAAAATACTTGATCAGCCTATCTATGAACAATTTATAGGTGCAATAGCCTCTCTCCGTGGCGTCGTGGCCATTGGTGCCAAATAGAATCTCCTACGGTTACCCATCATTCATGTCTATTACTCTTGTCATGACTATGCCATTTTGCTTGGGTGTTTTCTTTCTCAATAATTCCAAGCTCCCCCACCATTTTTCTTCTCTCTATTTACCTCTCTTACACTCCTATGCATCTAGTAATGAGCTTAGACATGTTCTTTTTGCCCAACTGGTTGCTTCCAACTCTTCTTTTCCTTCTCATTGAACTAGGCTTGCCACATGTCCAATTCATGTTGTTTATGTAATTTTGTCCTTTTTTCTAAGTATTGCATTAAAGTCACTCCCACATAGTCTTCCAACAGTGAAAAAATGCATCAAAGTCATCAACCACTACAGCAAAACCAACACTATATGTACCCAAGTAACCTTCAACCATCATAGGTAATCTCAACGTCATTAAGTCACCCCTATATGCCGAGGGGTAACAATGTTATAGATAAATATTTGATTGATGGATTTACATGGAGGTTTGCTTGCGTTATTCCTTGAATAGTTCTCTAACATTATCCATTACATATTTGGCCTTGCCTGAAAGACCCTCCTAGCAATCCCATACTTGGTTGGTGAGCTATGAAAGTAGAGTTTATTAGGAGATGTGAGTTCTCTTCACTACTATTCTGATAGCCTAAGCACTTGGTAGGGCCTTGATGACCTCAATAAATGCTTCATGTTAGGGAATTTTCCTCTTGGATGCAAGGCATGAGAATGCTTCCACTTTACCCTAGCACTTCAGATGCCAAATTTTCAGCCATCAATTGCTGAAGAGTGAATGCTTCCTTAATGGAAATGTCTCCTCACTATAGAATTTGAGCATATATATCTAGGAACTAACACAAGAGAGATATACTGTGAAAAAGAGATCAATAATCAACAATTTATGTAACAAATGTGAAAGTATAAATCATTACACAAAAGAGATAGAGAAAATAACAAGAGAGAATGTTGTATTGCATTAACCATCAATGAATGAAATAGAAAATATAAATAGGAAATACAATTTGAATTAGGTCTTTAGGAACCCTAATTCAACAGCATAACATTCAAGCTACCAAAATTTCACTTACCAACTCAAAACCAGCACCAGTTTCTCGTTAGCCAAAAGTCCATGATCAGGGGTATTGGTTTTAGCACTTTCAGTGCTATTGGCATCAAAGGATACCCAAGAGAAGAAGGAAAGGAAAATATTGCTGGGTATGCAACAAGATTATATGAGGAAGGGCGATTGAAGGATGCAATCGATCATCTATACGGGATGAAACGATTGGATAATGTTAAGGTATTGTCCGATTTGTATTTTTTCCTTTTGAAGGATTGTGTTAAGATGAAAGGTTTAGAAGAGGGGATGAGAATCCATGGACATATGTATGAAATTGGGTTTAAACTTTTCATTTACTTAGAAAAACATCTAATCAACATCTATGCAAAATGTGGAAATTTGGGTTGTGCACGCGCGCTGTTTGACACAATGCCTTTAAGGAATTCCTTCTCTTGGAATAACATGATTGCAGGGTATTCCAAATGTGGGAAAGTAGATTATTCACATCAACTATTTGACAAAATTCCCAACCATGACGTTATTTCTTGGAATGCGATGATTGCAGGTTACACGAAATATGGCCATGGGGAGAATGCCTTGTAGCTCTTCTATGAGATAAGATGGGAAGGCATGAGAGGGGATCCCTATAGCTTAGTCAGTATTCTTAGCACATGTGCTCGTATTCAGGTGGAAAAAGATGGTAGTAAGGTCCATGCCCACATTGTTAAGATAGGTTTTGATTTGGATGAGTTTTTAGAGAGCGCACTTGTTGATATTTATGGGAAGTGTGATAGAATAGAGGATGCATGTCAAGTGTTTGATGAAATGCATGGAGAGAATGTAATTTCATGGAATACATTGGTTGCAGGATGTTCCAATTCTGGGGAGATGGAGTATGCTCAATATTTGTTCAAGGAAGTGTTCGAGCAAGACATTGGTTCCTGGAATGTGATGATTGTGAGCTACGCAAAGCATGGGAATGGTGAGGAGGATCTTAAACTCTTTTTCCAGGTGTACAAGTTAAACATGAAGCTATACCACTTCACCTTAGGAAGTATTCTTAGTGCATGTGTCGGGGTGGAGGCTCTGGAATAGGGGCAATAGGTTCATTCCCTTCTTATTAAAATTGCTTATGAATCTAATGTATTTGTTGGTAGTGTCCTTTTTGACATGTATACGAAATGTGGTAGTATATATGGTGCATGCCACTTCTTTGAGTTAATGCCTGAAAGGATTGTTGTCTCATGGACTGCCATGATCTCTGGTCATGCTCAACATGGGCAGAGTGAAGAGGCCTTGAAATTATTTTACCAATTGTAGTGAGCAGGCATGAAGCCAGACCAGTTTACTGGTGTCAGCGTTGTCAGTGCTTGTGCCAACCTAGCTGATTTGAAACAAAATATGTAGTTACATGCATACACCATTAGCGCAGGATTTGAGTCACACGTCTTTGTGGGTAATTCCCTCGTTATGATGTATGCAATATGTGGGAGCATAGAATATGCCAAGCGTGTATTTGACAAAATGGCTATTCAGGATGTAATATCATGGACTACAATAATTACAGGATATGAAAAATATGGGGGTATAGATCATGCACGCCACCTATTTGACAGTATGGATGAACAAAATTTAATATCCTGGAATTCGATGATTGCAGCATATGTCCAACATGGGTATGGTGAAGAGGATTTAAAACTATTTGGTCAAATGCATTAGGGAGGAATCAATCCATATTGGATCACCTTTTCTTGTGCTCTGGGTGCAAACACGAGCTTGGAAGCTCTGAAACAGGGTAAGCACATTAAAAGCCACAGCATCAAAGCTGGATTTGAGTCTTATGTTTTTGTGGGTAATTCCCTTATCACCATGCTTGACAAATGTGAAAACATAGAAGATTCATACCAACTATTCAACATCATGCCTAAGAGAGATTCGGTTTCATGGAATTCTATTATCACTGGATATGCTAAACATGGATATGGAAAAGAGGTCCTTCAATTGTTCAAACAAATGCTACATATAGGTATTGATCCAGACCACATTACATTTATTAGTGTTCTTTCTGTTGCCATCCATACAAGTTTATTCAATGAGGGTCATGAGTACTTCAATTCCATGAGTCAGGATTACAATCTTGTGCCAGGAATTGAGCACTATGCATGTATAATTGACATTCTTGGCTGAGCATGCCTCCTAAATGAAACAGAGGACTATATCAATACTATGCCATATGAACCTAATGCAGGTATCTGTGGATCATTGCTTAGTGCTTGTAGGATCCATGGTAATATGGAGTTAGCAATATGTGTTGCAGGACGTCTCTTTGAGTTGGAACCACAAGACTCTAGATTGTATGTGTTGATTTCAAATATCTATGCCACTGTGGGAAGGTGGGAAGATGTAGAAAAGGTGAGAAAAATGATGAAAGATAGGAGAATTAAAAAGAATCCAGGGTGTAGCTAGATGGAAGTAATGAATACAGTGCATTCATTCACAGTAAATGATAGTTCACACCCAATAATTAGGGAAATCCATTCATTATTGGACGCCTTGTCTAGGCAGATGAAGGATGCAAGGTACATTCCCAACACAAACGTTGTGCTTCATGATCTGGAGAATGAGGACAAGGAACAATCTCTCATTCACCACAGTGAGAAGTTAGCTATTGCTTTTGGGCTTATGAGGATCCCAATTGGTACACCCATCCATATTTTTAAGAACTTGGGAGTTTCTGTTGACTTCCACATAGCCATTAAGTTCATCTCAAAGACTTGTGAATGAGAAATTAGGGTAAGGGATGCTAACTACTTCCATCATTTCAAGGATGGCTTCTGTTCTTGTGGGGATTACTGGTGAAACGGAAAATATGAATGTTTTCATTATTCCACTTATCTTGTGGGAAGAGAAATGATCAGATTTGACAACAGGGTTGATCATATTTGTTTGGAAGGATTTTTTCTTGTATGAATGATTACTTGGATAGACCCATCATTTTTCAAGGTTGGGAACATGGAATACCTTGAAATATTTCTAGTACTCAAGAATTAAAGTTGATAATTTCTCTGTACATTGGACTTCTTTCTTCAGAAAGTAGCTATTGTTATGGGGTTTATAGACCAATCCATTCCAAAAAACCCATGCATATTTTCGAGAGCCCTATTGTGGACTTGCACAGTGCACACAGCAGATAAGTTCACCTACAGAATTGTTAAATGAGAAATTGAATTGAGGGGCGATATCGCTTCTATTTTAGAACATTTCAAGGGTAGAAGAAATGAACAGAACAAGGAAGTGACAACCCTTGATTGGAATGTGAGTTATACAATTCTATATTATGTGAAGAAACATTTCTATATTTTGGTTTCTAGTTTTGAAAAAGAATCTTGTGAATATCCTAATTTTCCTGTACTTCTGGATTGGTTCAGGAAGAAGGGACACTACTTGCAAGTGGATGTTATGATGGAAAAGCAATGATTTGGAGTAAGGATGGTAAGGATAGCCTTGATTTATTTGTTGTCTGTATATATTTCTTCAAAGAAAAAAACTTCTTGAAAGATCTGTCTTCTAGATATTAACATTACTCTTTCAAATATGACTGTCACTCAGCCTATTGCAGGTTTATATGTTTCAAAAAGAACATTTGAAGGTTATCAAACATGCGGCAAGATTTTATATTCCCATTGTTACTTTGGTGTTAACAGTCAAGCTTATGTTGACCTTGTGGTGGGTTTAACTACATTTGGAGTTGAATTGGGTAAAAATATGTTGATCTCAGAGAATCAATTACGATGTGTTTTTATGTTTCTACTATCTAGTGGATGCCATCCTCAAGGAAGAAATTTGTTGATTATCTACAACCAGGTGAAATTTGTTTTTGGAAAGAATGTTTGGTATGTTTTTTGCATCATATGACTTCATAATTTCAGCTGAACTCTAAAGGTGGATTGCTATGGTGTCCATTAGGAGTAAATATTGACTAGTCTATCCATTTTATTACATGAAATATTAGCACCCAGTTCTCCTCACCTAATACAAAACCTAGGTAATACTGGGGATTCATCAATTGGTGTCCTGGATATGTTCCACATGTGCCATGGATGGGTTGAAGATGTTCCCAGGACACCCCATTGTGATTGGGGATGCTAGGGTATCTCCTTTCAATAGAGCACAACATTTCTTACCCTGACAGGATTCCAATTATAAATGAAAATAACTGTTATTATTGATTTTTTTCATTTACTATATTATAAACAGAACTAGACCAACACACTCCCAAAGAAAAATACTCTTATATTTTATTCTTCTACATGTATTCAATTTCTTACAATTGGTCCATGGATTGTTTAATTATGTTGTTTGTAATAGATTGGCTATTATATATCATATTCATATTTTTGTTTTGGCTTGATTTGTTCCTTGACTAGGAGAATTGAGGAGCACATTGAAAAAACATAAAGGACCCATTTTCTCTGTTAATTGGAACAAGAAAGGAGACTTCCTTCTTAGTGGAACCGTGGATAGAACTGCAATTATATGGGATGCCGAGACAGGAGAATAAAAACAACAATTTGAGTTTCATCCAGGTTTGTGATAATCTGGAAGGATACTTGATCCAAAACAAAGTCTTCGGTTTCATTGATATTGGCTACTTGTGTATTTACAATAGCTAAGAATCAGGTGAAACTTTTGTCACTACATGAAGATATCTTTGGTGTAGCACCCATTCTTAATGCTGATTGGTGGAATAATGTCTCCTTTGCTATGTGCTTCATAGACAAGATGATATATGTGTGTAAATCTGGGGAAAATTGCCCAATCAAAACTTTTTCTGGGCATCAGGTTTATTTCTTTGTATGCAATGCAATTTCTCTGAGAGGTTGGCTTATTTATCGACTTGCTTTATGGGGATAGATTTCATGTCACTGGTTTTCTTTTCTTGGATTAGGACTATAGATTTTAGATCACATTATAATTAAGATCCTTGTGATCATTTCTCTCTTCTTTTTCTATTTATGGTTTATTAGTAGTTAGTAATTAAAATGTTTGACTAAATAGTTAAAGTTTTTAGCGTTATAAATCCTCCATTTGATTGGGGGTTGTTTAAGTATGAGTTCAAACATGGTATTTTAAAATGTGCTTTTCCTCTTTCTCTTTTCTAGTTTAGGTTGTTCAATTGACTACCATTATTTTTCAGGTTAGTTTCTTTGGAGGATATGATCAGTCTGACGCTAAAGACTGTTGGAGGTGAACTGAATCTACTTTCAACTTGTAGGCTAGTTAGGTTCTTAGATTCATTTATGTGTACCTTCTTAAATATGTGCATACTATATAACGTGCTCATTAATGTCCTAATTATGCTCCCAGGATTGAGATTTAAGGAAGAGAGAAAGTATGGACGCACGATCGAAAGATACAGTTACAACACATTGATACTAGTGGTTGTCTGCAAAATCATGATAAGAAGTACACTCCCATAGTTGGTGGCTAGCAAGAGGTGTGTTACTCTTTTATGAGACAACTCAATTGTAGATTGTTTTATTAATCAATTTTGGCAGTTCTAAAATGTAAAGGTTTGTTATACCCCATTGGTACTTTTTAATTTTTTTTGGCCCATTTTAAGATTGGAGATATCTTCTGAACAGAATGGGGTTGGATTGACTTGTCTAACTCTTCATTACCAATCACTCCTTTCTATCAGAAAATCTTGTTTCGATTATAGGAAAAACTACATGTATGTAATGGATCTGTGTTGTTTTATGAGGATGGTGATGCTCCATATAAAAGTAGCTTCGAGCAATTTGTTGAGTTCTTTGAAACAAGTATCAGTTTAGTTCTTGGAAGAAACATCAAGGTAAAGGTACTAGCCTTTCCCACTTCTTTGGGAATAAGGAATGCGATATCTTTAGCTCATGGAAATTTTTGGAGTGCCAGTGTCTAAAGATTGGAGTTTGAAATGAAGATCAACTCAACTTGAGGATATGTTGATGCATGCATGCCCTCCTTGGGATATGCAACTAAAACTGAAAAACTCCTCAAGCATGTGTGCTCTAGCTAACTACAAAAACTAGGAGTAAACAAAATGAAAAAAAAGGGTACAAAACTAAGAGTAAAGTCTATCCTCAAGGAAACAAAAGGATACAAAACTAGGAGTCCTAGACAAGAGAGGAACATAAAGATATCTATCCTTTGGGTGTTTGAACTTTGCAAAACTTGTAAAAAATGTTATAGGCGTTCTATCGAGGTGAAAATGTAAACCACAATGTCATTAAGGTATGCTACCTCAAAGTTATCTGTGAATAGTTGGAGGATGTTTATCAAATGCATGAATGTTGAATACGCATTATCCAATCCAAAAGGCCTTCTAGGCCTCTCACATCTATCTCATTTGTCATGTATGCTGTAATACACTAGATTTATCCCCTAGTAAATAAAGTGGCTAAGAATAAATATACGTTATGCTTATTTGGTGTAGTTGGTATAAATGGGGGTGCATTAGTGAAGGCCCAGTTATTTGGAATTATTGCAGAAACATACCCTATGTTATAATGTTGTACTAATGGAAAAAATGGTTCTACTTCTATTCATTATTTCCATCCATTTGGGTTTTGAGAAGAGATCTCATCCCCGATGTAGCATTCATGTGAGGTAGGATTTAGATTCCATCTATGGTTTATCAGATGTTGGGTTCTACCATTCTTGTGGAAGATGAATGGAAAGGAATAGTAGATACAAAACTTTCTAGCATCTTGGCATAGTAGGTTCTAGTACTGATATCTATTTTAGAAATGAGTAGAGAGGATTCATAGCTCTAATCTGGTTGGGGATGGAAGAGATTGGGATAAAATGATATGTGACTGTTATAGGCCTTGGTTGGACCTAATAACATACTTGTATTAGAATTTCCTTGCCTATTATAGAGTGGTTAGCAAGAATTTTTCCCTTGCAAAGGTATTTTGTGCTCATCTGAAAGAGCATCTCAAGACTACATTAAATGTTTTTAATCCTATTGCAGGGACTAATTTATTAGTTGCAGAAGATGGACTGAATTGAAAATTCTTTTGGTTCTTGTTTGTGGTGCATTTATTTTTCTTTCTAGCAGCCTGATGCTACTAAAGATGATGCATAATATATCTATTCACTTCGCTTTTCTTTCATCTATATTGGAATTTGAGTGTATAGGTGCTACTCTACCATCTCTAGATTTTTCTTTGTTTTTTAAGATATATTTGATTTAGATTTTAGTGGCTTTCTAGATTTCTGTAATGATGCAGGTTCAGAGTGATAATTTTGAGGAGTTGTTTGCACCTGAATTAGAAAAGCATGGGTACATAATTGTTTATAATAAGAAGACAACGGAGGTTTGAGTTTTGATTACCTAATATTTTTTTGGTGAAAGTTCCATATTTCTTGAGATGTACACTAGACAATGAAATAACATATGTATTTGGCTTGCAACCTATAATACTATTGCTAACATCATATTTTTCTTGTGTATTACAAGAAATACAAAGAAACAATACATAAATGACACACCTGAAAGCACATATATTTCTCCTAGAAATATCAGAGGAGGCTTTGATTGACTCCAAGAATAAATATAGAGAAAGATTTTAACCTCAATCAACAGTTGAGTGATAAGTTGCAATAGTCAGAGAAGATCGAAGACTACAGTTTGACCTCCAGACCTCATAAGGTTTTATTTCTTGTTTGGTTAAAAGTATCGTCTGACAAACACATATTTGTCACAGTTTCTGTAGCTGATCAAATATCATAATGCCTATTTACATAAGAAACCAAGAATAGACACAATACCTGCATGGATTCATACAATTTTCTATTTTTGCAAGACATCATAATCTGTGAAGTAGCCTTCAAGTCACATGCATCCTTGTTTGGTCCAGAACCTATGGTCAGAGCCTTCAATCCTATCTGCATCCTTCTCTTCATATTCAAAGTATTCAAGTGATTCATGTATTTCCTTGCCTGACAATGGTGCAGAATATGGAATGCCTTCAAGTTCCTTTGCCAACTCTTCTTAATATGACCTTTCGATTGCCATTTCCTGCAATAATTGATAACTCGGTATGAAACTGATCTATTACTTACTGAAACATCCATTGAAATTGAAAGTAATATTTTGAGTTTAAAAAAATAGTAGCTGAGTAATTCTTCACAAACATCTTGGTTAAATAAGAATTAATTGCATATAAAAGTAATTACCTCTGTACCCCTTACTGTTACTGCATTGGCTTCATTTCGATAGGCAATAGGATCTGCCAGTATTTTTTGGGAATGATTGATAGCCTGATCCTCCATCCTTGTCATAGGTAAAACTTGTTGTTTTTTTGTTGTTTTCAAGTGCTTAAAACTTGTTTCTTTGCTTGTTTCTTTGTTGTTGCTGTTGTTACAAAAATTACTTAACAAACACATTTCTTGGAGTTGAACAATGCAGAAATGTGTATGTGAAATTCCAAAACAATCAAATCATATGGTGGAGACATGAAATAGTCAACTTACAGTAATGCTCCATGAGGACACTGATTTCTCATGGTCTATCATTGGCTTATTACGAATGTAAAATTTATTAACACTACCAAAACCAATTAAGAATCCATGAAACATTTTCAAGTTCCAGAAGGTTTAAGAAAACCCTTAAGGGAATATTTTGTAATTAGGAAGAGTCTTAGAAACATTTATGCATTTATATACATCAATTTTGGATAATGTTGGCTCTCATGGGAATTTTGTTCCCTAGAATCCTATAAAGTTTTTAATTCATTTGATTATGAGAAGGGTAGCATGGGTTCAAGGGTAGACTATGTGTTAGCTATGAGTACAGAGTA
Organism: Pseudotsuga menziesii; assembly: GCA_001517045.1. Taxonomy (NCBI): domain Eukaryota; kingdom Viridiplantae; phylum Streptophyta; class Pinopsida; order Pinales; family Pinaceae; genus Pseudotsuga; species Pseudotsuga menziesii. The sequence goes on along the minus strand of LPNX011145659.1, from coordinate 162,577 downwards.
TCTAGTAAGGATCTCCAGTATTTGGGTATGTGGTAATAGGTATAGGGTATAGTTAAGAAACATTTTGTCAAAAGAGTCTGGCACTATAGAGAAAATGAATTCCTCTTCTATTGAAATTAAATGTTTTGTTATTTACTATTAGGAAATGGATATTTTGTTTTGTTAAATTTTAACATTTGTTCTGCTAATATAATGCAAGGGGATGGTCTTTATTGGATTAAAATGATTTAACAAAGCCCTAGAATTTTTTCAGCATGTGAGTGGGTAACATGCTCTTAAGTTGGTTCTGTTGCTTTTTTTCTGCTTCACCATTTTTTAGAATTATTGTAGGATTATTCGAGTTTCCAATAATGTTATTTTTGGTTCAGGGGATTATAGCCCCATCAACAAATTTAACTATAATAACTGTGGAAGCATACAAAAAAATTGTCCTAGTTTCTCTCATTCAGACTGGTTAGGTTATTTCTTCACTTCTTAGTTTCATTAATGTTAATATATAGCATGGTGCTATGAAATACTTTGATTATGTCCATAATCCTGTGTTGAAGTGTGCTAAGCAAATGATGTTCAATTCAAACAAAAGGAAGTGTGCTGAACAACATGTTCCATTCAAAGTCAAACCCACATTTTTGGCAGTGTGAAAAATGTATATCATTCTTTCTTATAGAAACAAAGGTGTTAAGACAGATCAGTTATCCACCTTACTTGTGTAGGTTCTATACAGACAAAAAATATCAAATGAAAATGAACTAGTAAGCTTGTGGAATGTAGTAAAAAATATGTCATTATAGCAATATTGATTCTTGTAAATTATCTATAAGATGTTATCTTGTGTAAATTTTCCCAGAATATTGTAATAGATGCTCTTGATTTGTTCATTCTTCCTTCATTTTTTTCTTTTATAGCTTACTTTTGTTTTAAAAAAAAATATTACAGGTTCCAGCATTCCCAAAATATACACCTACTGTTGTCCAAATAAATTTGAAATCTTTCACTTGGGTATATGCGGTCAGTGTTGTACAACAAACCTGATTCAGGTTTTGTTCAAATATTCCAATAATTAAAATTTGTTAATTTACTTTTTTCACTGATTTGTGAAATGTGTTTTTGTATTGGTTTGATTGGTTGTCTATCATATCTTTAATTCTGGTAGGACCTCATTATTGGTGTTAAAATCTAGAACTGTAACTTGTATTCACTATTCAATTGGATTCTTGCATCCACCTATGCAATTGTTGAGTATAGTGACGTAAAGAGCAAGGTTATGAGAACAAGAACCATAATCAGTCGAGGGTCACACCTGGACCAAAACAGAACTAGCTGGAGAACTGGGTTGGAGAACCATCATCAAAATCATATGCATGAAGATATTGTGGATAATATAACAATCACACCATAAACCTAGACCCATTTTAGAGAGAGACAACATAAATATTTAAAATATTTGAAACTTGTAAGAGGTGGTTTCGAAGATTAAATGTTTGGTTCAAGTCCTTCTAGTTTTTAAATCAATTCAATCCATTGGTTCAATACACAAATGGAACTAAGTGGAGATTTTCAATGTGAGAATTTGAAATGTGAAGACACTGTGCATGATAAGGATGGTACAAATTGCAAAATTACACATGAAGTTAGGGAATCTAGAGGATGCAGTCACTATAATAGCTATTTGTATAGAAGAGACAGTGAGAAACCTGAAAAACAAAGGTCGGGTATGAGATACAGGGTTCGTAGAGATGATGAAAGAACCAATTATCAAATACTAACTGGAGGTTATATGGATTGTAGTGAGGATGATAGGAGAATTGGTTGAAATAGGTTAGGCTCCATGAGTCATAGACATGACAAAAGGAGTGAGTATCATAGGGAAAGTCAAACTAACTCTTTCCCTAGAGGATGGAGTAGGTGCAGAGAAGAAATCTCAGATCTAGTCAATTTCAGGAGACATAGAAGCACAAAAAGGAGGCATAGTTGAAGAAGCAGGATTAGGAGGAAAAGAAGCAGGCATATGAAAAAATCAAGAAGTAGCAGTGGAAAATCACACTCTCGATCCCTTGATAGGTGTTACAGGAAATGTAATTTAACTTTAAAGTATGATTGTGGCACCAAGAAAGTAGAAATCAAAAGGAAAAGTGGAATTTGGCCTGCAAATCGCATGCCTGTCTTGAAAGAAGAAGCACTTATGTCACTGAACATAGTTATTAACTTTTTCCCAATGCTTCCTATGAAACTTAACTTGCTGCTATAATATCCATTCTTGTAATAGCAGGAGCAGGAAGCACATACATTATTCAACTGAGTCTAATGAAGGTGCTTCGCTCAGGAGGAGAAACTATTGTTGATGTACATGGGTGTCATACAATACCATCTGCATGTTCATGTTATTTTTGTAAAGGAATTCCATGTAATGATTCTCAGTTTGGTCTGTACAGAACAGTTAGCACCAAATCTAAGACAGTTGCACCCATCAGAGGATGCAATAAGACATCATCAAGTTATCCTTATGCAATTCACTGTGTCCAGAAACCAGATCTTTGTGATACTGTACTGGTAAAAGAACCTTATGACCTTAGGGAAGGTTCTTCGAATATTAATGAGAAAAATGAATTATGGTCAAGTTTTACTGGGAAAATGTCAAATTTGTTTCTGGACAAACTGAAATTGAAGAATATCAAAACCAGTGGTTGAAACTTAGCTTAAAAACTCCACAAAGTTTAGGGCTTAAGGTGGAAGGTATTTTTAAAAATGATCTAAAACTTTCCCTTCTTTATTTTGATGAAGAAATAAATAGAGAGGGATCATCTCCAACTCAATTATATGGAATGGGTTTCATTCTTTTGGGAAAAAAATAAAACGAGCTGATACTGATGGATTTTCAGCTGATACTTCCCTCTTTCACTTTTCAATCTGTAGTCCTCCTATCCTCCACCAAATGAGAAGATTCATTTTTTAAATGAAACACATGCATTGACAATGATACCTAATTTGAATTTACTAGAAAAAAATATAAACACGGATTCTGGTACTACCACATAAATATTTCAGGGGAAGTTGGAATCAGTTTTTTACCAAAATTGCCATTATTCACTTACAAAAGAACCATAGTGTGCAACACTAAAACAAAGTAATCTGGGTACATCAGGCGTCTTAGGTGAGTAAATATTGGGTACATAATCAAAGTCAAATGCACATCATATTGAAAGAATTGTCATTATTCCCCTACAAAAGAACCACAGTGTGCAACACTGCAACAAAGTAATTTGGGTACATCAGGCATCTTAGGTGAGTAAATATTGGGTACATAATTGAAGACAAATTCACATCATATTGAAATAATTTCCATTATTTACCTACAAAATAACCACAGTGTGCAGCACTGCAATAGAGTAATTTGGGTACATCATGTGTCTCAGGTGAGTAAATATTGGGTACATAATCAAAGTCAAATGCACATCATATTGAAATGTTGTCAATCTGGAAACATTCTAATTATGTTACTATCTTGTTTGTTTACGTGAAGACAATATCTTAGTTTCTAGGCATGATCTTCCACCAAATCAAGGCAACAATAAGACTTCACTTCTCACAAATTTTCCTTACAATGAGAAAGGTATAGTTCTGTGTCCAGAAGGTTTATTATCATGAGGGGAATATTTAAATGTAAAGCTTATATAAGAAATTTTGAATCTTATTTTTTTCCTAAATGCAATGTAATGAATGTAGATTTCAAAGGATACACAGTCCATGATTGTATATTATATGAAGCTAGCAAGAATTTAAATGTATATTATATGGAATTTGCAAAGAATTTTATATTCAAGAATTGAATTGTTCCATACAATATTCATATTACATTCATCACACTAGATGTGTGTGTGTGTGTGTGAAAGAAAGAGTGAGATAGATTAGTGGGAAAAAGCAATCAATGGGACAAAGAGAGACGCAATGATTCGAACTAGTTCTAAAGGTGCAGGGGGACAAGGGTGCCATGCACTCTTACATGTTAATATAGCTAACAATTTAAAAATTAATCAAGTAGTAATCTAGAAATTAAATTACAATATACCAAAATCAGTCTAAAATTCTTGACACTAAGTCTCAAATTAAGAGATCAAAATGCATCAAACTCTCAAGAGCCTATTGACACATTAAAGAAGTAGTTCAAGGAAAATCAAATAGCACTATTCTCATATATAAGGACATTGGGAGTAGAGATTCATGGTTTTGATGTCACATACATAGAGACGCTTCAACGAAACATATGCCTCACTTCATATGAATCTGCAACATTTAGCTAAAATATTATTTTAGTAGTCCTATATAGATTTTCTTATATGAACTAGTGGAAATATTTGTTCCTTTTAAGCCTTCCATTCTATACATGGATCTAGCATGTAAAAAATAAATTAGAAATACAAGAACTATCCAGCACTTCTTAAAAATGGGGAGAAAATAACGAAACAATTCAAAAATTAGATGGAATAAATAAATAGGTTAAGAGAAATCAAACAACAATGTTCATTAATATATGGACATTGAGATGATTAAAGGTTCATATTCTAATGTCACAATGAATTCTACAATAATTATCTGCAAGAAATTCATTGATCCCATGCTTTGATAAAAATGGGTTGTTAGTAGTTACTGCTGGATATCTTTTGCTAAGGATTGGAGGAAATAACTAGTGATAGAAAAATGTTGTATCGGAGTTTGCAAGAAAATACATACATGAAAAATAGGTAGTATAGCAAAAATATTCCTGTTAAATATGTGTTACTGATACATCATGCAATATGCAAGGTTCAATTTACATTTACGACAGGGAAACATCACTCATCATGAATACATTCAGTTAGTTTTTTATCTGTAATATTTTATTGTTTTCCTTTCCATTTATGCACATTTTCCTTTGTTAAGAATGAACCTGTAAATTTTACATTACAACAGGTTAGAAAGGGATGAGATGTCCAACTAAACCATATTGATTTGTTTGAGGGTAAAGTAGCCCAATGGAAATGGAGAACAGGTTCTCAGCAGAGATATGTATAGACTTGGACATCTCCTTGACTTTTTCAGAATGTTGTCCTTCTACTTCACTACTGTTGGATTTTATGTTTGTACGATGGTTAGTAATGAGTTATTTTTTGTAACACATTACTTTTGCAAGTGTTTATGGTTTCATGAGGAAGGTCTATGAATAAGGACTTCTTATTAGTAAACCGATTGGTAATGGAACATATTAAGTGTTTGTTGTACCACTTTGAAAATTTGATTTGATTTGTACAGAAGAATATTATAATTGTTGTTGCATTACTTTGGAAATTTGTTTCATAACAACTTTTGGGTTCATATTAGGCCAGGAATATGCCAATTTCATGGCTTTTCTTGCTCGAAGAAATTCATTCATAAGTTTTTTCCTGGGCGTTAATGACCGTGTGTTTTCTTGTACAAGAAAGATATTTTCATGGGGTAAAATCATTGCCATAATTTCTGCAAGTAAACCATTAATAAATTTATTTCAAGGGGAGAAATCGTAGCGCATAATTCCTACAATACAACCCAGCAAGCAAGTGATCTCATGGAGGAAGAAACTTTTCCTGTATTGATTAAGAATGTAGCCTCCCATGAAACCAATCAATGTGTTTGAAGAAATGCTTCAACCAACCAACACATTATTGCAAAATGTTTCAGGCATAAAATACAATCCCGTGTTTCCCTTGTGAATGGTGCATTTCCTTTGCCGACATAACTTTGGGTGGGAAATGGTTGTGGGGTTAATTCAAGACATTTTTGGGCATGGAATCTATTGACCTTTGATGTACTTACATTTCTTCCTATAGATAATTGTGACATCAATCCCTTTATATCGGAAAATCACTCCCCACAAAAACTTCATAACATTGATGGTTATGATCTTATGAAAACGTTTTTGGTTGTGAGATGAAATCAATCTTATTCATATCCTTTCATTGCAAGAAATCTTGCTTATAGTGGCACTGAAATAGTACAAGCATTCCAATATCTTTCCCTTGTATTCTTTGAAGTATTTTTTCTACATTTTTTTGTTATATATGTTGGATTTGAAAATAGTTATGTTAGTATCATTTTATTTTAAGAAATCTTACTTAGAGTGGCACTCAAATAACAAAAGCATGCCAATATTTTATGTGAGTATTCTTCAATAATTTTTGTATATGTTGGATTTTGGTTGAAATACATTGTTGGGGACAGCTTGGATGTTTAAAAACTTGATCATTGCATGGAGAGTAGATATAACATTGCAATTAAATTGTTTACTCAAGGGGGAGATTGGATTGTCGAACACACTAATGCTTGGATTGGTTATCATTGAAAATATTTGTTTGTGTAGAATGTGATGAATTAAAATACAAAATAATGATTATCAAGTTACTATAGATACATAATGGCTTACCTTGTAATAGTCCTTCAAGAATTTCAAATGCATTTATTAATTGCACAAATGACTTGAAGGACTAGTACAGGGTAAGCTATTATGGATCTATAGTAACTTGATCATCATTACTTTGTATGTTTGAATGATGCAAAATTTGTTTAAATATCATCATTATCAGGCAATAAAAACTTCTAAAAGGGTGCTAGCTCAATGGTAGAGAACCTGTCTAATTATAGGTAGGAGGTTGGTGGTTCAATTCCTCCATACCCTATCATAAATTTGTGATTACGAAAATGACTAAATTCACATATGTACGACTATTAGTAGCTAATTTCTTGTATCTTATAGCACGACTAATGTTTATTCGTATTTAGATTAGTCATTAATATGCTATCATCTAGTAGTTTATTTAGTCGTATATTTGGTCATTAATTGTTGCAATCAGTTACTAAATCAGTGACTAAATCCATGACTAAATTCGTGACTAAATAAATGACTAAATCATTGACTATCAATGACTAAATCAATGACTAATAAGTCAAGCTATTAATGACTAAGTGAAATACGACTAGCTATAAGATAGTGGAAATTCGCTACTATTAGTCACCGACTCAAAAATAGTCGTTTATAGCCCGATTTTAGTCATTTTTTTAGTCATTAATTTCTCATTTTGTACTAGCGAAGTCTATATGTAGTTGAAATTGGAAAAAGGTGGTACTATACCGTCCTTTTATCAGAAACAGTCCTTAAATCATGGTGTGTCTATCAAAGGATCTCATGTATAGCTACTTGGAAGAGTTCCAAACTTTCAAAGTAATATTGGAGGCTTGCAATAAGTTTTATCATTGAATATATTACAAAGTATTAAATAAGATTGTATTATGGTTTCCGAATTTATGAATTGAGTTAGTCTAGCCACTTTTGATAGGATTAAGATGATATTTAAATGCACAATAAATGGAAGAATAATTCCTTTTACAATGTCTTTTGAAGCCAATTTTAAATGTAAGTATCATGTGAAGAACTCTAGCCACGCCCCTAATATTGAATTATTGTTTAAAATGGAATTATGCATAGCATATACTGAAGTGCATAATAATTATACATTGTTGGAAATTTATGCAAAGCTTGAGAAATATTTCACTTATGGAATCCCTAATGCTTTTTGGACATGAGAGAAATTTTTTGTATCTCTTCCTTTTAATCCTTTCGTCAAACCTAAAGCCCAGAGAGCCTCTATAGCTTTAATGTTCCCTTGAGAAAGAAATTTATGTTCAAAAGAGATCAAAGAATTGCTTGGTAAAGGCCTAATTGAACCATCCAAAATCCCTTGGGCATGCCATGCATTTGTAGTTAATAAGCATTTAGAAATAAAAAGAGGAAATCCAAGGTTAATTGTAAATTTTCAACCTATGAATGTTGTTCTACATCCTATAAAATATCCTCTTCCTGATAAATCTAGTCTTTTGCAAAGAATTGTTAGTTGTACCATATTCAGTCAATTTGATTTGAAGTCTGGTGTTTACTAGAGAGGAATCAAAGAAAATGACAGATTCAAGATGACATTTGTAGTTCCCCATGGTCAATACAAATAGAAGGTTCTCACATTCAATATTAATAATGCTATTTTATAATTCCAAAAAAAGGATGGAATATATTTTTAGAGATAAGAAGTTGGCCCTTGTTTATATCTATGATATCCTAATTTTCTCAAAGAAATTGCAGGAACATTTGAAAATTTTTATAGGGATTTTACGAGATGGTTTACAAGCATGGCCTTCTGCTTTCAAAAAGAAAAATGGAAATTCAAGTAATTCTGAGTCCTTCAGAGTCCAAGTAATTCAAGTAATGGTTTACAAGCATGGCCTTCTGAGTCCAAGTAATTCTTCAAGACCATGTCTTGAATATGTTTTCTCACATTCCAGATCAAATACTAGAAAATGTTCAACTCCATAGGTTTTTGGGGTGTTTAAACTACATCGGGCCATTTTACAATGGTCAAGAAACTAACATTTATTCTTCAACAATGCCTAATGAAAATCCCCCAAACTGAAATTATGGTATGACCAAAGCTATAAAAAGAATTAAGGAAAAGGTTAAACAACTTAATTCTTTCTCTCCCACAAGGTACTGGAGACCTTGTCATAGAAATTGATTCCTCCAGCAAATCATAGGGAGGTATTATGGTAGAAAAACATGGATATGGTGTAAATATCTTTGGTTTTTATTTGGGATAATTTAAGAGTGTAGAGTTAAATTACCCCTCCAACCAAAATAAATTATTGTTGTTAAACATATAGAAATCATTTAAATTGTATTTAAATCATGTAAATTTTTTTATTAGAGCTAACTTGAAAATTATGCCTGGTATATTTAAAAATGAAAATCTAAAGCCTGAGAATAATTCTCGAATCTTAAAATGGTTTATGTGGATTCAAAATTTTGATTTCAGGATTGTTTATAAACATGGTTATGTTAACTGTTTTCTTGACATATTAACCAGAGAAGAACTGTAAACCAATCCAATATTGAATATGTTTTACATGGGATCATATAGTTTAGGAAGCAACAAGGGAAATGTTAAACTAGTAGCAACAAGGAAGGTCTTCCTGCATGCATGTGTTCTTGCATGCATAAGACTTAAATTAGGAGATTAGTTGTATTTAATTTAATTTTCCTAAGTTTACTTTGGAAAATAGATTAAAGTGATCTAAATTAACTTTAGTGAACCACTAGTTAAAGTGAAAGTGAAATTAGGGTTTTTTCTTTACCTAAAGTTATAAAAGAGATATTAATTGGTGGAGAGAACACACACACTTGTATTCCAACAGAGACGGGATACAAACAAGGAGAGAAAGTCAGACAAAGGATTTAGCTGAGAAGACGGAGGAGCGAGCAGCAGGATCATCGAGATTCGTATAGTTGGGTCGTACACTCACACTGGAGGGTGTTGAGGTTTAGCTGGGATTTTTCCAGTGATTCTTCTAGGTGCCGCATTCACTAGGTTTGGGTGAATTTGCATTGATTGTAAAAGTTCCATATTTTCTCATAATAAAATCTATATCTTACTGTTGCACCAGCTTTCCCATATTGGGATTTTTCGGGGGTTTCCAAACACAAAATAATAGTGTTAATATTGTGATATGATGTTGTGATTTATTTCTCAGTTTTATATTCTGCTACATACTATAAAAGATATTTATGTTTGGTTATCAGTTGATATTTTGCATGCACTATTTAGCCCTAGTTGAATATTAAAGGAAAATTTACATGGTATCAGATCTCTGGTGAGCTAAAGCTGAGAGATTTGCAGCAGCAGTGATAGATCAGGGGCATGTCTATAGGAAGACACAAACCTATAGTTCCAGATCTAGGGTTTGACATGTACACTTCACTATGGTCATGTAGTTGAAAATTGAGGATAGAATCCAGGGTGCTTAGAAATTTCCTAAATGGAAAGAAAGGATCACAAGGATCCTGGATGCCAGTGATGCAGAGTATCACATTGACTCCATGAAGGTTGCACCCACGTATCCAATAGATCTAGAAGCTTGGAAGAATATTGATTCTAGAGCCATGCTGATTATCATGGATGGAGTGAAGGAACATATAGTCCTTCACCTTTCTGGTAAGAAGACCGCATTAGAAATGTGGAATGATTTTGAGAGTCTATACCAAAGGAAGAACAAGAACCGAAGGATGGTGTTGCAAGAGAGGATGCGCATCACCAATATGAACAAGGGATAAGGAGTTGTGCCTTATTTCACGAGGCTCAAATAGATCAAGGATGAGCTTGAATTTGTTGGCTCAAAGACATATGATGAGGAGCTAGTTCGGATAGCCCTCAATGGCTTCTCTAAGCCATGGTACACCTTTGTCAAAGGTGTTGTGGCTAGGGAGAAGCTCCCTAATTAGTAGAGACTATGGGATGACTTTGTACAGGAGGAGACCCGCATCGGTCAAGGATTAGGCTCATCTAGCAGTGCCCTAGAGATTGTGGATGAGGAGGCTCTATACCTTATAGGGAAGAGCAAGGGGAATGAAAAGAGGAAGAAGGATGGTAAGAATAACATTGACGTTTCAAAGGTCAAGTGTTTTATCTACAACAAGAAGGGACACTTTGCCTCCTAGTTCCCAAATAAAAATAAGAAGGGTAACACTCAGATGGCTTGATCTCTAGAGGTGGATGAGTTCAGCATGAACTTCGATGAGGAGGTTTGCTTGATAGCTTGCATGGAAATCACCATAGGGAGCAACATATGGTACATTTATAGTGGAGCATCTAGTCACATGATTGGACATAAGAGATTATTCAGAGACTTGTAGGAGGGTGGAACAAGGATCCACGTTGAGCTGGGCGATGATGCACGGTATTAGGCGTAGGGAGTTGGCACTGTTTCATTTGAGAGGGAGTTTGGAAAAACCCTCAGTTTTCTTGATGTGTTATATGTTCCAGGACTGACCAAGAACCTTATATTAGTCTCCACTATGGAGGACAAGGGATATTAGGTGAATTTACGTGACCATAGAGTATATATCAGGCCAAAAGGGTCAGATAGGAACTTGTATTGGGTGATTTGCAGAAGGAGCAAGAAATTATATAGATTACACTTTAAGCGTGCAAAGGCTCTAGTCAGCAATAGTCATGGTGAGTTGTTGCATAGGAGGATGGCACACTTGCACCATGGAGCACTAAATCATTTGAGATAGGAATTCATTGGAGTTCCTTGGGTCTAGGAGGAAAAGCATAACCACTACAAGGGTTGTGGTTTTGGGAATAACGTCAGGAAGCCTTTCCCACAGAGTGAGCACAAGTCTAAGGAGCCCTTGGAATTGGCGCATTCATATGTATGCGGACCTATGAGTGTCCATTCATTCAGTGGTTATATATACTTCGTAACCTTCATTGATGACTATTCCAGGAAAACCTGGATCTATTTCTTGAAGTCCAAGTCAAAGGCCTTTGAGAGGCTCCGAGAGTTCAAGACTCTTGTGGAGAACCAAACAGGAAAGAAGATTCGGGTGTTGAGGATAGATAACGAGGATGAGTGCACTTCCAATGAGTTCATGGAGTATTGTTCGGCTGATGGGATCAAGAAGGAGCACACTATGCCCCATACCCCATAGCATAATGGAGTTGCATAGCATAAGAACAGGACTATGGTTGGAGAACCCAAGGCCATGTTATTTGATCAGGGATTACCACTATTTCTCTAAGCTGAGGCATGGAGGATTGGAGTATACATTCAAAATAGGTGTCCCCACATAGCTTTGGGGAGGAAGAAACTAGAGGAGGTCTTCACATGCACTAGGCCAGATGTGAGTCACATTCACATATTTGGCAGTGTCTTCTATTGCCATGTTCATGCTGACAATAGGAAAAATTTGGACCCTTATGGAGAGAAGGGGTTACTTTTTGGTTACAACGATATTTCAAATGCCTATAGAGTTTACATTCCTACTCACAGGAGGATAATTGTGAGCAGGTATGTCCAGTTAGATGAGGAAAAAGCCTTGTGGAAATCTCTAGACTTACCAGCAGAGAAGCAGCCAACATAGGAGTCGAGAGTCAAGTTGGAGGATCCAGATGTATAGGTACAAGTATAGACATAGAGCATAGGTTCTAATGGTCAGAGGGAGTCAGGTGGATAGGATCCTTCAGTCATTGACTTGAAGAATGAGCTGCAATAGGAGATGGATATCCAACATCCACAGCAGGTTGACACTAGTCCAAGGCCTAAGTGGTTTAGATCCCCAATGCAGGATTCCAGGTAGGTAGATCCTCCATAGACATATTTTAGATGGAGTGTACCACCATAGAGGCTTAGTTATATGGCATTGATGACAGATTTGATTAACTATGAACCTTCCATATTTGGGGAGGCTGGATAACATGATGTGTGGTAAGAATCTATGGTTGAGGAGTATGAATCCATTATGAAAAACCAGGTATTGGAGGTTGTGTTGAGACCACAAGAGAAAAAGGTGGTGGGATCCAGATGGATCTACAAGGTGAAGCATGCAGCAGAAAAAAGCGTGGAGAATTACAAGGTGCGCTTCATGGAAAAGGGGTTATCATAGAAGGAGGGTATTGATTATGAGGAGAACTCTACCTCTGTTTCCAGGTATTCTTCCATTCAGACCATTATCTCACTAGCAGCTAAGCTGGGTTGGTGTGTCCATCGGATGGACGTCAATATTTCCTTCCTTCACCGAGTGATAGAGGGGGAGGTCTATATTGAGCAGCCAGAGGGGTTTGATGTGGAGAACAAGGAGACACATGTATGCATACTACATCGAGCTCTTTATGGGTTCAAGCAAGAACCTCGATCATGGTACTCGAGGATTGACAACTATCTATGATAGATGGGATTTCAGCATAGTAAGGCTGACCACAAACTGTATTTCTTGACAGGTGAGGTTCCTCTCATACTAGTCCTATATGTGGATGATCTCTTTTTGACAGGAGATGAGAGGTTGATTGGAGACTGCAAGTCCAACCTTGCAGTGGAGTTTGAGATGAAGGACCTTGGGTTGATGCATTACTTTTTGGGCTTGGAGGTTTAGTAGAGAGATAGATGCTTCTTCATCGGACAGGGGAAGTATGCAGTAGATATCTTGAAGATATTCATGATGGAGGACTACAAGCCTATGGCTATACCTCTAGTTTCCAACCGGAGGAAGATTGATGCATCAAGGTCAGACAGATTTGATCCTACCTTGTATCGTCATCTTATCAAATCGCTTATGTATCTGGTCAACACTCGACCAGACATCAGCTTTGCAGTCAACTCTTTGAGTCAGTTCATGGTGGACCCTTGGAGAGTGCATTGGATAGCTGCAAAGCACATACTTCGCTACATCATAGATACAGTGGAGTATGGATTGGTTTATGAGCACGGGGGGAGTATATAGTTAGTAGGTTTCACAGATGCTAACTGGGAAGGATTTGTAGAGGACCAAAAGAGTACTTTAGGTTGTTTTTTGCAGCATAGGATCAGGGGTTGTCTCTTGGTTCAGTAGGAAGCAGAATTCAGTTGCATTGAGCTTGACAGAGGCTGAGTACATGGCAGTTAGCATGGCTTCTTGTTAGGGTATGTGGCTGAGGAAGTTATTTGCAGGGTTGTTCAAGTGTGAGCTAAAGGTTACAGTAGTTCACCATGACATTCAAAGTGGCAGCAGGCTATCTGAGAATCAATTGTTCCATGACCGCAGCAAACACATAGACATCAGATACCATTTCTTGAGAGTTTGTGTTTAGAGGGGAACCATTCGGTTGGAGTACATATAGACAAATGAGCAGGGAGTGGACATTTTCACCAAGGAACTTTGTAGACAGAGTTTTGTGAAGTTCAAAGATAAGTTGGGGTTGCTACCGAATCCCTTCCTAATTGACAGGGAGTGTTAAACTAGTAGTAACAAGGAAGATCTTCCTGCATGCATGTGTTCTTGCATGCAGAAGACTTAAATTAGGAAACCAATTGTATTTAATTTAATTTTCCTAATTTTACTTTGGAAATTAAATTAAAGTGATCTAAATTAACTTTAGTGAACCACTAGTTAAAGTGAAAGTGAAATTAGGGTTTTTTCTTTACCGCTAGTTAAAGTGAAAGTGAAATTAGGGTTTTCACTTTACCTAAAGTTATAAAAGAGATATCAATTGGTGGAGAGAACACACACACTTTTATTCTGATAGAGACATGATACATACAAGGAGAGAAATTCAAACATAGGATTTAGCAGAGAAGACAGAGGATCAAGTAGTAGGATCATCAAGATTCGTACAGTTGGGTCGTACACTCACACAGGAGGGTGTTGAGGTTTAGCTGGGATTTTCCCAGTGATTATGCTAGGTGCTGCATTCACCAGGTTTGGGTGAATTTGCAGTGACTGTAAAAGTTCCATATTTTCTCATAATAAAATATATATCTACTATTGCACTGATTTTCCCATCTTGGGTTTTTCTGAAGGTTTCCATACCCAAAATAATAGTGTCAATATTGTGATGTGATGTTGTGATTTATTTCTCAGTTTTATATTCCACTGCATACTGTAAACTATATTCATGTGTGGTTATCAGTTGATATTTTTCATGCACTGTTAAGCCCTAGTTGAATATTAAAGGAAAATTTATAGGAAAATATCCATAGAATAGGATGAGGTTAAGGATTACAAGGATTCTATGAAATAGGAAAAGAGAGAACATTTTTAGGAACATGCGAGTAAAATAGAAGCATATAATTATTTAGATATATCTTTCATAAAGAAAAGTAAATCAATCTTTCATGAAGATCCAAATCCTTGAATGATGGGAAAGACAAGCTTTTTTAGGCTTGGAAAATTCTCTTCAGTAGCTACAACATATCAAGTATTTCTAGCCTTTTGTTTCTTACACTAATGGTAAAGGGTTGCATTATATTGATTTAGGACTAGGTTATTTAACCTGGAATAGTTATAATTTAATCCTACAATTTTTTTGTGAACAAGAGAGATAATTATCTATGAAGATCCATCCACATTAGTACAAAACCAATGATCAAGTTGGAAAAAAGTTTTCTTGGAAAATTTCTATCCCAAAAATAATTGGCTGCAAAGGTGGGAAATTTTTATCGTAGCTCATCAAAACCACATGTGGTTTAAATTCAAGTTACAACATTTTGGTGGAACCTATTCCCCTTTTAAACCTCCAGTATAAACTTAGAAATTTTTTGTTAATCATGATAAATAAGGAAGAATATTTGATGATCGCATATTTACACAAGAAGTGTCCGCCTCAATTATAAAGTTGAGTCCATATTTGAAGGATAATTTTGTTGTATCCCAAATGAGACTATGCTTGGATCTGATGTTGAACATTTTTTTTCAAACAACCTCTTTCAGAACACTAATATTGAATTCAAACATTATGATTTGGATGGACTTTATCAATATTTTGATTATCCATGTGGATGTGTTGATTTATCAATATTTTGATTATCCATGTGGATGTGTTGATTTCAGTGATGGAAAAGAAAGATGTTTTTGTCGGGTCGATGAAAGTGTCATGGGACACTAACACTAGCTCCACTTTGTAAAATATGTTTATTTTTTCAATTTGAGTCCTTTGTATTTTGATTCCTTCACATGGCTCGGATGACTTATACAACAAAGGATATGATTTGATATACCACAATTAGAATGAATATTTTATTTTACTTGCATTTGTTAGTATCAATTCATCATTTTACCAATGAAATTTGTGTAAATAACATTCTCCTCTGCTCATGTGGGATATTGAGAGTGGAAAGTGTAGAATTCTAGGTGTAAGAATCAAGCATTGTGTATCCTCTAATCCCTCGCATCCTGTGATTTTGATTATAAAAAGAAATCACATCAACTATAATGGGTGATAGAAGACAGTACTGTATTCTCTCGGCACTTAGCATGATCAGGTAGGATCAAAAAAAAAATTTCTTTGAAATTTTTTTTGTTATGATATTCATAGTCCAAATATGATCATACTATTTCCTAAGTTATGTGTAATAAATTCAGAGTGTGTATTTGAGATTAGGATTTTGTATGGTCAATTCAGTTTTGACGTCTCTTTGGTGGAGGTCCACTAATTTGAGGTACAGTTATCAACTTATGAAAAAACAAATTCACCCATCCAATTTTTTAGCTTCGCTTGATAGGGTGAGAAAACGATAATATCCAAGAATTATCACTCCTTTTTCTAAGGTGGGGTAGTGAAAAATTACAATAAATTTATCTTTTGCACATGAGACGGGCATATCGATAATCCAGAAATTTTTAATTTCATAAGTTTTCCTGAAATTTTAAATCCCACTTGCACTTGATGGGGGAAAAAATTTTCATTTTAAATTTTCTTCTCTTCGGCACCAAAACTCTCTTCAACTCTTTGTGATTTTCTTCCTTTTCTTTGAAAAATATTATTTTTAAGCTTTGATACCAATCTGAAGGTTGGAGGAAAAAATAAACACAAAGATTATGCATAATGACCTAAGGCTCTTCAATATTTATTAATAAATGGAAGATCAAGCTGATGCAATTACAACGAAACTCAGAAGGAGTATTTAAAATATAAAACTCAAACCTAACTAAAGTTCCATCCATGCATTATTAACTTTAATTGAACTAAATTGAACTTGACTTCTAATTATAGAACTAAATCTAAAGAGGGAGTAAATTACTAATTTGAACAATCCCTAATTCCATGGAGTAAATAGTAGCGAATATACTAATAACTTGTATTGAACCTCAAACCTAGTTAAATTCCATTGATGTCCTCCTACTGCCCATTCCTAGGATACACAAACCGAGGGGAGCATTAATAGTATAGAACCAATAACATTTTCCCAATTGTTATGTTCCATTATTACATTCATGTTCATTAAAATATGTCACACTATGATGTTCAGTAAATGGAATGTCACCTTATGGAATACCAAAAGGATTGTGGTACAATGCAATGTACATGAATGGTTATGACACATTGTAATACTCATGTGAAACATCATGTGTGGAATCACTACATTTCTCAATGGCTATATAACATTACAATGTTCATATTGAAGCATTATGTCAAGTATGTGGTGTTATCTTAATGTATGTATAGCATTGTGACATTTATATTGGGCTACCGGGTGAAATCCCTTGAAGTAGTGATTGACATTATGTGATACATTTTGCTAGTCTCAATCCCAGTTCTTTACCCTTAAGATGTAATGAACGCTAAGTAAAAAATTCGAAACCATGAGAAATTTGACTATAGTCATGGGATATGGATCATAGAGTACATTGACTTACACTATTCACATAATCCCAAAAATGATACATCAATTGAAATTATTTTGAAGGGTTATTTTGCATTGCAAATTCATGAAAGGATGCACTGGATTGAAATTTTTCTCAATGTTTATGCAACATTGGAACATTCATCATGATTAACTTATTTCAAATTGTTATATTGATAAATGGTTATATTAATTAGCGATCATTACAACTCGCCATTCTATTCAAGAAAAAATTCAATGAATTCACATCATATAATTGATAATTTTCATTGGCATGGGATTTTTAAACTACCCATGAATATAGTATTAAACATGTTTTGGTTTATAAATTTATTTTAAGTGCATGTTGTGTTTGTTTCTATGCCTAGAAAATCGTTCAAGAAATAGGTGTTTCATGGGGCTTGCAAAAGGTTGTAAAATTACTCATCGAGATAGTCTCACAAAGATTTAAGGTTGTCATTTTTTTTCTATGTGTGTTATCTTTCATTATAGTATTGAAAAATCATTCAAGGGTTAGATTTTTTCTTTGCAGTTGTAACACTTGCGATTTCACGAAACAATTCTTTATTGGAGATTGCAACCACATTATTTTGTTCATATCAGTGTTGGGGTTGTGTTCTATTTATTTATTTATTTCCTCTTCCTCCCTCTAATTATCTTTGAAGGTGTTTTCTAATTGATGGATACCATGGAGGGATGTTACAAAAATATCACCATAAGGATTCCATGCACGGATTCTACAACAACATCACCAACCTACATGAACACACTCTACAAACAAATGATATTGTTGGGGTCAGTCTCCACTTGGAAATCGATGAGGATAAATATGTCATTGGACCGTAACCTCATGGTCAATGGGGTATTCACAGTTGTGAATCATTTTTGGGACCTCTATCGATGAGCTTTGTATACTTAATTAGTGTATAGAGTGCAATCATAGAATAATGCCATCATTTGATGGGTGCCCCATTTGGTTTCTTTTTTATCTGTGAAATTCTATCCAAACCCACTTTCTTTAAAACTTTTTTTTTTATTTTCAGGATGATATATTATTTTTTTCAATATTTCCATAATTTCAAATATTAATTCTTTGAATATTCATTGTAGTTTGATTTTATGATTTAAATATATTAATTCTTTGAATGTTCATCACAGTTTAAATATATTAAATATTTGAAAATATTAATACTTTGAACATTCATCTTAATTTCAAATATTAATGTTTTGAATATTTTTATTTATTTGAATGGTAATGCTTTGAATATTGATTGTAATTTGAAATATTAATGCTTTAAATATTCCAATCCCACTTTCTTTCAAATGGTTTTCCCATAATTTCAAAGGTCTCTATTTTATTTTAGGATGATATATCCTAATTTTAAATAGTTACATTGAAATATTGTCATCTTGATCCATGTATCAACCTCTTTCCTAATTCCTAAAGTTTCCCTTGCTAAACTGCATTGATCTTGAAGTTTCCCCGAACTCTTTTTCCTCCTGTAGAAGGGTTGGTGCTCTTTATCCTAACACATAGTGCTCCAACACTCTTTCCCTTCATGCAAGGTGCTCTAGTGGCACTCTTTCTCCTCATGCAAGGTGTTCCATCCCCTTTTTGGCGCTCTGTGTCCTACAACAAGGTGTGCCACTGATGTTTAGAGGGAAAATAAAAGTTTTGAGGCCCTTCTCGAAGGTGGATGAGGTGGATGATCATCCCTACTTTCTAGGTGAGGTGGCATTCGGTTCCCTAACCTATGGGGAAGATACCTTAGACCCATCCTCCTAATCCTAAACCTAATCTATCCCTTTAGCCTTATAAATCGAACCCTCTCTCCATGGTTAAAGGAGGAAGGACTATGGTACTCTTATGTTGGTGGAATTTCTAGGTGATCCCTATCATCCTTTGGGAGGTAGAATCTCATCCTTTGGGAGGCTTACTATCTTACTTTGGAGGCTTGGATTAGATTGTTGAATGGAAGGTTGCAGCGTTAAGTCTAGTTTGTGACATTCCTCCTCTATGTAATGCTATGTATTTCCCTTGATTACGGTAATATAAAACTATTTTTCATAAATTTTATTGTGTTAATGATATTTAGAGATTTCTTCCTTAACTGTTAGCTTAGATAAATTCATGTTTGGATATGCATGTACTATTTTCTTGTTTCC
The DNA here is from genome assembly GCA_001517045.1 of Pseudotsuga menziesii. NCBI lineage: Eukaryota > Viridiplantae > Streptophyta > Pinopsida > Pinales > Pinaceae > Pseudotsuga > Pseudotsuga menziesii. The sequence goes on along the minus strand of LPNX011145659.1, from coordinate 143,203 downwards.
ACATGCTCTATAGTGTTTCGTAGCTGGAGATATGAAGGCCTGCAACTTGGAGAAACAAAGAGGAGAAGACTTATAGATCTAAGGAAAGGAACTCATCTCTTCATCTTGTATCTTGACTGATCTAGGAAAGTAGGATGTATTATGTACTTGATTTGTTCTAGATCCACTTGGAATAGGGATATCTGGCTTGAGTCCACTTGAGTATATTTATCCACAAACTCAAACATATCCTTGCTAAAATTAACATAAAACACTCTTCAAACCTCATAAGACCCTCAAGCACTTATTTAGAGGAATTAACACAAAAATGACACTTTGATCTTACAAGGTGTATATCAAATCCACCATTTTTGTAGAAAATACTAAATTGGACAAATAATTCTATGCATTTAAACTCAACTGAAAGTAAATATTGTAGACACTTTTTTATAATCACATATATAAATATTAAATTATTGAGAATTCACATAAATCGAATCATTCAATTTGTTTCAATAAAACCAACATATTACCATCTACACCTCTTTATACAAATCACATTATTCAAGAATCCCTTGAAATATATCTTGAAGAAGTATTGTCATTGATTCCAAAGGATCAAATGTCAAAGTCAAAGGATCTAATGCCAAAAGATAAAATGTCCAAAGAATCAAATATCAAAGGATTAGATGTCAAAGGAATTGAACTAGTTGGTAAGGGGATTGTTGAATAAATACCAAAATCCGAGGAATTAATGTTAGTTTTTCTACATTAATTTGACTAGGATATTTATATGAAAGAATAACAAGCACAATAATATATCCAAGATAAAAAAGAGACACAAGACACATATATTTTCATTGGGGAAACCCTAAAAGAGAAAACCCTGCAAACTTCCTTAGAATAGTTTCGTCACTAAGTAAATATCACAAGATGGAAAAACATGTTGATGTATTTGTAACTTCGGAAGATATTCTCATGTATATTATAATTGTATGTTGTTGTACCCCCATTGGAGATGTGTTTTCCTCCTTGCAGGATGTCTTTATTGTGTCTAGAGCTTGAGGTATAACCTATGTTGTAAGTCAAGGAAATAGTCACAAGTGTGACATCATGTAATGTGTATTTGGAGTCTCTCTAGGAGAAGTATCAAGGGAATAGGTCGGCCCAGTCATGTAAAACATCAGTCACTTGATTAGTATAAATAGAGAGGTTCCTACCCTCATGTATACATAGCTCACACTCACTAAAGTTTTCATGAGAGAGAGAGACACGATAAGAGAGATATATAACTATTGAATACTTCTTATTACCAAGATTGATTATCTTATGAAACGATCTTTGTGATTGTACTATTTTGAGGAACTTTACGGGGTTTTCTCCTTTATGGTTTCCATGGTGAAAATATTTGTGTCTTGCATATCTTTTATATCTTATGCATCTAGTTGTACTTGTTATTATTTAAGACAAATATCCTAATTAAGCTAATAATATCTATAAAAACTAACATGGTATAAGAGGCTCTCTGAAAGAAGGAACTGTGCACCTACAAGAACTATGGATTCCTAGTTCAAGGTGTTCTCTCCACAGATAATCAATAAAAGAGGACTAATATAAATCATCTCATTAGGGTGCAGATTTTGGTGTAAGCAGTTTCATATTTAAAGAAGTTTCATTTTTTACCCTGTCACTAGTGTCGGGAGAAACTAGGGAATCAAGTTTCAAAGGATTCCTACCTCAGTATTTAGAAAGTGACCCTGCTAAGAAACACACCTCAAGGAGGAACATATTTATGTCCAAACAAAATTCCCAAACTCCAAGATTGGAAAATTAGCATTTCTCTGACAAACCCTAGGTCAACCAGCTTCAGAACTAGGTAAGACACCTCAAATTGGTAATATATAAATATTTTCTATTTCCATTAGAGGTTCTCATTTGAAAATATGACTCACCATACTCATCTTGTGGACAATCTTGGAGGGGCAGATAAATTCTGAGCATGGAATTATAGAATCTAACTAATCCTTGAAGAAGATGATTTGGATCAATACATCACTGAGGAGGTTCCAAAACAAGAGGGAGATGAGGTTCAGTATTCTCATAAGAGAAACATGGATAACACTAAGAGAATAATTGAATATTCTATTAAGTATCAACTCATCTCCCATGTGTCTTCATTCAAGACACCGAAGGAAGTATATGATGCTTTGACAAAGATGTTTAAAGGAAGGAACATCAACCGGAAGATGAATTTGAGGAACCAGTTGAATAATGTGAAGATATATAAATCCAATACTATACAGTATTACTTCACAAGGGTTTCTCAAATCAAAGAACAACTTGAAGAAATTGAAGAGAATGTCGAAGAAGCAGAAATTGTAATGAATACCTTGAATGGTCTCCCTAGATCATGGGACTCATTCATTCAAGGAATTTGTGAAAGAAGGAGGATGATCTATTTCAGCAGACTCTGAGAAGAATGTGCACAAGAAGAAGCTTGGCTCATGACAAGAGAAGAGAAGATGAGATAATCTAAAGATAAATATTGCATAGTTCACACCGGGAACAATTTCAAGAAGAAGGAGAAGAAGGATAACTTTCATCACAACAAGAAGAAGGACAAGAAATAAAATAATACCAAGAAATATCCTTTAAATGTTTGATTCTATACTTGTGATTAAAAGGGATTCTTTGCAAGAAATGTCCTGACATGAAAAGAAGACATCGTGATCATGTTGCTGAAGATGATGAACCAACAAATAAAAGATTCATAAGAGGGAATGATGATTCTGATGAAGAGTATGTGCTAACCTCAGAACTTAATGACACTATCTCACACGTAGGAAATGATTGGCTTGTGGATAGTGGAGCTCTAAACACATGACGAGATACAAGTAATCATTTGTTAATATGTCTGAACATGAGTGTTAGAACTTGTGCTAATTTTTTGAGATTTGTTGTATAGACAGCTGCACTATTTCCCTACTGAGGTCTAGCAGAGTGAAATTTAAGGGAGTATAGGAAACAAATTTCCATACTTTGTGTTTGGGAGGCTTCACCTAAGAACGAATGAAAAATTGGATCGCCCCATGGTGCGACGTGAGAAAATATCAAGGGCCCTGGGGTCAAGACCCTAGATTTTGGTTCAAATATGAAAATCCGCTCGAAGTTACCTACAAAAAAAAACAAAATGGTGCAGATCCAGGGAAGAGAAGATCTATGGTTAATAGGGATTTCACCAAGGAAAGATGCACGGTTCTACAAGAAGCTTGGCATGGGTGGAGAAAGGTTGAATGAGGTACAAGATCAATCATCGGATGGGAAGGAAATGCAGATTGATCGACATGGAGGATTTCATAATAGAAAATATGTACATGGAATTATACCCAGGAGGCATGCAAAATCCATTATATGTTCTGTATTCCAGAGGTCAATATTCTAAGCATGAGCAGATATACGAAGGAGAATTTTTTCACTGTACGAACTCGTACGATAGATAAGACGGTGTGGGGACTCAAAGTGTTGGAGGGCCCCATGTATTTAAAATGATGGTAATGACAAATATTTGATTAATGGTACTGGAGGATTTCACAGTTGGAAGGTGCACGATGGTTAGAAGAACAAGGCAATGTGAAATATCATAGGGCCCCACACCTCTGACGACAAATATTTGGTGGGATAATCGATCGGCGACCCTGATCTATTTCACAATGAGAAATTGTGCAAATTTTAGCAAGCTAATGGATTCCAAAATCGAGTATCGGTCATGTCCTTGGACAACTGATATCTACCACGAAAAATATCGGCAAATGTGATTGGTTTTGAGGTCCTAAGATGCTAAGGGGAATAAAGAGATGGAGCCTGCGAAAACATAGATCAAGGAATATAACATCGATGAAATATATTACGTTTTGAAGAGATCAAAAATCAATAAGGGCCATGCCTTTGGACGTCTCAGGTTGTTAAGGGTTTAAATATATAGCCAAAAATTGTTTTGAAGAACCAAGATGCGAGGTGGGTAAGAGTGTAGGAAGGTATAAAGGGGACCGAGCATGTGAATTCATGGAATTATTTTATTTTTCAGGGCATCGAAAAGTGAAATACATAACAGTGCATGAGTGACAAATGCATACGATGACCTTCAACCACTTGTCAAAAACTATCAGTTAAGCCTTTGTCTCGTCTGCCAATTTAAAAATGGCTCAATCTAAAATTCTTCAAGTTCAAAACCTAGAATGTTTGAAGGTAAAGGAATCCTTCAAAGAAAGGGATGTCAAGGTGTTTGAAACAATTCTACTAAACTGACCCATTAGTAATGTTTAGGAGAATCTGAGGCTTCTTAGCCTAACAAGGCACTGATATCCATAACCTGCACCAGTCCTTTTTCCATTTGTTCGCAACTGAGCAAACCCCAAGTTGCCCTGAATTAGTTTCCTAGTGTGCTGATAAATACTCTATCTCTAAGAGAGTAATTATGGACGTTACTAGTTATATGGTCCTATGCCCAGTTAGTTCCTTAGCTATTAGAAAGGCCTTACCAATTCCTGATGAGTTCTCCCTAAAGGCCCAATATTACTCAGAAGAGTCTATACTGCAATAATTCAAATAGTACCCGGTAGAGAGAAAATAATATTTCTTCAGGAAATTTCTCAAACCTGATGCTAGTCTATTGGACCAACCATTTCCCCTCGATTCCAACCTATTCAACAAAGAAACCCACTTCACTAGTATATTTTTAAGCCAATTCCTAGGCCTGGACACCAATAAATACATCACCGAGCGTCTCCTCAGTTTTATTTTTTTCCTAAGCACCTGTCCAATCAATTCAAGTGAGTCAAGTTAGAACTCACAAGTTTCATGTCTCAAATTTGATGATTTTCTCACTGAGAACCTCCATTCTTAGTTGATGAATTTAAGTAGAACCAAAACCTTCAATTTCCAGTCCTACTTGCTAAAAATGTTTCTTGCACACAATGAAGATAATTTGTATTTACCGAAGATGGTTCTGACCAAAGAGATGAGCAGAGACTACAAAAATTTCATGAAATTCCTTATGGAAACAATATACAATGTTAGGTTCTAGAAAAGGCTTCCTAGGGTATTACCTGAAATGAGGGCATCCTTGCATCCCTCTACGGAGAACAAGATAGGTGACCGATTCTTATTTGAGAATGGAATGGTCATCGGGTTGTATGATTTCACTCACCCCCCATATATATTTCCTACCTTCCTTACCCCCAGGGATTTCTCTATTTAGCTCATCATGAAGAAGCTGACTGTAGAAACTAAGCCTTTGTTGAAGTACAAGAAGTATACTAACATTAAGTACCCCTGGGCTATGAGTCCTTTTACTATTAAGAATAAAAATGCTCTACCCATGGTTGAAAATTTGTTCAAGGAACTGGAGTTTTCTACAGAGCATGTGGTTAAGTATGACCCTCATCAGGTCATCTCAAATAGAAGTAAAGCTGTCAAGAGGAATACTTTCAAACACGAAGAGGTGGTTGGGCTAGTAGATGTTTCCAACTGGGATGATTGCCCAAAGGGGGATCCCAAAGATGCTGACATGGGTGAAGATTATAATTCCACTATGAAAGACATCACATCATTAACACCTGATATTTCAAAGGTGGTTTCAGTAGCGACGAACGTCACTCCTCTAGCCAGTTACTCTGACAAAACCAACAAATGGGAGGGTTTAGACCCCATGGACATTGAAGATGAGGACACTTCCAAGTCCCCAAAGAGGCAGAGGATTGAAACAGAAGGACAATTGGTCCAAAATCCAATAGAACACAAAGAGGATTAAGAGGGTACAACAGTTGGACCCATCTTCAAAGTCAAGGAATATTCATTTGCTGACACCCCAACTGTTTCTATGTACCAATTCATGGATAAGATGGATTTGTTGGATAAATATAGAGAAATAAAGGAGACAACTGCAAAGGAAACTCTGAAGCTATGAGCGGAGGTGAGGAAGGTTTCTGGTCGGGATGTGTCACTCATTACTGTTAGAGACCAGAACCACAACACATTGAACTTGGAACTAGAAACAAATAGTAAGGTTGCTAAAATAGGGATGAACCTAGATGATATTCCCGTCCCAGACCTGAGCAATTTCCACAAACAAAATGGGGACATCTTGTTCGCTGAATTGTTGAATACCACCCTAAAGTTATCTAAGCTAGAAGTTACCAAGAGAAAAATTGACAACCAACTGAGATGAGAAAAGGTAGAGAAACGGGCACGACAGGTACAAATCCAAAAGCTACAGATGGATCTTCTAGTTGTTGGAGGACAAGCGGAGAAGGGAGAAGGCATGAAGAAGCTGTTGGAAGAAAAGAAGAATTACATCCAACTGTTAAAGAAGAAATTAAATATTCCTGTTGTGGAGCCTAATCTTCTAGATCTAGACATATTATTCAATTGTGTTTGTACCCCAGGTGTACTATACACTAATTCCCCTTGCCTTGGGGTTTGGGGCAGTGCCCCGAAAAACGGGGTTTGGGGGCAACGCCCTTGAGACATGGGGGATTGGGGGCAGCACCCCCGAGAAATGGTGGTTTGGGGGCGGATCCCCTAAGAAATTTTTTTGGGATGTGTGTTGGCCAACAGTATTGCAGACCCATGGTATTGGGTTAACCCTATAATTTTCCCATTGTATTTCCCCTATAAAACAAAGCATTGTAAAATGACTGAGTATGGTATTGTATTGTATTGGAAGAGAGACTGTGAGAGCGTGAAGAGGAAGTGTAGCAGTTTTTCTGCAGTGTGTATCCCTTCATCTTTCTGGACTGTAATAAAAGGACTGGCAATTTCTTTATCGACGTAGCCATCGTTTGGGTGAACCACATTATATTTGTGTCTCTTTGTAATGTTTTAATGTGTTTTGCATATTGTTTATTGATTTAACTGTATATATGTTATTGCTATGTGGTCCTATTTTCTAACAGTAACTCAGTTATTGGGGGGACTAGAACTAGCTAAAATGGAAAAGGAAAAAGAAGAACTGAAGAAGGAGCTATTGGATTGCAAAGCGAAGCTATTAAAATTCACTGACAATGAAAAGAAATGGCATAAGGACATGAATTTGGTAGCAAAAAATGATAATACCTTGAAAGAAAAACATGTTGAAATAGAGAAGAAGCTATAGGAAAGGGAGAAGGAACTTGAAGACAAGATGATGCCTCGTGTAGCTTAATCGGGTGAATAGGCTCTAGTTCAGGCTATGTCCTAGGTGAGTTTAAAGAATTTAGAATTAAATGGGATGAGAGATCAGAACAAGGTCCTGGAGGACCTAGGAGTACAAAAAGAACAAGAAAGGAAAGGCTAGGAGGACAAATCCCAATCCTAGGAGGCCAAATATCAGGATTTGAAAATGAAGAATGACAAGTTGATCAAATAGCTTACAGGACAATTACAGGTTCTAGGGGAAAAACTCATCATCAAGGATACTATTTTTGAAGAGGAAAACAAGTTCAGGCCCTACCTGGACTATATCTTCGAAAAGAAAATGGTGATTTATTCATTAAGGAAGGTTATGGAAGTGGCAAGGGAAAAGCTAAATAAGAAACCAGTTGAATATGCAAACAATGTTATTAATTTCGTGAATAATCTATCATAGGATGATACAAAGAAGGCCAATTTTAAAGACAGGATCACCATCATGACTTAGGTAAGGAAATTTATAAATAAACATCACCACCTGGACATCGTCCAAGCAAAGGTGGACATTTTGGCTCACCAGGTGGAAGTGTACATTAAAATCTTTGACCCTCTATTCAATAAAGGTATCCCCTTCTTCTGGAAAGAGAGGGATCCTATACTGACTAAGGATGGATACTATGAAAAATTAGTCAAGTGCAGGAAGGATCACCTAAAATTTGTAGATATGACTCAGTCACGGACCGACAGAATAATTGTAGACAAAATGACCGATGAATTTGAGGTCTTGTTCACCTTCAATGAAGTGTGCACAAAATTACAACATTTTTCCTATCAGGACTACCTCGAGCTACGCGTGTTGGTGAAGGAAATGGCCATGTTGGAATTACTGACACCGATTTAGTGGAGGACAATTGAAAGGTTTGGAAGGACCGGATACCTACCGCATGCCCCTCCTAGAGGGGAAACAAGCCAAGTCAAATCAGCACCAAACCATTGAGGGCACTTTGAGTCCTCACTATCATGCCAAGTGAGCCTGATCCCCAGCCATCACATTACTTGTTTTGTCATACATGCCCAATATTCCTTATTTTCTGAGCATGGAGAACACACCACTTCACAGTTGTCGAAATGTACTATGTTGAATCGGGATTGACTCCCCATTTTTGTAACCTAATTAGGATTTTTTTTAGGTTCATCTCGAGATCCCTTGCATTATAAATAGATCCTCCTTAGAGGAAGATATGGATTGATTGAATTTCATATTTTTTAGGCCTCTGCATCGAAATTGTAGCTCTGTAAACATTTTTGGGATTAGTAATGAAAATGCTTCTCTGCAGTTGTGAGATTCATCATGGTGTCTGTTTTTAGTTTGTGTTCTATGTTTATGCCATTTTCCATATGTGTTGATTTCTACTGAATGCTTTCTAGTTGTATGAGAAGAATTTGTTTCATTAAGTGCTCTTTTCGTCAGATGTAGCATTTGTTATGTATATGTAATGGTTGTTATGGAATTCATCCTAGTTAGATGCTCCATTTCTATCATTTCCCTTATTATGTTATTATGCTAAAGGGGTTGCAAGGGATTCATCCATTTATAGGTGCCCCTTGCCCCCTGGGATTTTCTCTTTTCCCCTGCCATAACTTAAAAATATCTAGTTGAATGCAAGACTCACATTTCCTCATAATACAAAGAGAAAATCATCATTCATCATTTGAATTAATGTCCTTGAATGGTTCATACTTCGACTCCATCGCCTAATGGTTTCAATATTTTCTTGTCTTTCAAACTTTTAATTCATAAACAACTTCATACCAGTACAAATCTAGCCTTCTGCATGCTTGTTTAAAGACATATGTATATGTGTCATACCCTATGACAAGAGAGAGCCTTGTCAAACTGTATCGTCTAAAATTTGTTCTAAAGGTTGGTTGAAATGGTTACCCCTATGACTTCCTACCACATCCATAGGACAATTAGAGGGTTCTAACATCTTGGCGCTGCTGCTGGGGATATAATCACTATTATTTCCTTGGGAGAATGACATTCTTTATATCTATGAACTGGTTGAGCAGCCAATCCTAGACACATATTGGTTGTATATGCTATGGTGACTCCACTTTAAGGCATTTGAAGGTGATTCCACTGGGAACACCGACCACCTAGAATATGCAAATATTTTCAGAGGTTCCATGGTGACTCTACTAGGTAAAATGATCCCAATATATTAAGAATTGGAGGGGCATGGTGAAAAATGAGGTACTCCAATGTGTTTATCCAAGATATCTTATCCCTCCTAGTAAATATCTTCTTATACTTCCCTAGACTAGTCAAAGAATCTTTCCAATGCTTATCATGATCAGGACAAGACCAAATTTATACCCATGTATATCCTTCTTTAAGAACTAAAAATATCCCTTTTCCTTGTACATATGTTTTGGGATCGGACCCTTCATTCGAGCCCCATAAGAGAAATTAACATCCCCATGAAACTTGTGATGCTACAGCTGACCTTACATCTTTTTCTGAGTCCCCAAATAGGGTTCTCCAACCCTATTCTATTGCTATGGCCTTATCTTCCCCCACTTCAGAGCTTAAACAACCTTCATCATCTAGTTCTATAGTCCCTCTTGGAGGCTCTGCTATTACCCCAGCAAAGGATAAATGGTTTGCCCCTCTACTCCTCCCTACAGTGCTGCATAAACTCCCCCAGGGGTATGCCCAAACACTCAAGAAATTTATTGGGGAAAGGGGTTATCCAGTTGGAGAACACTTAGGGTGGATTGTAGATTGGATTGACTTAGAAGAGGTGGTCCATGAAAATTTTAAATTCAGAATGCTCGCTCAAATCCTTGTTGGAGGGAAAAGAAGGTGGCTCACCAGTATTCTTGAAAACTCTGTTAGAATAATCAACCCATAGTATTTACCCACTTAGACATTATTTCATTTATTTTGTCTTATTTTCCTAGTCCATGAGTTCCACCATGTGCAAGTTGCTAATTGCCTATCCATAGAGGTCAAACTTGCCATCTTTGACTCATGTAGCGCCCTTGAGAGATTTAGGAATCAAATCTGCTTTATTCCTGGCCTCCTAGGTGCCCATCTGCTTTTTCTGCTTTATTCCCTGCTTTTTTAGTGTTTTAAGGCACATAGGAAAGCAAGACTAGGTGAGGTGAATCAGCTTTGTTGCCTCTTCCTGCTCCACTCATTCCTCCATGATTTTGCATGTATGAGCTGCCATTTGACCACTCTTTAGCTTGCCCATGCACCCTTGCTAATTCCTGGGGTCCTTGATAGATTTGGGATCACCTTTTTACACCTATGGGGGATTTGCCTATTTTGGGTAAGCCTGCTTTATGCTAGATTTGGATGCTTCCTCATGCATTTGATTTGCTCATTTATTCTATATATTCAGCATCCTATGTTATTACAGGGTTGGCTATTGTACACTCAGTTAATATAATTTTGTGTTACAGCTCCATATTCAGTCTCCATTGTTGATAATTTGCATGATCAATTGTTAATTGCTGTGAGTGAAATTAATCTACTGCAGGCCTGAATTTCTACAAACTCCATTTCGAGCTATCAAGATTTTGAGGAGGTTTCCAAGAACCAATGGGCATTAAGGAAAGAAAATAGGAAGTGTTTTTTCCAATTTCATTCCATAAGGAGGGAGGAGAGTGAATCTGTACAGGAGTTCTCTGACATATTTAGAAAGGTTTATAATGTTATCCCTACCGATTTCAAGCCTCCTCCCAGTGCTACTCAACTCCAGTATGATGAATCTTTTGATAGAAATTTTTCCTTATGGATGAGAAAATGAAGATCAGTCTCCCTAACAGACATGATGAATGATGCCATAGAGGTAGAGATAAATCTAACTACTACTAGAGAAAATGGGAGAGAAGAAGAAGAAAGAAGAAAGAATGAATATCTCACCCAGCCTTGTCCCCCTAACAAATCAAAGGCCACGAAGGAAATGATGATGGAATACATGGAGAGGTGTATGGAGAGACTCATTGTGGACCACAACCCACCTCCCATAAGAGAGAAACACTTCAGAGGGCCCCCATGTGTTGAGCGAGCTAGAACTGCACCTAAATATCTACAGGAGCATACAGGGCCTTCTCTACTAACGAAAGAGGAAGAGGATAATTAAATAAGGAATCCTTTGCCTTCTAATCCTGATTCTCAGGAAGAGTACAATTAGGAGGAGGAAGGTAACATTTTTCCATTATGATTTTCCTCATTTGACCTTTTGAAACAAAGATTAAGAGTTTCTAGTCAAATGCAGAAAATGGAGGTGAGGAATGATGTCATGGAATTTTTGGGAATGGATAATGAAGGGGGTGAACAATGTTATTTTTTCTTAAGATCTAATTAGATTATCTTGGATATTTATCTAAAAGAATAACAAGTATAATAAAATTCATAAGATATATAAGATTAACAAGACACAAACATTTTCATCGAGGAAACCATAAAGGAGAAAACCCCACAAACTTCTTTAGAATAGTAAGATGATTAAAAATAGTAATAAGAAATGTTTAGCAACTATATTTCTCTCCTCCTCTGACCATCTCTCACTCTTAAATGCCTTAGAGAGTGTATGAGGTGTGTATAAATGAGGGTAACCACCTCCCTATTTATACCCTTTCAAGTCACTGACCAAATATAAGACTCAAATTTACATGGAATCTCACATGGAGCCCAATTATCCTAGAGAGACCACAATTACATATTACATGATGTTACACTAGTGAATATTTCCCCGACTTACAATGGAGGTTGTACCTGAAGATATAGACACATTTAGAAATCCCGCAAAGGGGTAACACACATCCCCAATGGGGGTACAAAAACATACAATGATAATATTCATAAGAATATCTTCTGAATTTACAAATACATCAACACTCCCTCTTAACTAGGAAGGTATTCTCTCTCTACATAGTCATCAACACATTTGGTCAGGTCTTCATTTCATTGTCACCATCATAGAGTCACAAAGTCTCCATCATAGATTCTTCCATCATCTTCTTATAATTTTATCATCATCCCATACTATCTGTCATCAAAAGTTTCTACAATTACAACCTTTTTTCATGATGGATGTAGGCATAGTCCTCTGCTAGGTCTTCATCTACAGTGCCAACCCTTTTTCATGTTGGATGTAGGCCTAGTCCTATTCCAGGTATTCATCTACAGTTCCAACCCTTTTTCATTTTGGATGTAGGCCTAGTCCTCTTCCAGGTATTCATCTATAGTTCCATCCCTTTTTCATGTTGGATGTAGGCCTAGTCCTATGCCAGGTCTTCATCTACAGTTCCAACACATTTTCATGTTGGATGTAGGCCTAGTCCTCTTCCAGGTCTTAATCTATAGTTCTATACCTTTTTCATTCTAGATGTAGTCCTAGCCCTCTACCAGGTCTTGAAATACAGTTCCAACCCTTTTTCATGATGGATGTAGGCCTAGTCCTTTTCCAGGTCTTCATCTATAGTGCCATCCCTTTTTTATGTTGGATGTAGGCCTAGCCCTCTTCTGGGTCTTCATCATCTCCATGAGAAAGCAATCAAGTAGGTACATCTCAGGACTTATTATATGCCTCTTGCAAAACCTGCAATATCTCCAAGGATTGATTATATGCCATTGCAAAACCTAAAGGAGCATCCCAGGACTGATTACATTCCTTGCAACACATGTGTACCCTAGTATTAAATCATCATCTTCAAATCATCACATCGTTAAACAGACCCCAACCCAAATACACATAACACAACACTTACATCAATGACCATGGGAGGCCCATCGTACCACCATGTTGGAAAGGCTCTCAACATATACATAGATGACCATGGGGGGTTGAACTCGACACCATGTCGAAAAGGATATCAGCACTTACATCAATGACAATGGGAGGCCCAACCTGCCACCATGTCAGAAAGGCTTATGTGTATCTATGTCTTCCGGACTCATCCCTTCCCCTTTGAAGGAATATTTATCTGAAGTACACCAAACTTCTCTTTGAAGTATTCAAAATTCAATCTGGCCATTTCTAGCATATAATCACATCAGGATTGATTATGTCCAAGGATAACCTGCAAGCTTCACAAGGATTGATTACATCCGAGGACAACCTATAGGACTGATAACATCTAAGAAACCTATGATCTTCACCAGGATTTTATGCTCAGAAAACCTGTCTCACTAGCTATGATAGAACTCATCACTCCCTCTTTCGAGAGATCTCGATCTGGATCACATACTAGAGCTTCACTTCTTCTCTATGCATTCATACAAAAATGAAAGTCATATCAATCAAATCAAATAGTATCTTTCAAAAGAAACATACTACCTCACAAATAACTAAGCAAGTGGCAACATATTTTTCCTCGGCTATACTTATTTCCATGCAAAACTGCTTCCCACCAAACTAAGAGATCACTCCTAATCCCATACTGAAGCAGCACCCCGAAGTGCTATTCCAATTAATGGAACTATCTTCCCAATACGAATCCACATAACCTTCTAGGTTAATATTCTAATTCACATCATACTTGAGCCCATAATCAACTGTACCCTTTAGGTAACTCAGAATATCCTTTGCAGCAATTAGGTGAACATGTCTAGGATCCATCAGAAACTGGCTCAATGTGTTCATAGGAAAGCAAATATCCAGTCTTGTATTCATCACGTACATCAAGGATCCAATCATATGACGATACATCGTGGCATCAACCAACTCTGTTGAAGCATCACTCAATAGCTCTAGGTTTGATGCCATAGGTGTGGCCATGGCCTTGCAGTCCATCATCCTGAACCTCTTCAGGATCTCCACTACATAATCCCTCATCCAAGGGAGATTCCATCCACACTCTGCCTCACCTCTATGCCTAGAAATTAGTGCATCATACCTAAATCCTTCATCTTGAACTCGTCAGCAAGTCTCCTTCTTGCATCTTTAATGAATTCCTCTTTTCTTGTCAAGAACAGGTCATGGACATATAATAGGAGCATCAATGGTCTTCCACCTTCAACTTTGAAGTAAAGATTGGAATCTGCTTTACTCTCAGTAAATCCTAGAGCCATAAGTAATATGTCCATCTTGTCATACCATGTCAAACCTCGAGATATTTTACACTCACTCACTCTAAAGCAGAGCATCATTCTCCCTCTGAATTTCGTACTCTATGTGTTGAAGCATTCTGCATGTTATCACTCTAGGAAAATCCTCTAGGTTGTTGCTCGAGGATTCCTGGTAACTTAAACTATTTTCTGGGTCTTTGATATGGATCAAGCCGGATAACCTATATAACCTCCCACTCTCAAGACATGCATGAGGCTCACTCAATCACAAGGCTTTTAGTTACAACTTGTTCAGTAGTTTGACAAAAATGTGCAGGAATGGAGAACTCACCAAGCTAGCAGACTTACACACGTAACACATGCATACAAATGGCTAAAACCTAACAAGGATGGTACTCATAAATCAAATCTCATAAAATTATCAATAGGATAATAGCTATTGGCTTTTAATCAACTTGAAATCACCTAAATGCACATTCAGGCTTAAGTATAGTAATGATAAAGAAGATGGCTGAACAAATCACAACAAAAGACCTCGTATTATGAATAAACTAGATGAGATGCTTGCTAATAGGATGGGCTTATAAATCCCCAGAGTCGAACCTTTATTAATCAAAAAATCATGGGCTTTATATCCTCTTACAAAAATTACAGATCCTAAAAATCCGATCTGTTTACATCAAAAATAATTGAAAGTAATAGTTTTTCCAGATTAGGGCTTCAAACCCTTACTAACTATTTTGTTTATCTAATGCAAAGATCTAGTTCATTGGGCGCTATTTTAATGACTGAAGTGGTAGCTGATAACCACCATTGCTGGTTTGCTATGAAATTACCGCCACCAGCCAGTGTCTCTGCGTTTACTAAAGTGATTTTCCTCATTTAATTCGCTGGATTTTTCTTTATCTTGTCGCCGCATATTCGATGCTCCAAGTCTCTATTTTTCCGTCGTTTACCACCATGGTCACTGATTGGAGGATTTTTCCTCTATTCTATCGGTGCCCCAAGTCTCTTTGTTGTCGCAGTGTCGACGCTCCTTAGATCACTAGTGTTGTGACGACTTCTTCTTTTATCCAATCTGCGCTCCTAATCTTAGAGCATCGGCGTTCTTTATAACTAACACGTCAGTGATTGGGAGCCGTAGTAAATAATGCATTGAAACCTTTATCTTAATGTTGCCACAATTTTGGAGGTAAAACAAACTAAAGTTAACCTTTCCATAAGTTGATTGATGATGTGTGAATCGGAGCTTTAGTCTTTTGTGCGGCCGACACTGCGAAGGAGTTTTGTCTTAAATTCGTCGATCTGTAGTTCTCAGCTTTCCCAATCACCGATGATTTCTCCTTGTTGCACTATCAGAATGCTTTTCTGTCAATTTATTGGGAGCCTTGTCTATTTGTCTTCCGTAGTTTCGGCCCCTTAGCTGACTATTTCGTCGATACCTTAGTGTTTTCAAATCCTGAACTACTTTCATCACTATCAGAGGTGAGTAGGAGTTTCCATTGGAGCATTTAATCATTCTCTTATCCACAGTTGCGGCTCCTTAGTGGACTATTTTGCCGCTACGTTGTCCTTAGTCCTTCCAATTGTCAAAGAGTTCATCTATTGATTGATCAGAAGCCTTAGTTAGTTTTCCTTCCGCTGTTGCGGCTCATTAGTGGACTATTGTGTTGACGATTAGTGTTTGCAATTTCTATCGCATAGTCTTTAGTTATTCCGATCAGAAATTATTTTCTGTTAAGAACTATCGGAATGATTTTTCCCCAATCACCAAAATATTCATCACATCGCGGAACCCATAGTCTATCTTTCCTCTGTAGTTGCGGCGCCGTAGTGAACAAAAACTCTGCAACGTTAGTCCCTTGATCCTCCGATTGTCGAAATTTTATGTTATGGTAGAACCCATATTCAGTTGGTTTCCTGCCATTTCGGCACCCTAGTGGACTATTGTGCCGATGACTAGTGTCTTCCGACGCTGCCACTGTGGAAACTCTTCATCTTTATCTCACCGATCTGTAGGCTTTAAAACCTTCGATTTCTGTTAAAAAATGCTTTGATGGTGTTCAAAAAGTTTCAGCAATACGTCTATCTGCCGAAGGGGCCTTCCACCTGCTATTTATCTTCCATCCTTCGGTGGCTAATGAGATGTTCTGATCCTCGCCCAAGCCATCGAAGTCACAACTTTGTGAGATTTGCATAAAAAATAGAGGCTTTCAAAATTGTTAGTAATCTTCATATCCTTCATTGCATGATTTAGATTCGTCATACTATCAGAAATAAATTCATTTTATTTTGGGAGATAACATCTAGCTCCTACTCGGGGATGGGAACCTCCCTATGAGGTCCCAAGAACCCCAGACCAAAACGCCTTTCCCTAAAATCAACTAAGCAACTTAACACTATTATTTATTATTCCATTGAGCATGGAGTCTTATTTTGAAAGCAAAACAACCTACTATCTACTAATTTACAATCACAAGGCCTCAGAGCCTCAAATAAAATAGAGTTTTAGGAACCGCCCATTTACTGGGCCATTGAATACCTCTTCACCTTCTAGATTCAGCAATTTGAAGGTGTTATTTTCATATTTCTGCTCTATAACAAAAGGGCCAATCCATAAAGAGTCAAATTTTCCATGTTTCCCGTTGTCCTGTTTGATGGAATCCCATTTGAGGACCCAATCTCTGACATGGAAGTTGTTTTTCTTTGCTCTTTTGTCAAATATGCCCTTTATCCTCTGCTAATAGGCCTCTGATTTTTCTACAACTTGCTCCCTGATCTGCTGTAACTCCACCAAATCTATCATCCTTCTCATCATATCATTTGGTTCATCTTCCTCTTCCTGAAAGAAATTTGCCACTCAAAGGGTGAGATGGATAGGGAAGATGGCCTCAGTGCCACAGACTAACTTGAATGGAGAGGTCCCTATGGATCTTTTTTCTATCACCCTATCAGCCCATAAAGCAAACTTAAGCTTTGAATCCTAGCTTTTCTGATTTGTCTCTAGCAATTTCCTGATGATTCTGACTAAGATTTTGTTGGATGACTCAGCCAGGCCATTGCCTTGTGGGTAATAGGATGTGGAGTGAAACAGTTGAATACCCATTGATTCACACATTTTAACTAATGCTCCAGCCTTAAAATCCTGTGCATTATCAGTCACTAATCTTACTGGGCAACCAAACCTGCTGAATATGTTCTCATATAAGAATCTCATGATGACTTGATGAGTGGAATTTTTGGTGGGTATTGTTTCTATCCATTTGTTAAAGTAGTCAGTGGCTACTAAGATCCATTTATGTTGTCCACTAGAAGATGGATTTATTTCACCTATGAAATCTAGACCCCATTGCTGAAAAGGGCCATTCACTGTAACAAGCCTAAGGGGCAAGGATTTGAGCTACTGCTTCCCTACAAATCTTTGACATTGGTCACAGTCCCTTACAAAAGTGCATACATCAGCAAAGAGGGCTGGACAATAGTATCATGCTTTTAAGATCTTGTGGGCTGTGGTTTTCTAGTAGTGGTGGCCTCCACATGTACTGAATGAAAGTGATGCATGACCTGCTCTGCTTCCTCTTTATCTAGACATCTTAACAAAATTCCAGAATGACCCTTCCAATACAGCAAATTGTCAATTATGCAAAACTTAACAGATTTCAACTTAAGAGCTCGTGCTTGGTTAGAAGTGAGATCAGGAGAAACTTCTAATTTAAGAAAAAATTTAATGATATCTGAGTACCACTCATAGGAAGATATGTTTTCAGCTACTGGTGGACTGTCATTCTAATCTTGGTTTACTTCTGTTTCAGTTTCTACCATAGTCTGCACCTTTGTTGATCTGATACATGTGAAATTTATTCCCATCAACTCACATTTTTCTTTGACCATGATTTTGGCCAGGACTAATCCCTTTATTGGCTTTGTGGGTTTCAGCTCTACATCAAACTCAATGAGTTTGGCAATCCACTTAGCTCTCTTCCCATCAATGTCATGCTGAGTCAAAACATCCTTCACTACAGCTGAAGGGACATATGCAATGAACTTTTCATGGAGAATGTAGATTCTGAAGTTCTTCAAAGATTTTATGAGAGCATAAGCCTGCTTCTCAATTGGGTCATAATTCAGCTCAACATCTCTCAGGGTTCTACTGAAGAAAGAAATTGGATGGCCAAGACCTTCTTCATTCTTTTGTAATAGTACAACTGCCACTGTGTCATAAGATGTAAAAGAGAAAATGTAAAAACCCTTGTTGTAGTCAGGACTAATCAAGGTTGGGGCCTCCATGATGGATTTCTTAATATATTCAAAATAATTTCTTTCTAGGTCGGTCCACTTGATTTCTGCATCCTTTTTTAACATGGCTATTATGTGCTTTACCAACTCAGAGAAATTTGGAATAAAGCTTCTGACAAAGTTTATCTTGCCTAAAAAGGACTGAATGTCTCTTTTTGACCTTGGTAGTGATAGTTGCTAAATTGCCTCCACTCTTAACGGATTGATCTTTACATCTTCAGTTGAGACTATGTGGCCTAGGATATTTCCTTCATTGAGTGCAAACTGGGACTTCTTGGGGTTCAATGATATTCTGTACCTTCTGCACTTCAGAAATACCTTCCTTAAATGATGCAAGTGATCATGATGGCTGTGAGAGTAAACTGTTAAGTCATCCAAATATATCAGCACAAATTTATCTTTTATCCCTACAAAAGCTAGATCCATAGCTCTCTGAAACGTAGTCCCAGCATTCATTAGCCCAAATGGAATTTTAGCATACATGAAGGTGCCCCAGGGAGTGGTAAAGGAAGTCCTCTCTTGGTCATCTAGGTGCACAACAACTTGGTTGTATCCAGAGAAACCATCAAGGAAGGACATGACCATGGCCCCCAAGATTATCTGTAGCAGATGTTCCATCTTGAGCATTGGATAGTTGCCTTTTTTGGAACACTTGTTCAGGTTTCTAAAATCCACACACAACCTGATTTCTCCATTTTTATTTCTCACCACTACTAGATTTTCAATCCACTTGGAATATCTGATGGGGATTATGATGTTGGATTTGAGGAGCTTGTGGATCTCTTTCTCAATCATTGGTAATAGAAGGGGGATGATGTGTCTCATCTTCTGTTTGAAATGAATGGTGTGCTTCTCCAAAGGAATCCTGTGTTGGATGTTGTTGGTGTCATACGTTTTTAGGTCACTATACTCCCATTCAAAGACATTGGCAAACTCTTTTGTCAAGTTGCAATATTTAGACTTCTGTTCAGTAGTCATCCCAATGGATAGATTTATTAGTTTTGGATGGATTTGGCTACCTATGTGTAGCTCTTGGAAAGCAGGATCTAGCTCCCTTTTTGGCTGGTTTGAAAGGGATGTCATTGTGATCAAATACTTCTTTTAACAGTACTAGAACTCGAGGTATGTAATTGCTAGGCAATTGGACAATATTGTGCTCAGTCACTTTATCTTTTAACTTGAGCTGCTTGGATTCCTCCAGGTTAAGGTTTTCCCGGTCTATGTGTATGTCAAAGAATTTGTCCACTAACTGAAGGAATTTACTAAGCTCCCCGTCATTTTCAAATACCCTCCAAAATTTTACATTGTATGGAAAATAGGGTCTGTACTTGACCTGAACATCATAGCTGAGCTTAGGGGGCAAGGGAGGAACAAAAATACTTGCGGAGATGACTAGGGAATCAGCCAGGTGATTCAAATCCCAAGGAATATATGACAGTTCAAAAAACATAAATGAGTCTCTGAGTTTCCATACCTCGTCCCTATAGGCCTTCAATCTGATATTTTTCATTTGAAAAGTGTTGTTTACCTGCTGTATGATGAGGTCTGTGTCCCCAAAAATCTTCACGCACATGATCCCCATATCCTTGGCTGCTTTAAATCTGAGTATCAAGGCTTCATACTCTACTACATTGTTGGTGGTTTTGAAATCAAGCTTGTAAGACAGGTGAATGTTCTCCTTTGATGGGGAGATCAAGACTATACTTGCGCCAGCTGAGTTTTGGGTGCTAGATCCATCGAATTACATGATCCAAATCGTTGTTGTGATTTATTCTAGCTATGAACGGGTGGGCTCAGTGATCTGAACCGATGTCTACTGATTATCATCAATTTGCCAAATACAGGATCCGAAATCGGTGTCCACGACGTAAATTGGGTGATTCACTTAGCGTCTCTCTTTGCTTATAATATATGCTAGCTGATTTTTTATGTATAGCTGCTTAGTTTCTCCTCCAAACATGGGAATGGTAGCATATGTGAGATCCATCTAGAGGGTGCCACCTAATCTTTTGCTCCACGACCAGGACAGCAAGAGGCCAAATTTTGGGGGAATATCGGCTACTATGATGTCCATCATTATGCTTTTCGAAGGCAGCTGGGATAAGTTTACAACAAGATCTTTCATGAGGCCCAAGCATTTTACTTTCTTGGAGTCAAAAGAGAATAAATCGTGGTAGGGCTTGGTAATGCTGAGGCCAATTTCATCCATCATAGCCTTAAGCATTAGGTTGTGAGAGGCTTTTGAATCTAGCAAATAGTTATGGAGGATTTTATCATGGATGTTCAAGGATATATAGAATGGTGGGAAGGAGTCCTTTAGGTCTTCAATCATAAGGCCTAGGGTTACAACAGGCTTGTCATCTTGCAGGTTTACAAAGTCAGTGTCAGCATGCACCTTGGGCTAAAGGGAATTCAGAATAGAGGTTTTAAATGCATCATTCTTCATCAACTCTACTAAAGGGAAAGGGATTTTCAATTTTTGAATTTCAGACTCAAGGTTGAAAGAATAATGTAGCTTATCTAGAAACCTTACCTCATGAGCTGTAGGTTTGAGTTGGACTTGATCAGGTGTGGCTGGAGGTGCTGTTTTATGCAATGCTTTGGAAGAAGCGACCACTTTCTTTAGTAACCTTCCTGACTATCATCCTGATAGATAGCCTCTTCAGTGATCTTCTCATCAATCATGGCTTCTTCATATTCTTCCTAGGTCAGAAAAGAATATTCCACCTCATCCTCCATGCAGTGGATATTGTCTTCAGCTTCTCCTTCGTCTTCAATGAATTTTGGCTCTTCTTCTAATACAACGTTCTGAAATGGATCTCTTATCCTCTGGTATTCCCCTTGATTTCTCACCCTTCTAAGAATCTGAACAAGAGGGTTTCCTCTTCTATAAGGAACAAAATTTGGGTTTCGAGGAGCAAAGTCACTTATCCCCTTACCCCTCATCGGCATATGTCCTTGGTCCTTCAGTTTTGACATTCCAGCAATCAGGTTATCCAAGAGTTTGGTTATTTGTTCAGTCATGTTCTCTAATGCAAAAGACCTGCCATAGTCTGTTGGCTTCTTTCTCCTGTCTACCTTCCCTTTGACCTTCTGATATGCCAGAATGTTTGACTCTACCTCTACGGCAGAATCCTGCATGAGTGATAAGGAGGCAGACCTCCTTTATGTAAGAAGTAGGCATAACTTAGAGTCAAAGGCATTTGCATAGGTTATCATGGCTGAGGCACCAGTGGGATTAATCTCAATGGGGATATTGTTGTACATGTTGTTGAATATTTTGGTAAAATTGGAGACAGACTCACCATTTTCTCTTCTCAGGTTGTTGAATTTTGTGATATAGTAGAGGTGGTCTCTCCTTTCTCCCCAATGTTTTAGGAAAATGTCATCTAAGGCCTCTATTCCTGCCAATGACCCAGCAGGCAGTTCCTTAAACCACTTTCTACCATGGTCATCTAGGCTTTGCACAAAGACTCTGGTCCATACATATTCTTGTTCTATATTTACATTTTCAGTATAACTATAAAAATCCTCTAGATGTTCTTCAGTAGTGAAATACCGTTCCCCTGTAAAATTAGGTATATACTTGAGGTAATCCCCAGTAGACATGGATGTGAGAGGATTTGGAAAAACAAGGGGTGCATACCTAGCTACTAGGATCCTTTCCATCTTGGACAATTGAGGGGTATCCATATTGGAAATGGGTATGGACAAGGTTGTGGAAGGCAGAACTGATGAAGATATTTGTCGAGAAGGCGGTGGCATACTTATCCCAGTGGAGTCACTAGGGATTGGATCTTCACAAGAAGCAGTGCTTGAAGATTCCCAAGCCCTAGATTTTTCTGATATAAACTTTTTTTGGCAACATTAGGGGAAATTTCAACTCAAAATGGGCCTCCTAAAAAGAATTAATAAAATAATAGTTAAAATAATAAAATAATATTTATTAATTTTGGAGGAAGAAAAGAAAAAAACTACTTTTTTTTTGTATTTTTGACAAATATCCCCGTGTTATTACTCAAATTTCTATCAGGAGAGCTCTTTGGATGTGGAATTAAATTCCACATCCAAGGAGTACCCACTCAGCATAATTTTTATGGACCTCACTACACTAAAAACAAGAAATACCTAAAAAAATGTGATGATGATGTCATCATCACATTTTTTCAGATATTTCTTATTTTTGGGGTAGAGGGGTCTTTCAAAAGTATACCGAGTGGGTACCCGTTGGATGCGGAATTTAATTCCACATTTAATGAGCTCTCTTGATCGAAATTTGAGTAAAAACACAGGGAGATATGTCAAAAATATAAACAAAAAAAGTAGTTTTTTTATGATACCTATCCCCAAATTTATCTTAAAAAAGTGTTTAAGACCTATACGGTATTTCAAATTTAAAGCAATTTCAATGGCTAACACATGATGACATGGAATTTGAATCAAAGTTAAAAGGCCCATTTTGAGTTGAAATTTCCTCTAATGTTAAGAGTTTCAACAGAAGAAATAACACCAAAAAGATTTCTTGAAATACTTGATGTAGCGTTTTGTGGAGCACTGCTGGTCTGTCTTAGTAAATCCCTAGATTTCCTCAAGATTTCTTCTGGATCTGAAATGGGTGTTGCTGGTGGCCCCTTTGGGTTTGCTCTGGTACTTGGTCTTCTTGAAGCCACCTTATATCAATGGAGTCACCAGGTAGATGATTATAACTGTAATAATGTCCAAGCCTTGTCTATCATCAAAGCATGGATCTATGTTGTCTCCTAGGGAAGCTGAGCTTCAATCTCCTCTCCCCAAAAATGGTGCCACTTTGTTATCACTCTAGGAAACTCCTCTAGGTTGTTGCTCGAGGATTCCTGGTAACTAAAACTATTTTTTTTTTTTTTGATATGGATCAAGACGGATAACCTATATACCCTCCCACTCTCAAGACATGCATGAGGCTCACTCAATCACAAGGCTTTTAGTTACAACTTGTTCAGTAGTTTGACAAAAAGGTGCAAGAATGGAGAACTCACCAAGCTAGCAGACTTACACGCATAAAACATGCATACAAATGGCTAAAACCTGACAAGGATGGTACTCATCAATCAAATCGCATAAAATTACCAATAGGATGATAGCTATTGGCTTTTAATCAACTTGAAATCACCTAAATGCACATTTAGGATTAAGTACAGTAATGATAAACAAGATGGCTAAACAAATCACAACAAAAGAGCTCGTATTATGAATAAACCAGATGAGACGCTTGCTAATAGGATGGGCTTATAAATCCCTAGAGTCGAACCTTTATTAATCAAAAAATCATGGGCTTTATAACCTCTTACAAAAATTATGGATCCTGAAAATCCAATCTATTTACATCAAAAATGATTGAAAGTAATAGTTTTTCCAGATTAGGGCTTCAAACCCTTGCTAATTGTTTTGTTTATCTAATGCAAAGATCTAGTTCACTGGGCGATCTTTTAATGACTAAAGTGGTAGATGATAACCACCACTGCTGGTTTGCTGTGAAATTACCGCCAATAGCCAGTGTCTCTGTGTTTACTGAAGTGATTTTCCTCATTTAATCCACTGGATTTTTCTTTATCTTGTCACTGTAGATTCAGCGCTCCAAGTCTCTATTTTTCTGCCGTCAAGGATTTTTCCTCTATTCTATCAGTGCCTCAAGTCTCTTTGTTGCCGCAATGTTGGCGCTCCTTATATCACCAACGTTGTGACGACTTCTTCTTTTATCCAATCTGCACTCCTAATCTCAGTGCATCGACGTTCTTTATAACTAACACATCTGCGATCAGGAGCCATAGTAAATAATGCATCAGGACCTTTATCTTAACATTATCGCAGTTTCGGAGGTAAAACGAACTAAATTTAACCCTGCTAGAAGTTGATTGACGATGTGTGAATCAGAGCTTTAGTCTTCTGTGCTGCCGACACTGTGAAGGATTTTAGTCTTAAATTCCTCGATCTATAGTTCTTAGCTTTCCCGATTGCCGATGATTTATCCTTGTTGCACTATCGAAATGCTTTTCTGTGAATTGATCAGAAGCCTTATCTATTTTTCTTCTGCAGTTTCAGCCCCTTAGCTGACTATTTCTCCGATACCTTAGTGTTTTCAAATCCTGAACTACTTTCATCACTGTCGGAGGTGAGTAGGAGTTTCCATTGGAGCCTTTAATCATTCTCTTATCCGCAGTTGCAGCTCCTTAGTGGACTATTTTTTCGCTACGGTGTTCTTAGTCCTTTCGACTGTCGAAGAGTTCATCTATTGATTGATTGGAAGCCTTAGTCAGTTTTCCTCCCACCATTGTAGCTCATTAGTGGACTATTGTGCCGACGATTAGTTTTTGCAATTTCTGCCGTGTAGTCTTTAGTTATTTTGATTGGCGATGATTTTCTATTATGTGCTATCGGAATGATTCTTTCCCGATCGCCAAAATATTCATCACATCGTGGAACCTGTAGTCTATCTTTCCTCCGCAGTTGCAACACCGCAGTGAACTAAAACTGCGCAACGTTAGTCCCTTGATCCTTCGATCACCGAAATTTTATGTTGTGGTGGAACCCGTATTCAGTTGGCTTCCCACTGTTTCGACACCCTAGTGGACTATTGCACCGATGAATAGTGTCTTCCAACGCTGACACTATGGAAACTCTTCAGCTTTACCTCGCTGATTTGTAGTCTTTAAAACCTCCGATTTCTGTTAAAAAATGCTCTGATGACATTCAAAATGTTTCAGCAATATGTCTATCTTCCGAAGGGGCCTTCCACCTGCTATTTATCTTCCATCCTTCGGTGGCTAATGAGATGTTTTGATCCTCACCCAAGCCACCGAAGTCACAACTTTGTGAGATTTGCATAAAAAATAGAGGCTTTCAAAACTGTTAGTGATCCTCATATCCTTCATTGCATGATTTAAATTCTTCATACTATCAGAAATAAATTCATTTTATTTTGGGAGATAACACTGCAATGGAGTGACAAGTATATTCCTTTGCTACTAATATTCTATGTATCCATCTAGGTCCCTAGATACCAAGAGCCTCTATCTTGAACTTTGTTGAAAATTTCTTCTGTGAGCTTGTCATGCTCTATAGGATTTCATCTTCAATCTTGTACCAAAGGTGAAGATCTAGGTGATCTTCAATATCTTTATGCAATTATATATTCTACCCCATGGGTTCCTTCTGAGCTCATACAAGACCTTCTTTAATTTGCACACATGAGTCTTCCTGTCACATGTATCAAATCCCAGTGGCTACTCTATGTATACTTGACTCATCACTGGTGCAAATATCTCTTCGTAGTCTGTGCCTTCCTTCTTTGAGAAGCCTCGTGCTATGAATATTGCCTTGTATCCCACAATGTTGTCATCTACTACATGAGGATCTTTTAGATCCATATGGGAGACACTACAGACTTCCCTTCAAGTCTTCACACCACGTCCTAGACATCATTCTTCTTAAACTGATGCTCTTTGATCATAGTCTCCTTCTCTTTCTTCTTGTCTACTTCTTCATAGCTGGAAGGCTATGCATCCATGATTTCGCTCAACAGTGTCACATAATAGGTGTGTGTAGGAGGCCTCTTTCTTTCTTTGAAAGTATCGTCATACTATTCTTCATCTTGGATTATTTCTCAGTCCCAAGGTGGTCTTCATCTCTTGAGGTGGATCTACAGTTTTCTTTGTATACTTCTGAAGCTCTTTCTTTCCCTACGATGTCTCTCACCTGGGAAGCTTCACATTCCTCTTCTGAATTGTCATTTCTTGTTCTTTGGAATGATCTACAAGTCAGGTTTAGTTGCATGATTAGAAACATATCATAATTTCCAAAACATATTAATCGTGACAAATATATGTCACATATCCATGCGACTATTTTAGCCAATGTTACAACATTCATCCATATCATGTTGTCAAAACCCCAAATTTTCACAAAAATATAAAATTTTGAAATAACATAAAATACTGAGACTGTGGTTAACTAACAAATAACGGTTAGCAATAAAAGAAACAATTAATAGATTAGTTTTGCATAAACTCAATTATGTTAAATCAGCAGTTTCCTTCTTGAAACAATATTAAGTTTAACTTGCGCATTATTTATGCTTTCAGTTTACTGATGAGTTCTACTTATGACAAGTAGGTGGAATCTGACTTTGTAATCCGGGACTTACTTAGAATTTATTCTAACGCAGAAGGATTCCTTGTTCTTATAGCATTACAGGTATGAATGATCGAGTAATGTCCTTTATTTCCTAAGGCATCAAGCAATATTTCTATTTGCAAAATAATAAGCTTAGTAAATAAGCTGCTGTAATACATACAACTTTCGTGAGGTAAAAAAAACAATTTGTTTTCTTCAGTTGTTCTTGTAGATGTAGTTCAGATGATTGTGTTTCTTCCTTTAGAGTACGTAGTGACAGTAAACTAATTTCTTGGGCTCTGAATATTTCATCTTATCTGCTTGATAATTTTTTTATTGTAATATGCATATCCTAGCATTTCTATAATACTTTTCTTGCATTAAGTTCTATCTACAAACAGCTTCCAAGGTTGGTGTTTTGCTTATTAGGTCAATCTTCTATCTTACGTTCACCCCAATATTTTGGTATAAGCATAAAAACCTTTGACCAATGTAATTATGGTTGTAATGAGAAACAGCCAAAATCCAAAATAAGATCTCATTGATCTGAACTATCTAAAAGAGTTCATAGTAATGTTCCTATATTACACTTTGCCAATTTCATAGTTTGCTCTCATTTGCTTTGATAGTTTTCATAAGACTTATAATCCTGCATAAACTATTTGTTATTAAACATATAAGTCTTTAACAATGTTGAACTTGCAAAATGTTTAAGAACCTACTCAAAACGATGCTATGGAATGTTCTCAACTAGAATGTTGTTGTAAAAATGCATGCCCACGATAGAAGAGAAACTGTAACTACTAGATAGTTCTTCTTACACAATTAACTAGACTATTTATATGATAAACAATTTCATATTTGGCTTAAATTATTATTGGTATCAACTTAGTTAATAATCCACCCATATCGCAATAATGATATTGCTATATGCTTTGATGAGTTATAACCATTCTAAAAAGGGTTAATACATATATATATTATGCATATTCTAATGATAATTAATAACATAAAATTTTAACATCTCCCCACGACAATTACTAGCATAAACTTACAACATAGAAATATAATTCCCACGATATTTACTAGCAAAATCTCATAACATTGTTTACCAATATTTTATGCAAGGATTTTCGGGTCACGAGACTATAGATTATAATTGTGTGCTAGGTCAACGTTAATATAACTTTGCATCTCCATGCCAATGATGAGCTAACTACTATACGTGTAAGCATATATTTTATGATATGATCACCAGGCATACAATATAGTCCTACGTATTTTATTAAAATCATTTGGTAAATAATTGATTACGATTTGGTCGCATGGAACTATGGAGAGTCAACCCACTGCATGAGTTTGATAATTGCGGCCATGTGGCAAACTCTTGGCCATGCAATGGTCATATATATAACCATCAACCCTAACCCTTGGCTTATTCTTGTTCCGACTTTTGCGTTGGCCCTTTGGGCTGCCCTGCAAGCTCCCATGGCGGTCGTGAGTGAAACTCAATTCTCAGTGGCTTTAACGTCTGTGTTTGTCGTTTTATGCTTCCTTTGAGCTGGGTTCTGTTTTCATCTTCCCACTATGGTTTCTTTTTCTCGGTTAGGTTTTGTAGTTCTTCTTGTTGTTGGATATACAACTCGCCAGCATCTCCTTTTGCTGCCCTTCTAGCATGTTCTGTCACAGGTGATAAGTTGAGCTTAACGTGACTATTTGTTAAGCTCCTTCATCGTAGGTTTGTTTGTGGAGTTTTGCTGTCACACTTTGCAGGCTGGTGATAGTTCCAACTTTGTGGTTGTTTGACTCCTTTGTGGCCGTTTCCCAGGCCTGTCTTTTCCATTGCTGTTAGCATGATTGAACATAGCCCCGTCGTCTCCATCCTCGATGAGTATGAGGGTTTGGCTCTTCTTAACCCTGGTTGCGGTGCTACTATTTCTTTGTGGCTCGATCACTTTTACTTCCAACTGAGGTAAATTTTTAAAAGTTTAAGCTAGCAATAATGTATTGTTTCCATTCAGTTCAACAATTTTCTTTTGTTTTAACAAGACTCTGGTTTTAATTTGCAGTGTTTGCTCGCCTCCACACTTGACCGTAGCATTTCTCGAATGGCTCAATGTTCATTCTACTGTAAGTTCCGGTTCCAAAATATGGTTCTCTCTACTTGTTTAGACCTTCGCAGTTGGAAGGAGTCACGGCCATGTCGTTCCCAGTCTTGGGTTGTTGTTCTTCATTTAATAGTTTTTGTTTTGACTTTAACCCTTACTTTTAGCAAGATCACTCCAGCTCAACGCCGTAACTTGTAATGCTCTCCTCCTGTGTTAAGAAGAACTTATAGTGTTGTAATATTAAGTTTGTAGATATTTGTTTATAAAACACTCCATATTCGATATGGGTGCTCAGCTCTTAGCTAATTTTTGTACTCTGTTAAGTTTTGTTTAAATTCATCCTTCGGGCTTGTGGAAGCAATGAAACATGTCCTTTAAGACAGCCTGTCTTTAACTTGGATATTTTGTATCTCTATATAAATGAAATAAATTTCCCTTTTTAATGTTTTTTATAAAATAAGTTAATTATTTACCCTAGGTTACGACCGTAATTATTTTGGATAATAAATGAACACTAGATAACGGTTTGCTCAAAAATGAGCTAGGGTTTTTACCTTATTCAAATGATTTTTATTGTTATTAATTATATTAGTTTACTGTTAAAGGATTCAAAACTATTTTCAGTTATGGTGCTTCTATTTAATGGCTCAAGTATTTTTAAGTTAGGGTTTCCTGAAAGGAATCTCTTCAGTTTGTTTAAGTGGGTTCTTTATTTGTAAACAATTATTGTTTAATTCGATATTATTATATGTATATATGATAATATCCTAAATTTTTATCTGTGTATACCTTTTATTTATAAAGACTGTAACCAGTTTGCATTAGTTTAGTCTATTCAGTGATATTATTTCTAAAATCTTATCTATTTTTCTTTTAGAATACAAGGAAATAAAATAAGGGATTCAACCCTGTAATCATTCTTTTACATGTACATTCTATTTGTAAAACTTAAGGAACAATTCCTTGTTGAAATAATCATTTATTTTTAAGGTTGTTTATTATCATAATTTATAGTTGTTTTATTTAATACAATATAAATAGGGTTTGTTAAGTGCCTTGATAAAAGGTACATGATTCAATACCATACTTGAAGTTTGGAATAATTGTAAACATAGCTAGTTATTATCATTAGTATATAAACTAAGAGATTCTGGTTTTTAAATATTTACTTAGCATATTATAATAGAGTGGGTTTTATCTGAGTTATTTTTACTGCTTCTATTATAGGTTAAAGGTAAAATTACAAAATAAAGTACTGTGTAAGAATAATAACTTATCTACTAGATTAACTTGCTAATAAAATAAACCTGCTACCTGTAAAGTATTATGGTTAGTTCTTTGCTAGAATTCTTATCACAATAGTCTTGTTAAACAATAAACCTAACTAGACAGGTTAATATGCTTTTCTGATAACAAACTACATACAGAAATAGATTTTTCTAATATTATGAAATACATAATAGCTCTATTCATTTCAGATTTCTATCATATCTTTCATCTATTTTAAAATATACTGCCTATGCTGGAGTACGGTCTGGTCCATTCCAGACGTGGAAAAACACAGGTTAGGATTATTTTTCACCAATTACAAATTCAATATTTCAAATAACTAAAAGATTACAATCTCTATCAGTTCACCACTAAATATTTAACATTCATTAATCAGTTAGTCTCACATATAAACATTTAACACAGTAAAATAAAAGACTGTAGAACCTGTTTAAGCTAGGAAACAATAGCTTTGGGAGGTTGTTCCTCCCTACCAACTCCTATAGAGTGCTCAAACAGCGTCTCCTCATGACCCCCGAGCCTTTTCCTAGTCTCCTTGGCTGAGAACTGGTGGAGCAAGCAACAATATACTAGTCCAATGACTCAGTATTCACTCTGCACTCAGCAGTAAGATCGTTCAGCTAAAAAGCTGCACTATATCACTTTTGCAGTCAACCCCTCAAAAGCCTTCCACAAATTTCGTTCCCAATCAAATCCTCTGAAGTACATTCACCTGAATGAACACTTCCCTGCAATGATAAGCCTCAGCTCTCTTCAATGGGCATTTTTTATCAAGATTGCCTAGGTCTTTTGGGTCAGTCGTCATTAATTGAGCCACCTGCTCTGATCCCACTTTCTTGGGGGATCATGACCCCAAATGTAGGGAGGTTTCCACCTACAAAAGTTGGAAGTGTTTAAGGATGCTGCCACTTGTCTATTTGCTCTCCACCCAGTCTCCTCCACCAACTTGACCAGTAAACACTCTTTTAACAGCTCTCCCAATTTGTTGTCTCCACTTTTATTTATTTATAATTAAAATATTCAGAATTAAATTCAACGTCCTTGAATCTATTGAGTCATCAATTATGACTTAGCATAAAATTTAACATATTCTCTTGAAATAAAATCAAATATGATAATATTATTTCTGCAAAATTGGGGCATGTGACATACACACCCTCTTAGAATATAACATCGTCCTCAATGCTATTTATTCTTCATCCTCAGAATTCCCCTGGAATAGAATTGGATATGCATCTTGCATATTACATTCCAATTCCCAAATGGCTTCCTTTGGACTAAGGTGCTTCCATTGCACCTTCACCTGTCCAATGGTGTGGTTCTGAAGTGTGATCTCCCTCCGCCCGAGGATATAGTCCAGTTGCACCAGAAAATATCCTTCTAGTTCCACCTGTACATCATTTCGGTTAACAACATGAGTAGCATCATGAACATATTTCTTTAATATAGAAATGTGAAAAACATTATGTACTCTTAAATTTTTTGGTAATGCTAATTGATAAGCTACTTGCCCAATCCTAGATAGAATTTCAAATGGACCACAGTAACGAGGTGCCAATTTTACACAACTCCCCAATATCAGAGAACTCTTTTTGGGCCTTACCTTGATGAACACATGTTCACCTACCTAAAACTCCTTTTGAGTTCTTTTTAAGTCTTCTTGACTTTTCTTCCAATTCTGTGAAACTTTTAGATTACCGTGCACCTGTTTTACAATTTCTTCCATTTCCTTTAACAGTTTAGGACCTAATACCAATCTATCCACATGATTACTCCAAGAAATAGGAGGATTACATTTTCATCCATATAAAATTTCAAAAGGACTAAATTTGGCTGATGTCTGATAATTATTATTATAAGGAAATTCTACCATATGTAAATAATCCTCCCATTTACCTGGCTGGTCTTTCACATACATTCTTAATAGATCTTCCAGTACTTGCTTTACCCTTTCAGTTTGTCGATATATTTGAGGATGGAATGAAGTACTAAAATTTGATGTGGTGTTTAATCATTTAAACAAAGACTTCCAAAAGTTTCCTGTAAATTTAGGATCTCTGTTTGAGATTATGACTTTTGGTACTCCATGCAATCGAAAAATCTGTTTTAGAAAAATATCAGCTATGCTTGCAGCTTTATAAGTAGTTTTAATAAGTATAAAGTGAGTTGCTTTTCTTAACTTATCAACTACCATCATGATAGAATCATTTTGATTCTGATTTCTAGGTAGCCCAGTAATAAAATCTAGACTAATTATCTCCCATTTCTAGCTAGGAATGAGTAATGGCTAAAGCAATCCATCTAGGTGTTGATGTTCAGTTTTTACCTGTTGACATTCAAAACACCTAGAAATATATAAAAAATACTTTTTTATTAACATAGTTATAGTCTTTTGATAACCTGGATGACCTGAGTATGGAGTTTTATGAATTTCATCCAGAATTAATAGCTTAGATTTAGGTACGTTAGGTACATACATTCTATCTTTATACAGTAAAAATTCTTTTGTATTTAAACTGTAACCTTTACTTAAGTTTTCTGTTGGATTCTCTTTAGTTTTAGCTTGCAAACTCTAGTAAATTTCATCTTGTTCTATTCCTTCTTTAAGTTGTTCATCCAAATCTATAGCATAAGTGTTGATAGCTACTGCAAAATTCAGCCTTGCATTCCTACTTAATGCATCAACAACTTTATTTTCTTTACCTTTTATGTGTTGAATTTCAAAATCATACTCGCTTAATAAAGCTAACCACCTAGCTTGTCTGGCGTTTAGATTAGGATGATCTAACATATACTTCAATCCTTTATTATCAGTCATTAAAACAAATTTTCTGCCAATTAGGTGATGTCACCACATCTTTAAGGCGTGTATAATAGCTGATAATTATAGATCATATGTTGCATAATTATTTTCATGAACTTTTAACTTTCTAGACTCATAGGCAATAACATGCCCTTCTTGAGTCAGAACATTGCCTAAGCCATCATTACAGGAGTCAATGCACACTACAAATTCTTTATTAGGATCAACTATTCTTAAAATAGGTGCTCTAGTTAATAAAGTTTTTAACTTTGTAAAGCTTTCTTCACATTTCAAATTCCAGTCAAACTTCTTTCCCTTCTTCTGTAAGGAATTTATTGGATTTGCAATCCTTGAAAAACCTTCAATGAACCTCTGGTAGTAACTGGTAATGCCTATGAAAGATCGAACATCCATCACATCCTTAAGAATCAGCCAATATTCGATTGCCCTTATCTTTTCAGGATCTACTGAAATCCCTTCCTTGGTCACTACATGACCTAAGTATTGAATTTTATCCTTGAATAAATCAAATTTACTAAACTTTGTGAAGATTTGATGATCTCGCAACTCTTGTAAAACAATTTTTAGGTGTTCTTTGTGTTCTTCTTTAGTTTTTGAATAGATTAAAATGTCGTCGATAAATACGACCACAAACTTACCTAAATACGTATGCATAACATTGTTCATTAGACACATAAAAATAGTTGGGACATTAGTAAGCCCAAATGGCATGATGACAAATTCGTAATGACCATATCTAGTTCTGAAAGCTGTCTTAAAGATGTATTCATCTTTAATCCTGACTTGATGATATCCAGACCTTAAATCTATTTTCGAAAACACCGTGGCTCCACGTAGTTGATCAAATATATCATCAATGTGGGGCAATGGATATTGATTTTTAATGGTCATCTTATTTAACTAACTGTAATCTATGCAAATTCGCATGGTTCCGTCCTTTTTCTTCACGAAGATGATAGGATCCCCCTAGGGAGACACACTTGGTCGAATATACTTTTTATCAATTAGTTCTTTTAATTGAGATTTTAATTCATTAAGTTCGAGTATGTTCATTTGATAAGGGTCCTTTGAGCTAGGTACTACACCAGGTACCAGCTCAATGGTGAAATCCAATTCCCTTTTCGGAGGTAATCCTGGAATTTATTTAGGGAATACATCAGCATACTCTCTTAAGACTGGTATGTCTTCCACTTTTAACTTATCTATTTTAATTAGACTCTCTTCATTAGTTATTTTTATTGCATAAGCTTTACATCCCTTCCTAACATCTCTCTTAAGCTATAGGGCAGAAATCTGCCTTATGGTGGTTTTTCTAGGGATTCCTTTAACACTTACTAGTTTTTCGTCACTATTTAAACATGTGAAGGTTTTATCATAACAATTTAGAATTACTCTATGTTGTTCTAACTAGGCCATACCAATCAGCAAATCATAAGAACCAAGAGGAAAAACATCAAGCTTGACAACAGTTTCAAAATGATCCATAACTATTGCACATTCTTTTACAAAACAAGTTACCTTTCTTTTAGCACCAGTGGCTAACTGAACCAACCAAGAATTCTCAAAATTTTCAACATATAACTTACATTTTTCTACTATTTTAAGTGCAATATAACTAAGACTAGCTCCTGGATCAATCAAAATAGTTACTAGGGTATGATTTATCATACCTTCGACTTCCACCATGGAAGTCTTATATTTTGCTTGCCGATTCTCAAAGGCTGCGTTGATTCTAGGCATGGTACTCACTAGTTCCCCAACAGTCATCTCCTCCTGTATGGTATGAATATTGCTAACAGTCTTCTTTCAATTAGGACATACTAAAGCATAGTGTGGGCCATTACACTCCCAGCACTTGATAAGCTCTTTTCTCTCAAAGTTCTTGGTAAAATTTCCATGATTATTAGCAAATTCCTTACCCTTAGAATTATTCTGATTGCTGGGTGTATTGTTCTTATTTCCTTGGAAGTTCTTATTATTAGAATAATTTCTGGCCTTATTGCTCTTAGAATTTCTGTTGGGCACAAAATCCTTCTTCTTTTGTTCATACTTGTTATTATTTTTCTTAGCTTTCCAGTTGGCCAAGCTTTCCTTCTTTTGATTGTGCTCAAAACAAAAGTTAGCATTCCTCATAGCTTCTTCCAAATTCTTTGGATTGTCATATTCAATCCTATCCTTAATATGGTAAGGTAGACAGTTGAGGAATCACTGTACCTTTGGTTTCTCATTCACAAGGTATGGTACATACCTAAGTAGACTTAAGAACTTGTTTTTTAGGTCTTTCATTGTCATTGATCCTAACTTCAGCTCATAAAATTCTTTTTCTCTTTCCTCATAATATTTCTCAGACAAAAATTTCTTTTTAAAATACCTCTTAAAGGTACTCCAGTTTACATTTTTCTCTTTTATTCCCTTAACTCTTTTCAAGTCCTGCCACCAAATGTCAGCCTTTCCTGAGAGGTTATAAATAGCCATTCTAGCCTTTAACTGGTTAGAATATTTATATATTTGGAAGTATTTCTTCATCCCAGATAGCAAGGATTTAGCTTCCTCCCCCTTCTTAGTCTCTCCATTGAAGGTTGGTGGTTTTATCTTTTTGAATTCTCCAGAAATCTCCTCATAAGGTTTGTATTTCCTCTTTTTAGTGTACTGATTATCATCACTACTATCAGTAGTAGAATAGTAATTTCGTTGTTCACCAAACACCTTAGAATATGAACTACTTTCATTTTTAGTATGTTTCATCTTTTTATATTTATGTTGATGACTTGTATCTTCTGATTCTGTTCTTCTACCCGTACCCTCAGTTTGAAACTTTTTAGTTAGGATCCAATTCAGCTCTTCTTGAGCCCTCAGAATCCTTTCATTTTCTCGCTTTACAGACTCCATTTCAGATTTTAGGTCTTTTATAGTTTGTAACAATTCTAAGGAATTGGTAGGTAAATCCTCTGGTATAGGATCTCTTGTTAAATTTCCTAGTTCAGTAACTGTAGATTCCTCCTTTGCATATTCTTCCAGCCTTTCCATACCTGTCTGTTAAACTTCAGAAAATAATTCTCTATTGAAATAACATTTAAAAGAAAATACGTCACCATAATAATTCAGTTTATTGTTTCCTAAAAGCTAGTTGGGCTTCATCAAGGTGTAGTGTTTGAACCTTGTGCTCTGATACCACATGTCAAAACCCCAAATTTTCACAAAAATTTAAAATTTTGAAATAACATAAAATACTAAGACTGTGGTTTACTAACAGCTAACGGTTAGCAATAAAAGAAATAGTTAATATATTAGTTTTGCATAAACTCAATCATGTTAACTCAGCAGTTTCCTTCTTGAAACAATATTAAGTTTAACTTGTGCATTATTTCTGCTTTCAGTTTACTGATGAGTTTTATTTATGACAAGTAGGTGGAATTTGACTTTATAATCCAGGACTTACTTAGCATTTATGCTAACACAGAAGGATTACTTGTTCTTACAGGGTTACAGGTATGAATGATCGAGTAATGTCCTTTATTTCCTAAAGCACCCAACAATATTTCTATTTGCAAAATAATAAGCTTAGTACATAAGCTGCTATAATCCATACAACTTCCGTGAGGTAAAAAAAAACAGTTTGTTTTTTTCAGATGTTCTTGTAGACGTAGTTCAGATGATTGTGTTTCTTCCTTTAGAGTATGTAGCGACAATAAACTACTTTCTTGGGCTCTGAATATTTCATCTTATCTGCTTGATCATTTTTTTATTGTAATATGCATATCCTAGCATTTCTATAATACTTTTCTTGCATTAAGTTCTGTCTACAAACAGCTTCCAAGGTTGGTATTTTGCTTATTAGGTCAATCTTCTATCTTACGTTCACCCCAGTATTTTGGTATAAGCATAAAACCCTTTTACCAATGTAATTGTGGTTGTAATGAGAAACAACCAAATTCCAAAATAAGATCATATTGATCTGAACTATGTAAAAGAGCTCATAGCAATGTTCCTATATTACACTTTTCCAACTTCATAGTTTGCTATCATTTGCGTTGATAGTTTCCATAAGACTTATAATCCTACATAAACTATTTGTTATTAAACATATAAGTTTTTAACAATGTTGAACATGAAAAATGTTTAAGAACCTACTCAAAACGATGCTACACAATGTTCTCAACTTGAATGTTGTTGTAAAAATGCATGCCCGCAATGTAAGAGAAACTGTAACTACTAGATATTTTTTCTTACACAATTAACTAGACTATTTATATGATAAAAGATTTCATATTTGGGTTAAATTATTATTGGTATCAACTTAGTTAATAATCCACCCATATCACAATAATGATATTGCTATATGCTTTGATGAGCTATAACCATTCTAAAAAGGGCTAATATATATATATATATATTATGCATATTCTAACGATAATTGTTAACATAAAATTTTAACATATCCCCACGATAATTACTAGCATAAAATTACAACATAGAAATATAATTCCCATGATATTTACTAGCAAAATCTCATAACATTGTTTACCAATATTTTATGCAAGGATTTTTGGGTCATGAGACTATAGATTATAATTGTGTGCTAGGTCAACGTTAATATAACTTTGCATCTCCATGCCAATGATGAGCTAACTACTATACGTGTAAGCATATATTTTATGATATGATCACCAGGCATACAATATAATCCTACGTAGTTTATTAAAATCATTTGGTAAATAATTGATTATGATTTGGTTGCAGGGAACTATGGAGAGTCGACCCACTGCATGAGTTTTATAATTGCGGCCACGTGGTAAACTCTTGGCCATGCAACAATCGTATATATAACCATCAACCCTAACCCTTGGCTTATTCTTGTTCCAAATTTTGCGTTGGCCCTTTGGGCTGCCCTGCAAGCTCCCATGGCGGCCGTGAGTGAAACTCAATTCTCAGTGGCTTTAACGTCTGTGTTTGTTGTTTTATGCTTCCTTTGAGCTAGGTTCTTTTTTCATCTTCCCACTGTGGTTTATTTTGCTCAGTCAAGGTTCATAGTTCTTCTTGTTGTCGGCTATTTACAGCCCGCATTTTACTGCCCTTCTAGCATGTTCTATCACGGGTGATAAGTTGAGCTTAACGTGACTATTTTTTAAGCTCCTTCGTCGTAGGTTTGTTTGTGGAGTTTTTCTATCACACTTTGCTTGCTCGTGACAGTTTCAACTTTGTGGTTGTTTAACTCCTTTGTGGTCGTTTCCCAGGCTTGGCTTTGCCATTGCTACCAGTGTGATTGAACATAGCCCCATCCTCTCCATCCTCAGTGAGTATGAGGGTTTGGCTCTTCTTAACCCTGGTTGCAGTGCTACTATTTCTTCGTGGTTCCATCACTTTTAATTCCAACTGAGGTAAATTTTTAATAGTTTAAGCTAGTAATAATGTATTGTTTCCATTCAGTTCAACAAATTTCTTTTGTTTTAACAAGGCTTTGGTTTTATTTTGCAGGGTTTGGTCGCCTCCACACTTGACCGTATCATTTCTCGAATGGATCAACGTTTAGTCTACGATAAGCTTCGGTTCCAAAATATGGTTCTCTCTTCTTGTTCAGACCTTCACAGTTGGAAGAATTCACGGCCATGTCATTCCCACTCTTGGGTTGTTGTTCTTTGTTTAATAGTTTTTGATTTGACATTAACCCTTGCTTTTAGCAGGGTGACTCCAGCTCAACGCCGTAACTTGTAATTCTCTCCTCCTGTGTTAAGAAGAACTTACAATGTTGTAATATTAAGTTTGTATATATTTGTTTATAAAACACTCCATATTCGATATGGGTGCTCGACTCTTAGCTGATTTTCGCACTCTATTAAGTTTTGTTTAAATTCATCCTTCGGGCTTGTGGAAGCAATGAAACATGTCCTTTAAGATAGTTTGTCATTAACTTAGATATTTTGTATCTCTGTATAAATGAAATAAATTTCCCTTTTTAATGCTTTTTATAAAATAAGTTAATTATTTACCCTAGGTTACGACTGTAATTGTTTTGGATAATAAATGAACACTGGATAACTGTTGGCTCAAAAAACGAGCTAGGGTTTTTACCTTATTCAAATAATTTTTATTGTTATTAATTATATTAGTTTACTATTAAAGGATTCAAAACTGTTTTCAGTTATGGTGCTTCTATTTAATGGATCAAGGATTTTTAAGTTAGGGTTTCCTGAAAGCAATCTCTTCAATTTGTTTAAGTGGGTTCTTTATTTGTAAACAATTATTGTTTAAGTCAATATTATTATCTGTCTATACTATAATATCCTAAATTTGTATCTGTTCATACCTTTTATTTACAAAGACTGTAACCAGTCTGCATTAGTTTAGTCTATTCAGTGATATTATTTCTAAAAGCTTATCTGTTTTTCTTTTAGAATACAAGGAAATAAAATAAGGGATTCAACCCTGTAATCTCTCTTTTACATGTACATTTTATTTGTAAAACTTAAGGAACAATTCCTTGTTGAAATAATCATTTATTTATAAGGTTGTTTATTATCATAATTTATAGTTGTTTTATTTAATACAATATAAATAGGGTTTGTTAAGTGCCTTGATAAAAGGTACATGATTTAATACCATACTTGAAGTTTGGAATATTTGTAAACATAGCTATTTATTATCATTAGTATATAAACTAAGAGATTCTGGTTTTTAAATATTTACTTAGTAGATTATAATAGAGTGGTTTTTATCTAAGTTATTTTTACTACCTCTATTATAGGTTAAAGGTAAAATTACAAAATAAAGTAATGTGTAACAATAATAAGTTATCCACTGGATTAACTTGCTAATAAAATAAACCTACTACCTGCAAAGTATTATGGTTATTTCTTTGCTAGTATTCTCTTCACAACAGTGTGGTTAAATAATAAACTTAACTAGACAAGTTAATATTCTCTTCTGATAACAAACTACATACAGAAATAGATTATTCTAATATTTTGAAATACATAATAGCTCTATTCATTTTAGATTTCTATCATATCCTTCATCTATTTTAAAATATAATGCTTGTGTTGGAGTACGGTCTGGTCCATTCCAGACGTGGAAAAACACAGGTTAGGATTATTTTTCATCAATTGCAAATTCAATATTTCAAATAACTAAAACATTACAATATCTATCAGTTCACCTCTAAATATTTAACATTCATTAATCAGTTAGTCTCACATATAAACATTTAACACATTAAAATAAAAGACTGTAGAACCTATTTAAGCTGGACAACAACAGCGTTGGGAGGTCGTTCCTCCCTAGAAAATCCTAGAGAGTGCTCAAACAGTGTCTCCTCAAGACCCCCTAGCCTGTTTATGGTCTCCTTGGCTAAGAACTAGTGGAGCAAGCAACAATATACTAGTCCAATGACTCAGTATTCACTCTACACTCAACAATAAGATCCTTCAGCTAAAAAGCTACACTAGATCACTTTTGTAGTTAACCCCTCAAACACCTTCCACAAATTCCCTTCCCAATCAAATACTATGAAGTACATTCACCTGAATGAACACTTCCCTGGAATGAGCAGCCTCAGCTCTCTTCAATGGGCATTTTTATCAAGATTTCCTAGGCCTTTTGGGTCAGTTGTCATTAATTGAGCCCCCTGCTCTGATCCCACTTTCTTGGGGGATCTTGACCCCAAATGTAGGGAGGTTTCCACCTACAACAGTTGGAAGTGTTTGAGGATGCTGCCACTTGTCTATTTTCTCTCTACCCAGTCTCCTCCGCCAACTTGACAAGTAAACACTCTTTTAACAACTCTCCCAAGCTATTGTCTCCACTTTTACTTATTTATAATTAAAATATTCAAAATTACATTCAACATCCTTGACTCTGCTGAGTCATCAATTACCACTTAGCATAAAATTTAACATATTTTCTTGAAATAAAATCAAATATGATAATATTATTTTTGCAAAATTGGGGCATGTGACACATGTAGTCATACAATAAATTCTAGATGCATTCTACCCTAATGTTATTAAGAGTGTGTACTACTCCTAATATTCCAGCAAATAGGTTTTTATCTCGATAATTAGTAATGGAATGTTGTACAACATCATTGACTTCTTACCCATCATGTGCAATTTAGTAGTATAAATGAAAATAATCAAACATGCATAACACATCAATTAAATATAAACAAATGCATAACCAAACAATATCATGAAATGAAAATTTAATACTTATCTTTATTTGCTTCATGGGTAGAATCCTTCTTGAGCCTTCAGCTTCATCATCTTCTTCATTCATAACAACATCATTTATTATCCAAATGCTAAGATGGATAATAGGTTCTTCAATAATTGAGTCCTTCATATTCATCATCACTTGAGGGATCTTCTTTGAATCGTGAGAGGTTGATATTCAGTTGATCTCATATTCTCTTCTCTTATTATGAGTCAAGCTTCTTCTTGTGTGCACTCTTTTCAGAGTCTATTGAAGGTAATCACTTCCTTCTAGAACACATTCCTCGAATGACTGAATCCCATGATCTTGGGAGGCCATTCAAGGTGGTTATAAAAATATCTTATTCTTCTTCGATTGCTTCATCATAGCATTGACCACTTCATTTTGGTTCCTTGAAGGATGAAACATGAGTGATGAGATGATATTTAATAGAAT
Source organism: Pseudotsuga menziesii (assembly GCA_001517045.1). NCBI lineage: Eukaryota > Viridiplantae > Streptophyta > Pinopsida > Pinales > Pinaceae > Pseudotsuga > Pseudotsuga menziesii. The sequence continues at coordinate 101,661 of LPNX011145659.1, read as the reverse complement.
CTACAATGATTCTCTTAGATGTAGCCTTAGCCTCATCTCCCTCTGGCTCTTAGAACTTCCTTAATGAAATATTGATCCAAGTCAATTTCTACAAGGATTGTAAAGGTCCTATACTTCCATACTTATAATTTGTCAGCTTCACCAACATTTTCATCAATATGGTGTGATAAGTCATTTTGAAATGAGAACCTCAAATGTAAATAGAAAAAAATTAGATCTTACCGATTTGAGGTGTTCGTCCTGGTTCTGGAGCTCACTAATCTAGGGTTTGTTAGAGAAACCCTAATTTTAAAAACTTGTAATTTCAAACTTCTGATTGGATAGAAATATGGGCCTTTTCAAAGATATTTTTCCAATGTACTCCTTTTCTAAAAACAGTGGACGGAATCTCCCGAAAGACGAAACCCTAGTTTTCCATTTTCTTATGCAGAAATGACTGATATTTATTTTGCTATATAACCAAAGTTTTAGATCCTTAAAGTATGAAACTTATCACTGAGATATCCTGATATGTAGTCTTTCCAACCATGCATGGGAGAGAAGAAATGGATTTTCCAAGTAGGACTTATGCTAAGTTTCCCAAGGTGACTATTTTGGGGACTATTTGGAAGAGATAACTTGTATGGACTTCCATGTGTCAATGTTTCACATTCTAGGTTTAGAAAACGTACCGCAGTCACTATAAAGTACACTCCCTACTTGAAACATCTTGTAAAATTTTGTTTGGATCTTCCTATCCCGAGATATAGAAAATCTCCCTGGGTTACCTGTTTATGACTGTATTCTAGATGAGGTTGGAACCTTGATTTGGAGGAACTACATCTCATGAAGTATAGCAAATATAAGGATAAAACTTTTACACATTGTACAACAAGAATTTATATTCGTCTTGTAAAAGTTTTAGCTTCTCAGACTTCTCCAATACCATGTTATAGTGAAAGCTATAGGATTACTAAATTTTTTCTTCTAGGGTTTTCAGGCATGAAACCCTAATTTCGATTAGTTGTCATTGCAACTGTATTTTGACTATACAATGAAACTTATCTGATTCAGAAACATATACCACCAATAGATGTGCCATAGTGAGGAGAGTTAGCCTAGATGTCCTTGTTTGATTATCTGTTTAGAGAACACCTTCAACTAGGAATCCCTAGTTCCCACCGCTGCATAGTTCCTTCTTTCATGGAGGCTCTCCTACCATTTTATATTTTCCTAATATATGATTAGATTATCTAGGATCTTTATCTAAAAGAATAACAAGTACATAAAAATTCATAAGATATAAAAGATACACAAGACACAAATATTTTCATCGGGGAAACCATAAAGGATAAAACCCCGAAAACTTCTTTAGAATAGTAAGATGATCAAAAGTTGTAATAAGAAATGTTCAACAACTCTCTTTCTCTCCTCCTCTAACTATATCTTTATCTTGAACGCCTTAGAGAGTGTATGAGGTGTGTATAAATGAGGGAGAGTGCCTCCCTATTTATACCTTTTCATGTCACTGACCAAATATAAGACTCAAGCCTACATGTTATCTCACATGGGGCCCGTTTCTCCTAAAGAGACCACAATTACATATTACATGATGTTACATTGGGGACTATTGCACCAATTTACAATGGAGGTTATCCCTCAATATCTAGAAACTTAGACATCTCATAAAGGGGTAACACACATCCCGAATGGGGTTACAACAACATAAAATGATAATATACATCAGAATATCTTCCGAAGAACTACACCTGAAGATCTGCAGGAGCATACAAAGCCTTCTCTACTAACGCCTCCTTAGTAAAAATAGGAAGAGGAAAAATAGCTAAGGCCTCCTTTTCCTCCTAATCCTGCTTCTCATGAAGAATACAATCATAAGAAGGAAATTAATTGTTTTCCATTATGATTTTCTCATTTGACCGTCTGAAACAAAGATTAAGAGTTTCTAGTCAAATGCAGAAAATGGAGGTGAGGAATAATGTCATGGATAATGAAGGGGGTGAACAAGAAGAATATGATGTGCATTCTAGTATTTATATTTATGAGCATCCTAGGGCCATACAGGAGGAATATTATGATTTTTTTAATGAATAAAGAAACCTACCTGTCGTCTATGGAGGCTTGCAGGGAGTTTTTAGTCCTCCATTGTATGATAAATATGAGGATCACTACTTGGTGGATGAGGGTCCTATGTGGGATGTCTCTTATTTATCTTCCGATTTAGAACTCTTATATCAATAAGAGCTTAGTTCCCTTGGTTTAATTGAATACATTCCTTGCGAAATGCAGGAGGGAAAGCAAATTTTGGGATCTGACAACTGGAGTGAGGTAGTTGATGTCCCACGCACAAGTTGTCATGAACCTCCCTTGCAGGGCTATTTTGAAGAAAAATTGATAGTATGCAGGGGAGGTTACAGATTGAGAAGCAGTACTATATAAAACATATGGGTGACATGTTGGGAGAGTGCACTGGGTTTCACATCCCAGTAAATAAATACATGGAGCACTATTGTCATGGCAGGTGCATAGAAGAATTTTGTGGAGGATGTCATGACCGAATGGCTATATATGTGGAGAAAATTTGTAGAAATAATGGGTGGTTATGGTTTTACAGTAAATCTCAAGTACCCTATCATAACCTTTTACCATTCGGATCTTCATTGATGTTTTTTATCAAGCATAAGAAGAAAATTCACATATGGAATCATTTTCTTGATTGGCTTCACTAGAAGTAAAATGTTACTTGACTGGGCATTAATGCTCAATAGGTAGGGTAGGTATATATGAATAAGCTCGACCTAACGAGTATTTCCTTTAAGCATTTATTTTCAGTTTATTTTTCAGCATCTGTTCTGTTTTTGTTTTCAGATCCTGCTCTGGGGTTCTTAGGAAATGATGGGGTCATCCCAAATTGATCAGGATTGTGGTTTATGCGGTTCTTTGTTACCTCACAGAGAGGATAGAATCCCCTATTTGGATCCGTTGTTAGCACTTGTGTTATTTTTTTGAGATTTTCTACATAGACAGCTGCACTATTTCCCTACTGAGGTCTAGGATAGTGAAATTGAAGGGGGTATAGTAAAAAAATTTCCATACTTTGCGTTTGGGAGGATTCACCTAAGCACGAATGAAAAATTGGGTCACTCGTTGGTACAACATGAGAAAATATCCAGGGCCCTAGGGTCAGAACCCTGCATTCTAGTTCAAATATGAAAATTTGCTTGTAGTTACCTACAGGAAAAAAATGGAAGGGCACAGATCTGGGGTAGAGAAGATCTATGGTTGATAGGGATTTCATCGAGGAAAGATGCGTGATTCCGCAAGAAGCTTGGCATGGGTTGAGAAAAATTGAACAAGGTATAAGATCAATCATTGGATGGGAAGGCAATGCAAATCGACAAACACAGAATATTTCACAATAGATAATATGTACGTGGAATTAGGCCCAAGAGGCATGCAAAATTTGTTATACGTTCTCTATTCCATAGGTCAATACTTTGAGAAAAATCATATCTACGGAGGAAAACTATTTCACCGTCTGAACCCACATGATAGATAGTATGGTGTGGTTTGCGAAGTGTTGGAGGACCCCACATCTTTAAAATGATGGTAATATAACAAATATTTGATTAACGGTCCTAGCGATTTCATATCCGAAAGGTGCACGCTTGTTAGGAGAAAGAGGAAATGAAAAATCTCGTAGGGCCCCACACGTTCGGCGGCAAATCTTTGACAGGATAATCGATCAGTGGCCCTGATATGTTTCGCAATGATAAATTGTGAAAATTTTAGCAAGTTGATGGATTGCAAAATCAGGTACAGGTCATGTCCTTAGAAGACCGAGATCTATCACGAGAAATATCGGTGGCTCTGATTGGTTTCATAGTCCTAAGATGCTAAGGGGAATAAAGGGATGGAGCCTGCAAAAACAAAGATAAAGGCATATAACATTGACGACGTAGATTACGTCTCAGAGAGATTAATAGTTATGAAGGGTCATGCCTTTGGACGGCTCAAGTTGTTAAGGGTTTAGATCTACGTCCATAAATCATTTCGCAGAACCAAGATGTGATGTGGGTAAGAGTCTAGGAAGGTATAAAGGGGACCGAGATCGTGAATGCATGGCATAATTTTATTCCCGAGGCATCAAAAAATGAAATCCAAAACAATGTAGGAGCTTCCAATGCATACGACAACCTTCAGCCACTTGTTGAAAACTACCAGGTAAGCCTTTGTCACGTTTTGCTCCTTAAAAATGCCTCAATTTGAAAGTCTTGAAGTTCAAAACTTGGAATGTCTGAAGGTAGAGGAAGCCTTGAAGATAAGGATGTTGAGGTGTTTGACACACTTCTACTACAAGGAACCATTACTGATATTAAAGAGAAGCTGAGGATTCTTAGGGAACAAGTCACTGATATCCATAACATGCACCAATCCTTTTTCCATTTGTTCACAATCGAGAAAACCCCAAGTTTCCCTAAATTAGTTTCCTGGTGCGTTGATAAATACTCTATCTTCGAGAGAGTAATTATGGATGTTACCAAATCTACAGTCCTATTCTCGGTCAATTCAGTAACTATTATAAAGGCCCTAACAATTCCTGAGAATTTCTCCCTAAAGGCCCAAGATTGCTCAGAAGAGTCTATACTACAATATTTCAAAAATTCCCCGATAGAGAGAAAACAATATTTATTCGGGAAATGTCTCAAACCTGATGCTAGTCTATCGGACCAACCATTTCCCTTCAATTCCAACCTGTTCAATGAATAAACCTAGTGCACTATTATGTTGTTAAGCCAATTCCTAGGTCTAGACACCGATAATTACATCACCGAGCCTCTCCTCGGTTTTCTTTTTGTCCTAAGCACCTACCCAATCGAGTCAAGTGAGCCAGGTTAGACGTCACAAGTTTCATGTCTCAAATTCGATGAGTTTCTCACTGAGAACCTCCATTCTCAGTTGATGAATTTCAGTAGAACCAAAACATTCAGGTTCCAATCCTACTTTCTAAAAAAAATTCTTGTACACAATGATTAGAATTTGGAGTTACCCGAGATGGCGGCTGACTGAAGAGATGAGGAGATACTACACAAAGTTCATGAACTTCCTTATGGCAGCAATATACAATTTTATGTTCTAGAAAAGTCTACCAGGGTATTACTTGAAATGAGGGCCTCCTTTCAGCCCTCCATGGAGAATAGGATAGGTGATTGGTTCTTATTTGAGAATGGAATGGTCATCAGGTTATATGGTTTCACTCACCCCCCATATCTATCACCTACCTTCCTTACCCCCCAGGGTTTTCTCTATGGATCTCATTAGGAAGAAGCTAACTGTAGAAACTGGGCATTTCTTGAAGTACAAGAAGTCTACTGACATCAAGTACCCTTGGAATGTGGGTCCTTTTACTATTAAGAATAAAAATTCTCTACCCATGGTTGAAATTTCTTGAAGGAAATGGAGTTTCTAATTACAAATACTGTGGTTAAGTATGACCCTCATCAGGTCATCTCAAATAGAAGGAAATATTTCAAGATGAGTCCTTTCAAACACGAAGAGGTGGTTGGGCTAGCAGATGCTTCCAACTGGGATGATTACCCAAAGGGGTATCTCAAATATACTAACATGGGTGAAGATTCTAAATCCTCTGTGAAAGAGATCACATCATTAATTCTTGATATTTCAAAGGTGTTTTTAGCAGTGACGAACATCACTCCTTTGGCTATTTAATCTGACAAAACCAACAAATGGGGGGGTTCAGACCCCATGTACATTGAATATGAGGACACTTCTAGGTCTCCAAAGAGGCAGAGGATTGAAACAGAAGGACAGTTGGTCCAAAATCCAGCAAAAGTCAAATAGGAGTAAAAGGGTACGATAGCTAGACCCATTTTCAAAGAAAGGAAAGTTCATTTGTTGACACCCCTGCCAGTTCCATGTCCCAGTCTAGGGATAAGATGGTGTTTTTGGATTAATACAAAGGAATAAAAGAGACGACTAGAGAGGAAACTATGAATCTATGTGTAGAGGTGAGGAAGGTTTCCAGTCGGATTGCTGAAATAGGGATGAACTTGGATGATATCCCCATCCCAGACCTGATCCATTTGCACAAACAAAAAGGGAACATTTTGTTCATAGAGTTGCTGAAAACCACCCTAAAGTTATCTATGCTGGAAGTTACCAGGAGCAAAATTTAGAACCAGCTAAGACAAGAAAAGGTAGAGAATCGAGCACGACAGGCACAAATAAAAAATCTACAGATGGATATTTTATCTGGTGGAGGAAAAGCAGACAAGGGAGTAGGAATGAAGAAGTTGTTGGAAGAAAAGGAGAATTCCATCCAAATATTAAAGAAGAAATTAAATATTCCTACTACTCAGTTATTGGGAGGACCAGAGTTGGATCAAATGGAAAAGGAGAAAGAATACCTGAAGAAGGAGCTATTGGATTGCAAAGGAAAGCTATTAAAATTTGCTGACAAAGAAAATAAATGGCAGAAGGACATGACTTTGGTAGCGGAAAGTGAGAATTCCTTGAAAGAAAAAAAATGCTGAAATAGATAAGAAGCTGCAGGAAAGGGAGAAGGAACTTGAAGACAGGATGATGCCTACTATAGCTCAATCAAGTGAACAAGCTCTAATGCAGGCTATGTCCTAGATCAATTTAAAGAATGCAGAATTAACTAGGTTGAGGCATTAGAGCAAGGTCTTGGATGACCTGGGAGTACAAAAATAAAAAGAAAGGAAAGGTTGGTAGGAAAAATCCCAAGATTGGGAGGCCAAATTTTAGGAGCTAAAAATGAAGAATGACAAGTTGATCAAATAGGTGACATGCCAATCACAGGATCTAGGGGGGGGGGGGAATCATCTGGGATACTATTATTGAAGAGGAAAACAAGTTTAGGACCTACTTGGACTATATCATAGACAAGGAAATGTTGATTTATTCATCCAGGAAGGTTATGGAAGTGGAAAAGGAACAGCTGAATAAGAAACTAGATGAATATGCCAACAATGCTATTAATTTGTTGAATAATCTATCAAAGGATGATCTAAATAAGGCCAATGTTAAAGACAAAATCGCCATCATGAATTGGGCAAGGAAAGTTATAAATAAACATCACCACTTGGACACCATCCAAGCGAAGGTGGACATTTTGTCTCACCAGGTGGAACTATTCAATGAAATATTTGACGCTTTGTTCAAGAAAGGGTTCCTCTTCTTCTGGAAAGAGAGGGGTCCTATGTTGACTAAGGATGCATACTATGAAAAATTAGTCGAGCGCAAGAAAGATCACCTAAACTTCACAGATATGACTCAGTCACTGACCGACAGAATAATCATAGACAAACTGGCCAATGAATTTGAGGTCATTTTCACCTTCAAAGAAGCATGCGCACACTTACATAGTTTTTCCTATTAATACTACCTCGAGCTATGCGTGTTGGTGAAGGAAATGACCACGCTAGAATTACTGACCCCAAATTAGTGGAGGACGATCAAAAGGTTTGGAAGGACTAGATACCTACTACATTCCCCTCTTGGAGGGGAAACAAGCCAAGCCGATTCAAAACCAAACCTTTGAGGGTGATTTGGATCATCACTATCATCCCAAGCGAACCTAATCCCCATCCATCGCATTACTTGTTTTGTCATGCATGCCCAATATTCCTTATTTCCTGAGAATGGTGAACACACCAATTCACAGCTGTTGAAATGTATTAATGTGATTCGATATTGATTCCCCATTTTTGTAACCTAATTATTCTTTGTTTTGAGGTTGGTCTTTGGATCCCTTGAATTATAAATAGAGCCTCCTCAGAGAAGGATAGGGGTTTATTGACTTTCATATTTTTGAGGCCTCTGCACCGAAATTGTATCTCCATAAACATTTTTGGGAGTAGCAATGAAAATGATTCTTTTTCGTTTTGAGATTCATCATGGTGTATGTGTTTAGTTTGTGTTCTCCATTTATGCCATTTTCCATATGTGTTGAATTTTTCTAAATTCTTTGTAGTTGTATGAGAAGAATTTGTTTCATTGAGCACTCTTTTCATCAGATGTAGCATTTTCTATGTGTCCGTAATTGTTTTTATGGAATTCATCCTAGTTAGATGCTCCATTTTTGTGATTTCCCTTATTATGTTATTATGCTAAAGGGGTTGCAAGGGATTCATCCATTGATACGTTCCCCTTGCCACCCTGGGCTTTCCTCTTTTCCTCTACCATCACTTAAAGATATTTGGCTGAATGCAGCACTCACTTTTCCTCATATAAAAAAGAGAAAATCATCATTCATCATCTGTTGTAATGTCCTTGAATGGTTCAAATTGTTAATACATCGCCCAATGGCTTCAATATCTAATTGTCTTTCAATATTTTAATTCATAAACAACTCTGTTACCAGTAGAAATATAGCCTTCTGCATGCATGGTTGAAGACATATGTATATGTGACATACCCTATGACAAGAGAGATCCCTCTCTAAGTGTATAAGCTAGAATGCAGTCTAAAGGTTTGTTGAAATGGTTACCCTTGTGACTTCCTACCACAACCATAGGAAAATTACAGAGTGCTAACAATGAGTAACCTCACAAGGTGAAACTTGGAGATGATTTCCAATACCCCATAAATGGGAGTGGAAAATATTCATACAAGCTTGACTCCGGGAAATATTTAAAGATGAATGATGTGCTATATGTTCCAAGATTGAAGAATAATATTCTCTCCATCTATGCACTAGATATAAAGGGAATTAGAGTTTCATTTGTTGATGGACAAGTTATAATGTGTCCTAGAGGGAAGAAAATAGAGGATGCAACAATGATTGGAGAAGAAGATAGAGGCTTGTACAATCTAAAGGGATATCCTAAGAAAACACTGGTTCATGACTCAATAGAACCAAGTGAACTATGTCACAAAAGGCTTGCACATGTGCACTACAGAGAACTACCAATGGAAATAAAAGTAGTATCTGGAAAACCAGAGATCCAAGCAAAGCATGAAGGAATTTGCAAAGGATGTGCACAAGGAAAGAATGCAAAGAAGAAATTTCCCAACAATGAGAGAAAGGCCCAAGGAATACTAGAGATAGTACACTCGAATGTATGTATTCTAGCTCATTGATCGGGTATGTGTACTATGTTTCCTTTATAGATGATTTCTCACGTAATACTTGGATATATTTATTGAAATGGAAAAATGAATTTTTAAGTAAGTTCAAGGTATCTAAAGCCTTGGTCAAGAACCAAACCGATCGGAAGATAAAGACTCTATGATCAGATAATGGTGGAGAATTCACCTAAGAAGAATTCAAGGAATGCCAGGGAGAGTTTAGGCTTAAGAGGGAGTTGAGCACTCCACACAATCTATTAGCACTCAGAATAGCACCCAAGGTTGCAGAAAGGCATACCCCAAGGTAATAGCAGAACCATTTTAGGAAAGGGAGTTGGTTTCCCCATTTCCACAGAGGGATCTCTTGCAAGATATTTATCAATTCCAAATATATTGTCATAGAATGAAATTCAGATATTGGTGGTTGAAACAAGATAGGATGTATTGGGATATGGAGTCACAATTACCAAGAAACATAAATCACTTTGCATAGGAAATGATTGTAAGAGAAAGGTAGTAATTCATTTATAGTCGATATGTTTTGGGTCTGGTGGAAAGGGAAGAACAATGACAGTTCATCAATGCAGAGCACCAAAAATATGAATTCTACACCCACTTTGGAAAAAAATTCGGTGAATGTCTTAAAAAAATGCCAGAGCATAAAAATACGAATTTTGAACCATTATACACTTGTCAAAGACATGAAGAAAACATAGCGGAAAAAATAATAGGAAAAACATGCACATAAAGAATGAAGATTACAGTTTGTAATTGAGAAATACACATGAATTCTTGCATTCAAAGGATGGCATTCGGCTTTGTAACTTTTATTTAAACCAGATCAAAATTATGGGTTCCAACCCTTTTGTCCTTAGCCAAGGGTATACTTATAGCGTTTCGAGACCCTGAGACCAACCTCAAAATGGGGCCAAAACCAGTTACAAATTTAGCAACAAACTTATAACAAACTGTAGCATGGCATTTTCCCCATGATTTACACAAAACTGAAAGTGATGGGGGTAACACACATGTTGGGTTTAGAGAAGCAATCCATCTTTGGAATCCATGATCGCTTGATTGTCTTGCACATGTTTCTTTGATTATGTTCACGGCTTGAACATGTCCTCACCAGCGCAGCTTATATTTAGTCTTTCCATACTATTTTCAATTACCTTCCACTGGATAGTAGTTGGCATTTATAACTTGATAATTTATTCTACCAATACACTGATTTCCAAGTTTTTAGGATAGGAAGGTGCCGAATATTTGGTGCACAAAACTATGAAATCAAACAACAATTCGAATTCCCCAGACAACTTATCAAACACAATTTTTCCTGAAAGGAACTGTTGTACCATATTGTCAAATTTCCTATGGTCTTCTCTACAATTGATTAACCTGTTATGATATTATTTCTAGCAAAACATTGGTCCATTCTCTTCCCAGAATAAGGGAAGGCCTCTTTTGAGCAAATGAGTGAAAAGTAGGACAAATTATTTGACTTGATTGTGCATAAAATTCCATTTTGCTTCAACTGTATTCCACCTGTCTTCAAATGATTATGTTTATTGATTACTCTCCTTACCCATGTAATGACCAAAACTCTTTCTTGGATATTCCACTATCTGGTGTCTTCTTCAGTCAAATTGTTTAGGAAATTGATTGCATTCTCGGTTGTATCCATGGGTCTTTTATTCAAATCATGTTTTTCCATCTGAACATATTTTTGGCTGCCTGTGTAATACTGTCTTTATCATGAATAAAATCCAAACAAGGTCATATATTGGCGGCTTTTTTTATCATCACAACCCATATAAGATGTTTTCCCCCCTGTAGGGTTACTTGGACTGAAACTTACTTTGCCTGTTTATTGTTTTTCTCCATCAATTCTCTACAATTGTCTTCCAATGCCTTTCTCACTTTTTCCCTGCTTGTAACCATATCTTCCAAATCCTTATATTGTTTTCTCACACCAGTGATTTCTATAGCCTTAATACTTACTTGAGGCATGGCTTGAGAAAGAGATTCTGCACCAAATGTCTCAAAGGGTGTAATCACTGACACGGGTCATTCTTGATCCCTTTCCTTCAGCTCTTTCAACTCTTTTTCCAACTCAACATGCTTTGCTTCAAAGGATTTTTCCTTTTCGGGTGAAAGCTCTATATATTTCTCCGATTGTTTGTCTATTTCTTCATATTTAAACAATATAGCCTTGAAATTGATTAGTTTGGTGTTTAAGGCATCATTTATTTCTCAATTTCGGTCAGATTAGAGGTCTATATGAGCCAGGTATTTGGGCTATCCAACTTCCTTTTTAATAATTGAATTGTACTCTCCTTATCCTTTAGTAGTTTTTTTGTGGCTGCACCTTTATCACCCTGGATGTCAGCTACCAATAGGTCTACTTGAAACTTCTTGATTTGGTCTTGGTGAGCCCTATTCTATACCTTTTCTTTTTGGAGCAAGTCTTCAACCCTTTTCTTGCTAGATTGTAATTTTTATATCTGCAATGTATCCTAGATAAGATCCATATAAATGATGTCAACTATTTCTCTGTGTAAGTGAATTACATCGGTTTTGGGAACCTTCTTTTGATCCACCCACATCTCGGCCACTTTGTTTCTTGTAATTACATCCAAGTTCAATATGCCCTAGCTTGATCCTTGACAGTCACTAGGAAAGTATCCTGGTTGGGAAACTTTCTCACTTTATCACACAACTTCAACTTTTCATCAAAATCTTTTTCACCAGCATCTTTATAACTATGTAGTAACTCATCTTTGTACTTGTACTTATTCACAGCTTCTTTAGGGACACTATTAAATGTGTACTCCTAGACTTCAAAATTCAAACATTTGAATTTTATATTTTTCTTTTTTCCTTTATCTTTTGCGATTTGCGCAGGCTTTCCCGGTTCTTCAATATTTAGATTCTTGGGCATTTCGACAGTGTCTTCTTCATCTATGTCCATGGCTTCTGGAGATTCTTTCTTATCTCCTTTCTCAAACAAGCTAGCTAAAGTGGTGACATGCGTGGCTACAGAAACAATGCTAGAGAGATCCTACTGAGGGGAAATATCTATTAGTGATGAGGAGATTGAATTTTCTGGCATATATTCATCATAGCTAGCCTCTCCGAGATATTCCATCTATTTTTCCTTTTCCACCAGTCTTGCCACTTTAGCATGCTCAAATGGCTTATTTCTATTGGCTTGCCTCTTGTCACAGATGATGTGGTGAGGGTCGTAGTTAATTGTGGATTCCATCGAAAACCCCTTTTCTCTGAGCAAATTTTCAACCATCGTTAGTGATGATTTATTTTTTATGGTAAAAGGACCAACTTCCATGGAAACTTTATATCTGAGGGTTTCTTCAAGCTTAGGAAATTCTCTTATTCGGTTGTTAGCCTCTATCTGATCAACTCCAATGCACACACCCTCATAATCAGGAACATCGGTAGGACATACGGCTGGTGAGTAAACCCATAGACCCTAACCACAGTACTACCCTAAAAAAGGAACCAGTCCCCCACTCTTCTTTCAGGGGACAACAACAACATCTCTTTCATCTTTGCTAAGACCCTTGGTAACCTCTTTTGGAAAAGGACTTCATATACTAGGGCCATGAGGATATTCAAGAACTTGCAGTAACCTTTACACATATCTTCTGTTATAACCATCTATGGGAGTTGCGGGTTGTTTTCATTGAAGTTAAAAACATCTTCATTAGGAAAGACTAAAACATGAAGGTTCTTCTCTGGTCGAAGTTAATTAGATGGGAACAAATGTTTTTGGCTAAAAAATCATCAAATTTAAGACAGGATGAAGGAGAGGATTGACTCAACAGTTCAGACACTACTTGACCAATGCTCAGGGTGAAAATTAGACTCAATAAAGGTTTTGTGACAAATTTGTTTGTATCCATACCCAAAAGATGACTCACTAGGGTTTTCAAGGACTGTGGTTCTTTGTTAAATAGGTCTACATAAATGGGAAAATGATGAATTAACGGTGGGTGTTCTGGTTTCGAGCAGGTTTTGAGAAAAGTATCTTTTTGCTTGGCTGAAGACCCTCGAAAGAACTGGAGTATATCTTCTTCCATGTATTCTCTATACATCTAAGAAAACTTAGAGGGGATTAGTAAAGCATCTTGGACGACAAGGGAACTGACAGGACACAACACTTTAGACCTAGACGCGTTCATCAGTACACCTTCAGAAGGAGAATAGTTATTTACGCACGATTCTACGAACTCTGGGAAACTAGGGTTTTTTCAACAGAGAAGTAAAATAAATAAGAATTGAACACCTTGTGAGTGTCAATTCCCTGCTGCTGAAGCATTTTCAGTTTTCTCTTTACCGATTCTACACTAGTGTTTAGTAGGATAGTGTCTAAAATCTCAGAGTCTTTATCTTTAAGGGATTCTTCAGCATTATGAAACTCTAGACTCTGGACCTCTAAATATTCTATTTCGTCCATGAGAAAATTCCTTAGCAAAGAAAAATATGCACCGGGTTAGTTGATAACTTGGTTTGAAATTTTTTCCATAGTGGCACTTTCTGCACAGTTCAAAACCTCCCTTTCTGATGCTCCCAAAACATAATTGGTCTAAATCCATGTGCCGAATTTTATACTATGTTACTCCCCTATTTGACCATGCATATTTCCATCCAGATGGAGCATTAGTCATAGATTTGGGACCTTTTAATCTTAGCCGCTTAATCTTGATCACTGGTAACTCGCGTTGTCTTGTCTCCTCCATATAACCCTTCGTACAATTCTAATCTACGGGACTTGATCTTATCCATCAATGAAGACCACCCTACCTTTCTCTTGTCCAAGATGGACGGACCTACCGAATTCTTTCAATTTTAACCGATATTCCTTCCGTGCAAGAATGGCCAACAAAATAATCTTTCATCGTAGATATTTCTTCACATCAATCCCTACCATCGGACCTGTCCTCCCTTTATCTTGTTTTGCAAGTTTGAAACTCTATCGCCCACGAGTGCTTTAGATCAACGAAATTTACCTCTGTCGCTGATCTAATCCTTTCTCAATCTTGGTCGTTGAAACCTGTCGGCATTTAATTGATTCCACAAATTTGAACCACCCTTTTTAATGGTGCACTTGAGATTCACAGAATACGTCCCCTTTGTTGATTTGACATAGCTATTTCCCGTCGCCGTCGAAATTCATTCTTTCTTATATCACCCTTATGATCTGAATTTCTTATTTCTTCTCGCATGACCAACATGATGGGGAGGGGGTTATTTATGACTCTAGATATTGTGCTTCCCTTAATATGATGGGCCATGGTCTTTGTGGGTTGTCATGCCCCTTCTGTCACCAAACTCTTGAATCCATTCCTTCGAACCTTTATTTTCTCGCATAAATTCACCAAACTTCCCTAAGGTCCTTTGACATAAAAATTTTGTAGGCCTTACTTCTTCCTTCTTGGATCCAAGAACTCCCATATATTTAGCACAAACTAAGTGCTAAAAAGTGGCTCCATATAGGGATGTTATCCTCCCCACAAGGTATCAAAGAACCCATGGACTAGGTGATGAATCCATGGGGTGATCACCCTTACTTCAGAATTACAAAATCTGTCATTGTTGCTGTGTATTGTAAACCAAAACAAAAATAAAGGAAACACAGTCTCCCTCCTAGATATTATTGCCTTCTCCTCAGGCTTCAAAACTAGTTTGGTGTCACTATTTTATTGCTAAAAAACAAAGAAATATATACAGCTATGGTACAGGTGTTTACCTCTTCCTTTTAGGTTAGGTAGTGCTTGAGAAACCTTCCATTCACAAGACCTCCTTTCAGCAGAGAGCCATCTTGATGTTGCAGAATGAAATCATTTTCACCTCTTTATGACACCATGATATAAGGACCTACCCATAGGTGGTCAAACTTCCCATGTTCCCCTTTTTATTCGTCGGGTGCATCCCATTTCAAGACCAAGTCATTGATCAAGAAATATTTTTCTTTAACCTTCTTGTCGAAGGTATTCTTCATTTTCTCTTGGTGTATCTGCAATGTATTATAGGATTTTCCTCTTAACACATTCAATTCTATGATCTGATTAATCCTTCTCTGCACATGATTTGGTTCGCTTTGGTGTTCCTGCAACAACCTCATTACTGGCACTCTTAAAGATGTTGGGAAAACTACTTCATCTCTATATACTAACTGGAATGGTGACATCCCGATCTCCCTTTTGGTGCTGATCTTGTCATCCCATAAGGCGTATTTTAACTTTGTATGTCAGGCTCTCTTGTTGTCCTCTAACAACTTCTTGATAATCCTCACTAGGATTTTGTTTGAATATTCGGCTAGCATGTAGCCTTGTGGGTAGTAGGAGGTAGAATGGTTGAGGCTGATATGGTACTTATGGTAGAATTTAATCATATTCTTAGACATAAAATACGTTGCATTATTGGTCACTATTATATTGGGGTATCCAAACCAAACCAAAATGTTTTCTTGTAAAAAACTCATAATGACTTCATCGATATCCCTCCTGGTAGGTATCACCTTGATCCATTTGGTAAAGTAGTCTGTAGCTATCAGAATCCACCTATGTTGTCCAGAAGAGTTTGGATTTATCTCTCTAATAAATTCCCTCCCCCATTGCTGAAAAGGTGCTTCTACAGATATGGGGTTAAGAGGAAGTGGTAAAAGTTTCCTTTTACCCTAAAAAAATTAGCAGTGGTGGCACTTGGTGGTTCTTTGTAAAATTCAGAAAATAATGAGGGCTAATAGAAACCAGCTCTCAAAAAAAAATTTGCTGTGACTTTCCAAGAAATGTGACCCCCGCAATCTCCCTTGTGAAATTATTCTATAGTTTGCGAGCCTTCGTCCTCCAGAATACATTTTACTAGGACATCTCTCAGATTCTTTTGATATAGATATTTACTCAAAATACAAAATTTGGCCGATTTTAATTTTATTGACCTTTCCTTTGTTTTGCTCAACCCTGCAGATGCCTGTACATTTTGCAGCACATATACAATGCCATGATACTAGGGGGATGTGGAGAAATTTGGCATTACCTGTATCCCGACATCTAATTGGTGTGAATGAATTGTTAGGAAATTTAACTGCAAAAAGTCACAGTTGGATTTTGTCATCATTTTTTCCAACCCTTGGCCCTTAACCAGATGGGTGGGTTTGATCTCAATGTCATATTCTAATAACACAGCAATCCATTTCGCTCTTTTTCCTTTCAGATCAGGATGCCTGAGGGTACCTTTCACAACACTGCTGGGTACATAAGCGATGATGTGGGAATGAAGAACATAGACTCTAAAATCCTTTAGTTGTTTTATTGGGGCGTATGCCTGCTTTTCCATTATGTCATATTTTAACTCCATGTCTCTTAATACTTTGCTAAAAAACGCTCTAGGTTGTTCGTCATTTTGATCATTCTTCTATAACAACACTCTGACAAAAATGTGATAAAATACGTACGAAAATATTAAGAAGTCCTTGCTGAAATATGGACTTACTAGGAGAGGGGATTCTATGAGGGCCTGTTTATAATCCCTGAAAGTTTCTCTTGCTTCTTTTATCCATTTAATCTCATGGTCCTTTTTCAGCATGTTGGTAATATTCATTAGTATTTCAGCAATACTGGGGATGAACCTTCTTAGGAAATTGACCTACCCAATGAAAGATTGTACTTCCTTTTTGCTTCTCGTCGTCTTCAACCTTCTAGATGGAATTGATCCTCTCTGGGTCTATCTTTATACCGTCTTTCAATATGATATGTCCCAACAATTTTCCTTCTTCTAACCCGAAGTTTGATTTTCAGTGGTTCAATGATATTCCATATTTTCTACACTTCAAAAAAACCTTTTCCAAATGTTGGATGTGTTCCCTATCAGAGCTAGAGTACACAGTAATATCATCCATATAGACCACCACAAATTTGTCCTTTTCCTTTGTGAAGGCTATATCCATGGCATGCTGGAATGTGGACCCAACGTTCATCACGCGAAAGGTAATCTTAGCGTACATAAAAGTACCCATGGCATAGTGAAAGGAGTTTTCTCTTTATCTTTAGGAAACACCTTTATTTGATTGTACCCCAAAAAAAACATCCATGGTGGAAATCCTTTCAGATCCCACCATTGTCCGCAAAATGTGTTCCATATTGGCAAAAGGATATTTATCTTTCAAAGAAACTATCTTAAGATTCCTGAAATCTATACAGATCTGGAGTTCTCCATTCTTCTTTCTAATAGGTACCACATTTGCAACCCACTTAGAAAACCTTAGGGTTACAATGATCTTGGTGTTGACCAATTTTTTGATTTCATTCTCGATGATGGGCAACAAATTTGAATTATCTCTCCTCAATTTCTGTTTAAAATGATTTTCGCCAGGATTTATGGGGATGGTATGGTGTATGATGGATGTTTCATATTCTTTAAGGTCTTCATAACTCCATGCAAAGACATATGTATACCTCTTAATCAAATCGATTTAATCTTCTTTCACTTTGGCAGGAAAATTCTTTGACAGTTTTATGATCTTCAGGTGATATTTGGTCCCTATATTCATATCTTTGACGACATCATCCATAGGCTTCATCTCCGGTTCCTTAGCTACATCATTTTGGTCAAACAAATTCTCCAGGGGAATCAGGCCTCTATGAATATGATTACCTTTTATTTGCACTATATCTTTCCCTCCGAGGGAGTCCTTGTATTTCCTACTTTCAACAACCTCTTCTTCATTGCCTTCGGTATCTTGAAAACTCTCCAGATGGTCTTTTTCGTTATCCACCTAGGTATTTGCAAACTCATCTGACAACTCCAAAAATCTCTTGATCTGCATATCATCCTTGAATACCTGCAAGTATTTGGAGTTTTTAGGTATAGAGGGTCTGTTTTTTATGTCGACTTTATACTCTATTTTTCCGGCGACAGGAGCTTTGAATTCTTCGGCAATGATTGCCAAGGAATCAACTACTATATTTTCACATCTGGTAACTACTCTGATTGTATGCTCGGTAAAATAATTGCTGAACATATCCCACACTTCATTTCTATGGGCTTTCATTCTAGGATGCCTGGTCTGATAGTTATCATTTACTTGATTTATGACCAATTCTAAGTCCCCTGTGATTTGGATCATTTTGGACTCCCTATCTTTTAAAGCATGCATCCATAACAATAAAGGTTCGTACTCTGCCACATTGTTAGTGCATTCAAATTTTAATTTATAAGATAGAATTTCATAGTCCTTGTTAGGGGAAATGATATACACACCTGCGTCGGCTCCAACTTTAGAAACTAATCCATCGAATTACAAGGTCCAGAGACCTTATTTTTGCTTCACCTCTAAAGTATTTTTCCTCCTTACCGATTCTCCTCCTTCCTCTTCAATATGCATCGATATTTCAAGGTCACAATTAGAAATGTAATTGAAGAAAATAGAAGATCCCAAGTCAGTATTGACAGTGTATATATCATGGTCCTCTGGTTTGTCTTGGCTTCTAACCACGTACAAGGATATTTTCTCACTGTACAATCTTTTCTTCCCTCCAGCCATATGAATAATAGCATAATAAATGTCCATTTGTAAACTCCCCTTCAATTTGGATGTGTAGGATCTGGACAGAAACACACTAAACTTTGGAGGAATCTCTGCTACAACCACATCCATTACCACAGTTTTGGAGGGCATTTCTGTCAGATTTACTACCACATCTTTAATTAATCTAAGACATTTTACCTTTCTGCAATAATAAGAGTATAAATATTTGTAGGGTCGATTAACTTCTAACCCAAAACTCTCCTCCACCCCTTTGGGCATCGGATTATGGGATGCGCCCAAATCCAACATAGCGTTGTGCACAACCATATCATGCACATTCAGGATCATGTAAAAAGGTGAAACCTCTTCTTCATATCCATTTTCAAGTTTGGACCCAAAAATAATAGTAGGAGCATCATCATTTACTTCTAAGATGTTAGGTTGAAACTATCCTTGACTCCTAACCATCCCTATTATCTTATCTTTGTATTCTCTATTCCTTAGAAACTCATTGAAGGGGATGGATATTTTTACCTTTGAAAGTTCTATATACAAGTTGAAAGTGGAAGTGTCCCTTTCTGCATTCGCTAGTTCTAGTGGCCTAACTTCCTTTCTCTTTTCAACCTTATTTGCGGGTTCTTTACATGAAACCTTCTCTTTTTGTCTTTATTTGTTCTTATCAGTGTTTTGTAGACTGCTAGAGGGATGATTCAGATTGACCTTTCCTTTATTAAGAATGGCATCCCTACTTTTCAATTGAATTTTCTTCTTGACCTCATCAATAGCATGTAGATACCCCCTCTGGTACTATTCTAATTCTTCCTCAAAGACCTTCAGTTCCTCTTCTTGAGCTTACAAGTTATGCTCTGTTTCTGTGAGGTATATATTAGAGTCTAGATCATCGAAATGATGGATCGAGTCTTCAAATAGTTCCTCTTCACCTTCACCATCAATATAGTTTTCAGGGAAAGGTGGTCGTATTTGCTGTTCATTCAGGTTTCTAGGATTCCTTGCATCCCTCTATCTAATCTGTGGGGGTTGAGGGGGGTTAGGTATTTTGAAATTTGGATTCCTAATATAGGGCTCATTTTGTCTCTATTCAGTGATCCACTTTCCACATCTAGTTTATTCGTCAGCTTCTCTATCATCTTCAACATCATTTCAAACTTCACATCATTAGTTGAAGCAATAGAGGTAGAGGGTCCATCCTCTCTGGTTTTTCTTGCCCCCATATTTTTCTTGATCTTCCCACTTGCTATCATGTTAGCTTCCACTTCTAAGGTGTCTTGAAACATGGCAGGAATATTTAAATACTTTCTCTCCCTTAACAACAAAGAAAAGTCACTATATAAAGAATCGACGTAATGAAGATTTGTTGCACCTACTAGTGGTTTAATATCAATAGGGATAGAATTGTTTCACCCTCATAAATCTACCAGAAAAATCAAGAATGGACTCAAAACCCCCTTTCTTCAGGCCATTATACTGAGATAGGACTTGTAGAGGGATCCTCTTATCGTCCAATTTTTCTGGAAATGCAGTATGGAAAGTGAAAAACGTAAGAATAGACCCATCAGGTAGATATTTGAACCATTTATTCACTTATCCTAATAGGCTCAACATGAACAACCTCATTTTACATCATCATCATCTATCAGCTCCAGGTTCATAAAATCATCGAATATATAAACATGTTGTCTGGCTATGAAGTTCCCCTCTCCATCATAGAAGGGGATTTTATGGGCATAACCTTGAGGAAGGTCATGCAACATAACAGGTAGAACCAGTGGAGTAAATCTGGTAGACATCAACCTAGGTAGATTCAGGACTATAGGAGGAACTTGAAAGGCTGGGGTGTTTTGAAACACCGGAGGGGTACAAGGATGATGGTTTTGAAAGACAGGGTTTCTAGAGCTTTTAAGGTTCTGCCAAAGAGAGTCCAGCAAATATGATTCTAATCTATGAGGATTCACTTTGGTGTTCTTCAAATATGACTCTGACTTAGAATTCAGTAGGGATATTTAAAAGTAAGTTTCCTCTACAGAATATTGAATGCTACAGAATTCTTGAGTAGATGAATTTTCAAACTGAAGAATAGCTAACTGGTCCTTTCCCTTATTTATGAATAGTTTATTAAGGTTATCCACACTTTTCAAAATTTTAGTGTCAGTATTACCTCTTGTATGCGGCCTCCTAGAAGCCAGGATGTCATCTAAGGATAGCCCAAAAACAACATGGAGTCACCAGGGAAAATGTACAACCTTATTCAATTGCAGGGGCTTTTGTTTTCCCAGAGAACCCTTTTCTCTTTCAAATATTTGTCGCTCTTCCCAGGGATGATTTTCAATTTCATCCGCAGCAATGACATGATTTTCTTAGCACTTGGAATCACACCCAAGGTTGAGGAAATGCAGACCCTGAGGTAACAACAGAATCAATTTAGGAAAAGGATCTGGCTTCCCCATTTCTAGAGAAGGATATCTTGCAAGATATTTATCAAGGACAGATATATTGTCACAGAGTGAAATTCAGATATTGGTGGTTGAAACAAGGTAGGATGTATTGGGCTATGGAGTCACAATTACCAAGAACACAGTACCGTTTCCACAGGAACTGTTTGCAAGAGAAAGGTAGTACTTTAGTTACAATCGATATGTTATATTGGGTCTGGTGGAAAGGAAAGAATGATGACAGTCCATCAATGCAAAGCACTGAAAAGATGAATTCTACATCAAATCTAGAACATTTGGTGAATGTCTAAAACAACATCTAGAGCATAAAAATATGAATTCTGAACCATTTTACCCTAATCAAATACATGAAGAAAATATAGCGGATAAAATAACAGGAAAAAATGAAAATAAAGAAAGAAGATTACAGCCTTTAATTGAGAAATACACATGACTTCTTGAATTCAAAGGCCGACATTTGACTTTGTAACTTGTATTTAAAGCAGATCAAAATTACATAAACACAAAATATTACGGGTTCCAACCCTTTTTTCCTCAGCCAAGGGTATACTTATAGTGCTTCGGGCCCCCGAGACGAACCTAGAAATGTGGCCAAAATCAGTTATAAATTCAACAACAATATTATAACAATTTGTAGCGTGGCATTTTTCCCATGATTTACACAAAATAGAAAGTGATGGGGGTAACACGCATGCTAGGTTTAGACCAGCAATGCATATTCAGAATCATGGCTCTCTTGATTGTCTTGAACATGTGTCATCGATTCCATTCATGACTTGAACACGGCCTCACTAGTGCAACTTGTATTTATTCTTACCAAAATTTTCAATTACGTTCCACTGGTTATTAGTTGGCATTTCCAACTTCATCATTTCTTCTACCAATACACTGAGTTCTAGGTTTTCAAGATAGGAAGGTGCCGATAGTTTGGCGCACATAGCTCTAAAATTAAATAACAAATTGAATTCCCGAGACAACTTATCAAACACAGTTTTTCCTGAAAGGGATTGTTGTACCATATCTTCAAATTGCCTATGGTATCATCTAAAATCGATTAACCCGTCATGATATTATTTCTGGGACAACCTTGGTCCATTCTCTTCCCAAAATAAGGGAAGGCCTCTTTTGAGCAAAGGATTGAAAAGTAGGACAAATTATTTAACTTGATTGTGCATAAAATCCCATTTTTCTTTGACTGCCTTCAAATGATGATTTTATTGATTACTCTCCTCACCCATGTGATGACCAAAACTCTGTCTTGGATATTCCACTGTTTGATGTCTTCTTCAGTCAAATTGTTTAGGAAATTGATTACATTCTCGGTAGTATCCATGGGTATTTTATTCAAATCCAGTTTTTCCATTTGAACATATTTTTTTGCTGCTTATCTAATAATTTCTTTATCATGAATAAAATCCAAATAGGGTTGTAGCTTGGAGGCTTCTGTTATAATCACAACTCAGATAAGGTGTTTTTCCACCTGTAGGGACGCTTGGCCTAAAACTTGCTTTTCCAGTTTGTTTTTCTTCTCCATCAATTCTCTACAATGGTATTCCAATGCCTTTCTCGCTTTTTCCTTGCTTTCAGCCATATCTTCCAAATCCTTATTTTTTTTCTCACGCTAGTGATTTCTAGAGCCTTAATACTTGCTTGAGACATGGCTTGAGAAAGAGAGTCTACACCAGATGTCTCATAGGGTGGAATCACTGACAGGGGTCTTTCTTGATCCCTTTCCTTCATCTTTTTCAACTCTTTTTCCAACTTAGCTTTGTTTGCTTCAAAGGATTTTTCCTTTTCAGCCCAAAGATCTATATCTTTCTCCCATTGTTTGTCTCTTTCTTCATATTTAAGAAATCTAGACTTGAAATTGATCAGTTTGGTGTTTAAGGCTTCCTTTTATTTCTCAATTTCAGTCAGCTCAAAGGTCTATATGAGCTGGGTATCTAGGATATACAACTTCCTTTTTAACAATTGAATTGTACTCTCCTTCTCCTTTAGTAGTTTTTGTGTGGCTGCACCTTTATCACCCTGGTTGTCAGCTACCAATTGGTCTACATGAAGCTTCTAGATATAGTCTTGGTGAGCCCTATTCTCTACCTTTTCCTTTCATAGTAAGTCTCAACCCTTTTCTTTCCATATTGTAATTTGGATATCTACTGTATAGCCTAGAGTAGATCTGTATAAATGATGTCACCTATTTCTCTGTGTAAGTGAATTACATCAGTTTTGGGAACCTTCTTTGTATCCACCTTCATCTCAGCTGCTTTGTTTCCTATAATTACAACCAAGTTCAATGTGCCTCTGGCTTGATCCCTGACAGTCACTAGGGAAGTATCCAGGCCAGGAAACTTTCTCCCTTTATCACACAACTTCAATTTTTCATCAAAATCCTTTTCACCAGCATATTTATAACTATCCAGTAACTCAAATTTGGACATGTACTTATTCACAGCTTCTTTAGGGACACTATTAAATGTGTACTCCTAGACTTCAAAAGCAGGACCTTTGACTTTCACAGTTTTCTTTTTTCCTTTAGCTTTTGCAAACTGCGCAAGCTTTTCCGGTTCTCCAGTCTTTAGCTTCTTGGGCGTTTTGGTAGTGTCTTCTTCATCTATGTCCATGTATTTTGGACATTCTCTATTTTTTCCTTTCTCATACAATCTAGCTAAATGGGTGACATGAGTGGATACAACAACAATGCTAGAGAGATAAAGTTGAGGGGAAATATATACTAGTGAAGAGGAGATTGAATTTTCTGGCATATCTTTATGATAGCCGGCCTCTCCGGGACATGCCATCCATTTTTCTTTTTCCACTAGTCCTACCACTTCAGCATGCTCAAATGGATTATTTCTATTGTCTTGCCTCCTATCAGAGATGATGTGGTGAGGGTCATAGTTAATTGTGGCTTCCATTGAAAACCCCTTTTCTCTGAGCAAATTTTCAACCATCGGTAGGGAAAATTTTTTTTTATGGTAAAAGGACCAACTGCCAATGGAAAATTTATTTTTGAGGGTTTCTTGAAGATTAGGAAATTCTCTTCTTTATTCATTAGCCTCTATCTGATCAACTCTAGTGCAAACACCCTCAATCTTAGGAATGCCGATAGGACATACGGTTGGTGAGTAAACCCTTAGACCCTAACTGTAGTACTACCCTAAAAAAGGAACCAGTTCCCCACTCTTCTTTCAGGGGACAGCTGCAACAGATCTTTAATATCTAGTAAGACCCTTGGTGACCTATTTTGGAAAAGCACTTCATATGCTGGGGCCATGAGGATATTCATGAACTTGTAGTAATATTTACACATATATTCTGTTATAACCATCTCTGGGAGTTGTAGGTTATTTTCATTGAGGCTTAAAAACATCTTCATCAGGAAATATTGAAAACCGAAGGTTCTTGTTTGATGGAATTTAATCAGATAGGAACAAATGTTTTTAGCTAAAAACTCATCAAATTTAAGACAGGAAGAAGGAGAGGACTGAATCAATGGTTCGGACACTACTTGATCAATGCTAAGGGTCAAAATCATACTCAATAAAGGTTTTGTGATGAATTTGTTCATATCCATTTCCAAAAACTGACTCACTGTGGTTATCAAGGACTGTTTTTTTTCATTAAATAGGTCAAAATCAATGGGAAAAGGATGAATTAACAACAAGATTTCTGGTTTCAAGCAGGTTTTGAGAAAAGCCTCTTTTTGCTCAACTAAAGACCCTCAAAAGAAATGGAGTATGTATTCTTCTATGTATTCTCTAGACATTTTGGAAAACTTATAGGGGATTAGTAAAGCATCTCAGATGACAAGGGAATAGACGGAACACATCACTTTAGACCTAAACACATCCATCACTACACCTTCATAAGGAGAGTAGTTATTTATGCACCATTCTATGAACTCTAGGAAACTAGGGGTTTGTTCAACAGAGAGGTAAAAGAAATAAGAACTGAACACCCCGTGAGTGTCAATTCCCTGCTGCTGAAGCGTTTTTAGTTTTCTCTTTATGGATTCTACACTATCATTCAGTAGGATAGTGTCGAAAACCTCAAATTCTTTATTTTCTAGGACTTCTTCTGAGCATTATGAAACTATAGACTCTCGACCTTGGAATCTTCTAATTAGGCCATGAGAAAAATGACTTAGCAGAGAAAAAGATGAACCAGGTTAGTTGATAACTTGGTTTGGAAGTTTGTGCACAGTGGCACTTTCTGAAATGTTTGAAACCTTGCTTTTCGATGCTCCCACAAAATAACTGGTCTAAATACACATGACAGCTTTTATACTATTTTACTCCCCTATCCGACCATGCATCTTTCCAGCCAGATGGAGCATTAGCCATAGATTTGGGAACTTTTAATATGATTTGCTTAATATTGATCACTCGTAATGCACACTATCCTATCTCCTCCATATAGCCCTTCATGCATTTCTAATCTGCAGGACTTGATCTCATCGATCGATCCAAACCACCCTACCTTTCTGTCATCCAAGATGGAGGGACCTACCGAATTTATCCAATTTTAACCGATATTCCTTCCACCCAAGAATGGAGAGTGGAATCATATTTCACCATATATCTTTCTCCACATCAATCCCTACCATCGGACCTTTCCTCCCTTTAGCTTGTTTCACAAGTTTGAAACTCTATCTCCCATGAGCACTTTAGATCAGCGCAATTTACCTTCGTCGCTGATCTAAGCCTTTCTCAATCTTGGTCATCTAAACCTATCGACATTTAATTGATTCCACAAATTTGAACCACCCTTTTTAATGATGCACTTGAGATTCACGAAATAGCTCCCCATCGTTGATCTGACATAGCTAATTCCCCCCACCATCCAAATATGTTCTTTATTACATCACCCTTATGATATGAATTTCTTCTTTCTTCTCGCATGACCAACATGAGGGAGGAGGGGGTTATTTATGACTCCAAATATTGCAATTCCCATCATCCAATGGACCATGGTATTTGCAAGTTGGCCTATCCCTTCTATCACCAAACTCTTGAATACATTCCTTCGAACCTTTCTTTTCCCACAAAAATTCACCAAACTTCCCTAAGGTCCTTTGACAAAAAAAAAATTGTAGGCCTTACTTCTTCCTTCTTGGATCCAAGCCCTCCCACCTATTTAGAATAAGCTAAGTGCTAACACAATCCTAAGTAGAATGGGTTTGCAGAACGAAAGAACCGAACCATCATGGAAGCAACAAAAGAAATGTTTCATGACCAAAATATTCCTTTGCACCTTTGGTTGTAGGTAGTAAGGACAACTGTGTATGTACAAAATTGTACTCCTCATCGAGTACTTGACAACAAGATTTCTAAAGAATATTTTTTAGGAGAGAATCTAGAATTCATCCATCAGAGAATATATGGATTCCTGCTGTACATACATATCCAAAAGGAGAAAAGGACCAAGATCGATCATTATGGGAAAAAGGGTATATTCATAGGATACCGTGATACCTCAAAATCCTAGCGAATATACTTCCCAAGATTCAAAAAGATCAAAATCAGTATAGATGTAACCTTTGATGAAGAATCGACATACTTCATATCCAGGAAGATACCTATTCAAGAGGTCAAGGAACCTGAAGATATGAGATCCATGTTAGGATTATAATCCTCCCTTGTCCAATTTGGTCAATCATGTCTAAATTAGGAGTCTTTTCCGTCTATATTTAGTCACTAGAATCATTGGGTCTACATGTACCAGTTACTAGAGTATGGAGAACACTAGTTTAGGCTAACTTCCACTTACTGCAATTGCATGAATCAGTTTAGGAGCCTCCTAGACCAATCCCTACAATTTAGGAGCCACTGGGAGTGCTGGAACCAACCTCCTTCAGTTGAGTTCAGTTAGTGACTATTTAATCCTAATTAGGATTAAGTTATGCTCAGTTACATACAGTTACATTCTGTTACCACCAGCCATTGATTGATTGCATGTAGGAAGGCGCAATTCCTCACCTACCACATTCAGTTAGGCTAGTTAACTAATTCTAACTGATTGGTGCACTGATTGAGGCAACTGGGGCTAACTAGTTGAGCTCCAATAATGATTTAGACATGTCCAATTATCCATGCAGTTAGGTAGATTCAATCAATTCAAATTCCTCTCTCATGAATTTTAATTGATTAGTTATTAATACCAGTGTATTACATTGTAATAAATTATCCAATTACTTTTGATTAATGAAAGCATTGCACAGTTGCAACCCATTTTTTGCATTGTTTCATTGTTCATTTCCTGAGTAAAATTGTGTGATATATTTTGTGATTTTTGTGTTGATCCATATATCTATGTGCTCAATTTTATATGGTATCAGAGCCTCGGCAGGAAAAGGCACTTCTCCTTCCTGCAGATCTCATGCTGGATCAAATTTTTTTTGGGCAAAATTGCTCCTTTTAGCTCTGCACCAGAAGCGACAAGTTTACCACAGAAATCCTAAGAAAAAGGAATTGTTGATAAAGCTTGCTTGATTAAATAATATGGGTGTGATGAAAACTTGAATAGTGCAGGCTGTCTGACCTTATGCTACCTCTTTTGTGTTTTTGTAGGTACAACTTTGAATGGATTCATGAGTTCCTCTTCTCACCCCTTTCATAAGCTATTCAGAATGGAATTTGAAGATGATTGCATCTCTTAAGAGACAAGATATCTATGAGGTGAATATTGTACTTGGTAAAGAGTCTTATGATAATGAGAATTACTGGCTAAATGACAGTGATTTGGCCTTCAAAACAATAGGTATGCCCCTTTCTCCTAGCTTGCGCTACCTCACTAAATCTGTTGAATACCCAAAGGATCTCTAGATAAAAATGGACAGAACCTTTGGAAAGCATAGTGAGGATAATACTATAAATTTGGATAGAACACCTAGCACCACAATAGTTATTGATCCAAAATTATCGGCTTCCACTCTCTCTATTGAAGTTGTTCAAGATGAAGAAGTAGCAGAATCTTCTACACAGTCAATTCAAATTGAAGAAAGTCTCCTTGCAGTGACTCCTTCTCGTGACGATATGGAAGTTTGTGAGATATATGTGATATATTCTTATCATATGGATGATACATAAGAATAAATTTAAATCTATGGTATTGAATAAAAAAAATGATGTGCTTCTATGCAAACATTTTCCAGTGATTCTCCATTAAATTATGTGCAAAATTTGCGAGTGATTGCTTCTGAAAGTGAAGAGGAATTTGATTTCTCTCCCTCTAATGTTGATGCTGGTGTGAATATAAGTAATAACTTGGATATTTTGGAAAAAATATCATATTGTAGGAGTGATCCATTCGCTCTCCTTGATCTAGATATTCCAACATATTCCTACAGGATTGCATGCACCAATATTCAGAATTTTGAAAAAGGAGAAAATTGTGCATCTACCGTCTCAGTGGACCATAATTTTGAAGATGATATGAAATTTATTAGATATGATATGATATTATTTGGATATGATCTGATATTACTTGGTTCAATATTTCAGTTTCATGAGCTTTCAGCACTTCTTGTAGCTGTTCTCATCAATTTTGGTGTGAAGAAACAAGTACCGCAAGTCTCCTTCAAAATTTTTGCTGGGGATTTGATTTCATTCCACACTTTTAAATATGATATGAAATTATTTGGATCATATATGATATTATTTGGCTCAACTTTTAGATTCCAAGAGCATTCAGCCATGCTTGTAGCTTCTCTCACCAATCTCGGTGTGAAAAATCAAGTGCCACAAGTCTTCTTCAACTTTGTTGCTGGGGATTTGGTGTTAGTTTCCTCTTATGAGGTTGATGATATTTTATTTTGTGAATTATTAGTTATTTATGAAGCTATATAAGACTATGGAGCTCAATAATTCGCTCTCTACAGTCCCAAGTATTTTCTACCTTTGGTCACATGCTCATCTCCTCACAGAATTAGTAAAGACGAAGACATTCTGCATCCACATGGATGCTTGCTCCTAAAAATTGGGGCTGATTTTACCACTCATGGTTTTATGTTCAAGGCTGAAACATATAATTTTCTTGAGTGTTCTTCACATGGTTCAAATCCTCAGGCACCTTTTCTCTCTTATCAATTGATTTCAGTTGCTCTACATGGGTCCAGTTTTCATCTAACAACTGTCTATAATTTTTATTTAGTTGAGAATATTATTCTTGTTACAAAGAGAAATATTACTCCATACATAATGATGGATAATTTCACATGCTAGGCCCCAGGATACCGATGCACATAAGAACCAGATTGATCCTGATTCTACCTAGTTAGTTTTAGGAGGGATTTTTTCCCATGTGTTTTTTTCCCGGTTCCTTGTATTAAGTAGTTACTTTTATTTAGCTATAACGGGTGACCTATTGTCTTAGTTACCAGGACCCAAAAATTGTCCAAGTTTTCATTCAGGGGGGTGTTAGGATTATAATCCTCCCTTTTCCAATTTGGTCAATCATGTCTAAATTAGGAGTCTTTTCAGTCTATATTTAGTCACTAGCATCATTCAGTCCACATGGCCTAATTGGGCCACATGTACCAGTTACTAGAGTATGGGGAAAACTAGTTTAGGCTAACTACCACTTACTTCACTTGCATGCATCAGTTTAGGAGCCTCCTAGAAAAATAATTAAAATTTAGGAGCCAATGGGAGTTATGGAACCAACCTCCTTTAGTTGAGTTCAGTTAGTGACTAGTTAAGCCTAGTTAGGAGGTAGTTACATTTAGTTCCATCCATTTACATTCAATTATCATTGGTCATTGATTGATTGCATGTGGGAATGCACAAATCCTCACCTACCACATTCAGTTAGGCTAGTTAACTGATTCTAACTAACCGATACACTGACTGAGGCAACTGGGGATAACTAGTTGAGCTCCAATAATTATTTAGACATGTCCAGTTATCCATGCAGTTAGGTAGAGTCAATCGATTCAAATTCCTCTCACATGCATTAGAATTGACTAGTTATTAATACTAGTGTATTACATTTTAATAAATTATCCAATTACTTTTGATTAATGAAAGCATTACACAGATGCAATCCATTTTTTTCATTGAACTTCATTCTTCGATTCCTAAGTAAAATTGTCACGATCTATATTGTGATTTCTGTGTTGATCCATAGATCTATGTGCTCAATTTTATAAGCCCGAGATATGAAAATTGGAGAAGAAATTCCAGAAGACCATGAAGATCATGACATGGAAGAACCACAAGAGAGGATAGAGACAGTCCTTGAGAAGGACTCCCACAAGAGGAAACCAGCATGAGCACAAGAGCTCATACGAAAAGAAAAAATGTATGGTGCTCCAGAAGAAATCCATAGAGAAACAGAAAAGGGAAAATCCCTATAATAGCTATGTGTCCCTGCTATGTGACAACATTGACAAAAAACCTTCCACATATGAAGAGGTTTAAGAAAAGAAATAATGGAAGGATGTTATGATCGAGGAGTATTCGTCGATCATGAAGAATGATATCTAGGAGATAGTTTTGAGACCAAAAGAGAATCCTGTATTGACTTGGAATTGGATCTACAAGATCACACATGTTGCATATGTCATCATCAAGAAATACAAAGCAAGGTTCATAGCACAAGGCTTCTTACAGAAAGAAGGCATAGACTATGAAGAGACATTTGTATCTGTGGCGAGGTACATTTCCATTAGGACCATACTTGCATTGGAAATAGTTATGAAATGGAAAATACGTAAGGTGGATATCAAGACAACTTTATTGAATGGTACAGTCGATGAGGAGGTGTACATGGAAATCCACTGGGATTCGAGACACATGAAAGGAAGACCCATGTGTGCAAATTGGAGGAGGTTTTGTATGTATTGAAACAAGAACCACGGAAATGGTATAGTAGGATGGATAGCTTCCTGATGAGCCTAGGATTTACCAAGAGTAAAGTGAATTCCAACCTTTACTTCAATGTTGAAGACAGAAGACCAGTGATGCTCCTTCTATATGTGAATGACTTGTTTCTGACAGGCGAAGAGGAACTCATTAAAGATTCAAGGAGGAGAAGCTACATAGTTGGAGATGAATGACCTAGGTATGATGCACTACTTCTTAGGCACGGAGGTGTGGTAGAGTGTAGATGGGATCTTCCTTGGTCAAGGAAAGTATGCATTAGATATTCTAAAGTGATTCTGAGTGTTGGAGTGCAAGGCAATATCCATGCCTATGTAATCTAACTTGAAGCTTCTGAGTGATGCTTCATCTGGGACAGTTGATTCCATGATGTATCATCAAATGATTGGATCATTGATATACTTGAATAATTTGAGGCCATACAGATGCTTTGCGGTGAAAACCCTAAGCTAGTTCCTAAGGAATCTAAGACATGTTCATTCAATAGCTGCAAAGCATGTACTAAGGTACCTAAAAGGTATAGTGGATTATGGGCTCAAATATGATGTGAATTAGAAGACTAACCTACATGGTTATGTTGATTCATATTGGGAAGATAGTTCTGCTGATGGGAAGAGAAATTTAGGTTATTGCTTTAGTTTGGGATCTGGCATGATCTCTTGGTTCAACAGGAAGCTATCATGCATGGCATTGACAATAACCAAGGCAGAGTGTGTTTTCACTTGCTCAACTAGTTGAGAGGGAGTGTGGATATGAAATATATTCTCTGAGTTGTTTGATATCTAGTTGGATGTGAAATGTATCTTCTGCGACAATCATATTTGTGTGAATCTGTCAAAAAACCCTATGTTCCATGACAAGTCAAAGAACATTGAGATCAAGTTCCACTATATCATGGATATGGCACAAACAGGAGCACTGGAGCTTCGATACGTGGAAATGGATGAGAATATAGTTAATGTGTTGACCAAGCCTTTAGAAAGAGTGAAGTTTGAGTACTTCAGAGAAGGACTTGGTTTGATCTATATTAAGACCCCTAAAAAGAGGGAATTATGTGTTCTAGCATATCTAGAGAGACAGGTTGTCTAAGCATAAAATCCTAGAGAATATCGTAGGTTTCTTTGATGTAATTATCCATGTAGATTTTCTTTGGATAGAATAAGGCCCAACGAAGCTCGCAGGTTATCCTTGGATGTCATCACTCCTTATATGATTCTATGTTATAAATATCATATACATAAAATCTCACATGGGAAATGAGACAGGTTGTTCGAGCGGAAAAAATCCTAGTGAAGCAAGATGCTTAGATGTAAGCAATCATGTAGGTTATCCTAGGATGTAATTAGTCCTGGTGAATCTTGCTAGTTATCCTTGGATGTAATCGGTTTTGAGATAGGTTATTCGAGTGTAAATATGAGCCCCGGCATGTTACGTAGGTTACTTGAACATAATAAGTCTTGTGGTTTGTCCGAGTGTAAAAGGAGTCTTGGTGTAGTATGTAGGTTAATTGAATGTAATATGTCCGAGAGGTTATCTGAATGGAAAATATCCCAGACACAGGTTGTTCAGATGTAATAAGTCCTTAAGGTTGACCTAGAACGTAAAATTCCTGATATAGCAGGTTGTTTGGTCGTAACTTATCCTTCATATATATCTATTGTTATACAGAGAAACTTCCTATGGTTTGGGGTATACCACAACATACTGAATGATACCAGAAGTCAATCCACTTCAATATGCAAGAGAAATAAATGTAGCTAACAGGCTAAGGGATACACAACATACCTTATTTTGTACGATTGTAGTACATCCCCGTTGAGATTTTCCAACATGCTTGTACCTACAATTCAACCTCAACAACAACAAACAAGAAAAACATGATAGATGTTAAAGTGTTAGGCCTACTCTAGCATATATAAATCCAACATGTATAATCATATACAACTACATCCATGGATCAAAATATTCATAGTGATAAACATGTAATGGGGGAGAAATGGATATTTCTATTAATAATGAACAAAGATAACAGTGACAAACTCTGTTGGCACCTCATCGAAATGGAGAAACTGAGTCCTCCACTTGGGACTCTACCACTTTAATCCTCCATCTCAATGGAAATATTACAAAGCAATGACAAACTTGAGAAGAGAAGCAATATGTGCTCAAAAGAAAAAAGGGATGCAGACTCAAGCATGTATAATATGGGGAAACAATGAACTATAGTTTCCTTTCTCTCAAATGTTCTTCTACTCCATTGCATCCAAGAGGCTCAAGATACAGCCCTTCAATAGGAAATGAAGGGTCCATTCATAGCGTTTCTAGGAATATGGAAGGCCAAGAGTCAAGTTATTCGGGACTCATTGAGGAAAACTCCAATTTTTTTTGTTTTTATGCAGATTTCTTGATGTACGCGAGCTACAGTGGAGTAACTTGTGTGTACATGCGTATTCTAAGCTTAAACCAACATATGGAAATAATCAGGTATTTCTAAGGGAATTGATTGGATCATCCAAGTATAATTAGAGAAAGGGGGGTCCAAAGAGTCTGCAGAGGGACATGGAAGGCCATAAAAGTGTGATCTACCAAGCGTGGTAAAATCATCTATAATAGATGCCCCTTAATGTGTGAGGTCAGAGGGGTAGGATGATGGTTGAAATACATTATATCCATCCCAGAAGTGGAGTAATGAAGAGCCAGGTGGAAGAACCAACCACTCATCATTACAATACAATCATAAATCTCAACATGCGAGTGCAAATATATAGTGTACCAGTCTCATATACATAAGAGTACAATGGCCATGGTCCATGAATAGGCATAATAGACATATGTCACATGTGGTCATTGCCACATACAATATCTCCATAATGGATCAAGATATATGATAATATACTAGAATCTGGTCATGAGAGATGACATCTCATAAATACTGGCACGATCAAGGAGGTAGCATATATGGCATGCCACCAATCTCGTAGGTATTCTACAGAAACTGCTATGAGTACATGTCCCATCATGTGAATAAAGGTGTCAAGGTCGAACATGATGGACCATCACCTGATTATTGGTCATTGATGTATACAGTTAAGAGACACGAGATATCCCACTGATAATGATAATGGGAATCAAGGTACACTGTGTAATCCAATAAGTGTGAATATATGTGTTGAGGTCAAACACTTGAAAGAATCCATCGATCATGGAACCTTGATGTGTTCCTGAAACTATCAATGGTGAGAGGACCTGCCATTGATGACTGCAAGTCTCAAGGCACTCAATGGACTCTAGACTCCTAGTCTAGAATAAATTATTTGAAGTCATTGGAATTGAATCTGCTGGAAGGAGGGAATTAAGGAATCCCCCATCAACCAACATGAGGTACTTAGCAATGATGGATAATTTGGAGGAACTCGGATGAACAATATGTGCACGGACCAATAATTGTATTAGGAATGGTCGACATGCAAAGACAATATAACAGAGGAATGGCCGACTTAGGATAAAAATTCCTTCAAACAAGAGTATAAGGGAGATGGTGACTTAATAGGAAACACATACTCGACATGCAAACTGGGACAAATCTATGACACAGGAGGCATCGACAGAGTCTTCATAGGGACTGGAAGCATAACCAGTCAATGGATAAAACTTACAATAATGAGTACAACTCCTAATGTCATACTAATAACCCAACCAATGGATGTGATATATAGTGCTCTGTTCGAAGGAGACACGACTCGAAAGCTGCCAAAAGTAATATCCATTAGAGGAAATTTAAACTCAAAATGGGGCTTTTAACCCTCATTCAAATTCTATGTCATCATGTGTTAGCCAATGAAATTGCTTTAAATTTGAAATACCATATAGGTCTTAAACACTTTTTTAATATAAATTTGGGGATAGGTATTATAAAAAACTACTTGTTTTGTTCGTATTTTCGATATATCTCCCTGTGTTTTTACTCAAATTTCAATCGGGAGAGCTCGTTGGATGTGGAATTAAATTCCACATCCAATGAGTAGCCACTCGGAATACTTTTAATGGACCCTGCTACCCCAAAAAAAAAAAATACCTGAAACAATGTGATGATGATGTCATCATCACATTTTTTTCAGGTATTTCTTGTTTTTGGGGTAACGAGGTCCATCAAAAGTATTCACAGTGGGTATTCATTGGATGCAGAATAAATTCCACATCCAACGAGTTCTCATGATTGAAATTTGAGTAAAAACACAGGGAGATATGTCGAAAATACGAACAAAAAAATTGTTTTTTTTCTTTTCTTCCTCCAAAATTAATCAATATTATTTTATTATTTTAACTATTATTTTATTATTTTCCTTAAGAGACCCATTTTGAGTTTAAATTTCCTCTAATGTATCGTCTGGATTTCTATGTTTTTTAAGTTTTTGGACTTTTTTAGATTAGAAAGATTGAAAAAGAATAAAATTTCTTATAGTACATAGCTAGGAGGAGACAGGTGTTGCGGGAAAGCAAGCTAGTTCCAAGCAATAGAACACACCTATGCTCAATGCAAGGAAGCATGTACAGGATAAGGATAGTTAGGGGGGTTTCTCTTCCTGGTAAGGGATGATTAAGCTGCAAAAGATATATAGAAGGCTCTTCTTGGCTAGAATTGAGACAAGCTCGGGCTATATGGCCTATAACTCTGAAGCAGGGAGCCGACATAAATCTCAATAAGGAAAGAAAAAACACATGAAATGCAATTACAAATTACATAAAAGGACAGCCTCTGTGGGATATGGGAATCATACAGTTTAAGAGGGATATGAGGCTCTTGCTCAAAGACATGGCAAGACTATTCGGGACTCTCAGACCTAATGGGAGAATCTTGGCATGGGTACCAAATTACAAAGTGGGATCTAGCTAGGGCACCCATGAATAGGAAGGCTCTACCACTTACATAATGCCACTTCTAATACTAGTGTGAATGTTCTATGACATTACGAAGTGGGTTCGTACTTATTGTTAAGGAGACATGGTCATAAGGCGATGCATAATGCAAGCAGAAATGTGATCCTATCATATATGCCAGTTTGAAATTATAGCTGTAATAGATATAAACAGGTCAATATCTTGGTAAATGTGCACTTGAATCAAGTCCCTAAACCACAATATAAGGCAAAAAAAATTCAAAATAATTAATAAGGGTCAAAACTATAGGATAGTGGGTAAAAATTTCAATTTTTTTATAAAATAGTAAAATGGTCATTTTCACCATACCATTTGAATTTTTTACCCCACATAGTGCTTTGGATCTTTTTGGACCACGATCTTCAAACATCAATTCCAGGAGCTAGGAGCAACGGAATTGAGAACCATTAGAGCCTGGTAAATCCTCATCCCACAATCTATATTTTCAGCGTTTTCATTTCCTTTTTTAGTGGTAGATTTTTTATTTTGAATCACCGCTAGATTGGTATCCAATCCCACATGAGCTCTAGATCACTGGGTCGCGTCTAGGGCTGGGTATACATGGAAAATACCTTGATTTCCACGTACACACGTGACTATTAGAATGAGAAGACAAGTATGAGAGCAGGCATACCAATTTCTAAGGAAACAAAAATCAAATATTGTGTTTTTCTCAAAGAATGGTGCCAGAGTGGCGTGAACGTGAACACAAGGATGTGGATAGGGCAATGCAAGGCAACATGGTTTCCCAACAAGCGTTAAGGGCATGTAGTTTATATAAGTTTTGGTGTCTTAGGAGCTTGATGGCTTATCCAAGACTTCTTTAGATGCTCATGGATCACTGGGATACAGATATAGAGGCATTTCAAATAGATGGGATGCCCCTTAGACTTGAGGTTGAGGACATATATTTTATCATTAGATTATCCCTCCAAGGTGAGATAGTCAACTTGATAGCTTGTGTGATTGGAGGTTTCCTCACCATTTATGATTAAATTGTTGTATACTACCTTTCAGACACAAAAAATGTTGGAGGTCAGGTCCCTGTGAATGCTATTCGGAACCTCAACCTCAAATTCATAGTAATTTTTTTTGGACAGGATAGCGGGATTAGCATATCTAAATCAGGCTTCCAGGTCTCTAATTTTTTACACATTGAGTTCATGAGACCAACTATATATGACTGGAGTACATCTTTGTAGGGAAATATGAAACAACAATTGACTGACTGCAAGCTGGGTAGAACAAGAAACTTTGGGTTTTCCAGCATTTTGAGTACCTTATTCTTAGAGCGTGTACCAAGCCTTAGCCCAAGAGTTCATATTGCTCCACATGGTCTATGCAATCTAGCTCAGATGTGCTAGGTAGGTGTGATGTGATGGTTAGGGGTAGGACATGTAGCTACACCCTACCCACTTGACTTATTCAACTAGTGGCATAGGCAAGATACATATATACTTTTGCGGCGATCCGTATATGCCCATACCACAAGGAGCCGCATATGGAGATATAGGTAATAATCATGAATTCATTTAATATTTGAATTATTTGATTCTTTTTGTATTTTTTGATATAATGAAATCAAAAAACATGTTTTTGGGTGGTGTCACGTACTAATACTGATCATGTGCATGCAGATGTGGGTCCTAGACAGTTGTATGGCTTCCCTATACATCTTTCAAGGGACGGGGTGATGATATACATGGTGCAGATGCAGAGTGTACGTTCCAGAGAATACACACGAAATTAATTTGTTTGACATAAAGGGTTCCTATGGTGCAAGTCAAGGACTTTCCCGAGGCAATGTAGAGGCAGGTAGTAGGAGTACCTTATGCGTGGGTCAATTTTTCAAATGGTTGGATAATTTCATTGTTTGTTTTCATGATCAACACCTTGGTCCTTAGGCTTAGCGGCCTTGATATACATTGTGTATCAACTGTGTAGTGTTTTTTGGTGGCTGAAAGCCCCAATTTTGTATCATAACATTATGTATTATGACACCATTTTTGGACTATACTTGAAATGAAAAATATTATAGTGATCAGATTATTATATTTACATGTGTATCAAATGCCAATCTAACATGTAATTTGCACAAGAAGAAGAAACATGATTGTAGATCCTAGGAATGTGAATGTATGTAATGTGTTCAAAATGTCATTCTAATAACTTTACACATAATAATATTCTTAATAGGGTTGTATCTACGATGATACACACCATTTAATTGTGATACAACTAGTTGCGAGTCGAGACGCAACTCAAGAGATAAGACACTGTTAGATATGGTGTCGCGTAAAATTTCAGTCACGACACTATACTCAGCAATGTTTTTTAATGATGGTTGGACACATACACCTCCTGAAGACACAACTTGACCCTCAAATGTGTAAATGACCCAAGCATCCTAAGATGAGTTCTGGGTGTGGCGGCTGGCACCTTCAACATATCCTACGTATACAGAGGAGTCCCATGAGATTTGTCAAAAAAAGTTGAATCATGTCAACAAACCGAATCACTACAAGGGGACCAAAATCAAACTACTAAATTGTATAGTAATATACAAAGTATCGGCCCTTGTTGAGAATCTGTTGCCCGTATTTTCTGCCTGAGGAAAACAAAGGATATTCAACCCTTACAAGTTGCTTATAGCAGCCCCCGGTGTGTTTGGGTTAGCTGAATCTCACAGGTTTATAGTCCCTCTACTAACCAAATTTGTATCCTTTTAAGAAGGATACAACCACTTAAACTCAGTGAAAGTAGATGCTAAATTAACTTCTAATTTAAACTAATCTATTTTTAACTATGAAACGCCTTTAACTAAACTACCAAATTATTTCTAACTATTCTATCTAATTGTGCTCACTTAAGGAGAGTCTCAAAAATTTATAAACAAGACAAAGACAACTAATTGAATATATAATCGTTTTAACAGCTACTAAAATAGTTTCTAAAATAATACTAATAAATAAGAACTAACATAAATCAATATGTAGATCTAACTATCTAATCTATCTCAACTGAGAGAAAGATTAATTAATCAAGTTAACAACCTACTGAATATAATATATCAGATAGAAAATAACTTCAATTCATAAAAAAATCTATAAGAATGAAGGTTATGACATCTTATTGATAAAAGATTTATAAATAAAAGATCAATGAAACATATACGTTTCACTCTTCCAGAATTATAAATATCAATAGATAATTAACATTTAATATTTCAATATTTGACAATAAAAATAATTAACTTACTTATCAAATATTTGCAAAAATACAAATATATTGATTCATCAACTAACATGTAAATGATACTGCATCAAGAATCTTATTAATGAAACTTAACAAGATTAAAGATATCAATATCTAATATCAAATAATGAAGTAAAAAGAGATTTGTTTAATTCTTTACAATAATATATACAAATACATCAAAACATAATTGTATATATGAACGATGAAAAAGTTAAATATGAGATATATTTATATAAAATATTTCAAAACTAGAACAAAACAATACCAGTTATAGAAATTTGTCTACACATATCCATGGAATAAACACACTTCAACAGAATATAAACAACATAGAAGTCTTTATTTCAATATATAAAATTTCATGTCATACTCACCTCCTCTTGACGGAGGTGTCTATCCATCTTGCAAATAAACATATTACAAAATATAAATCCATATAAAGAAAACAAAGTCTCTTTCTTCAGCGGAGACCCTCCTCTGGTAGTATCTTTTACAGAAAATTAAGAAAAAACTTTTCAGCTCTTTGTAGTGCCCCCCTTCAAATCAAGTTCATTCCCTCTCATAATAAATCCGGCTCTCCTTCCTCCTCCTCAAGTGAAAAGATTCCATGAAACTTTGCTTTACACTTGATGGATTATTTTATGGGAACTTTGTGAAGGTGGCAATATATAGAATGATATCGGTGGGAGCCCTTCTCGATTTTCATTTTATCCATTCCACAATTACATCATAGACAAAATTTTCTATCATTTGTGTATTGATGTCGAAGAAAATTAGCTTCAACTTCTAACTCTTTCCTTCCATTTCGACCTTCTATTTGATGACCTAGTGTACATGTTGATTTTCTGTTCCATCTTCAATGATATTCCTCCTTTTTCAATCCAACACACATACCTGTAAACAATTAGTTACACATTAAATTTTCATTTAAATGAATACAACATAAATAAATAAATTGTAAGCATGCCTACAGAATATTCGATTATGTAGTTATGCTAACTAAATCAAGT
The DNA here is from genome assembly GCA_001517045.1 of Pseudotsuga menziesii. NCBI lineage: Eukaryota > Viridiplantae > Streptophyta > Pinopsida > Pinales > Pinaceae > Pseudotsuga > Pseudotsuga menziesii. The sequence continues at coordinate 61,442 of LPNX011145659.1, read as the reverse complement.
GCTTACCTATCAAAATATGAAGATGTTTGTTGGGTCCTGAAATACCCCTTTTTGACCACACCTATTATATCATTTTTTCTCATCTTACGTCATTCTATGCAACTGACAGATGTTTTCCCCTCACATTGAAACTTGAATATTTACAGGTATGATTAATTATTGTTTTATCTTATTAATGCCTAAGATTGTTATGTTCAGAATTATGTCCCTTGAGTTATGCTAACACATCGTGACTTCATAAAGATAGTTCAAGCTTTGAGAAACACGGGTGTAGCAGCCCTGGTGGTCTGAAGAGAAGATGATATTTTGGTGCCAGCTGTTACCTACCAGTCCCAGCTCCACATGCGAGACGCAAACAGAGGTCATCATTCCATGCTTAGATGCAATAGACTTAGTTGTGACAATGTGTTGTTGCTTAAGGCATTGCTGCAACAGATGCGGTATCTCTTATTTAATTGGTTTCTTCTATTCAGTAATGGCTCGAGCAACATGATTCCCTATATTCTCCACTTCCATTCAATTTCACTCACAACTGTAACACATGGCAACATGAAGATCGTAGATCTTCATGGATGCTTGATATCAATGGGTGGGTGAAGGTTATGATTGTTCATGTATAAATATGGGAGAAAATTTCGAGCCAAGGGTTGGTTGATTATTGATCAGACCGTGTAAGATGTGACAGTGAGCTGTACTTCATAATTTTCCATTTTAATATAAGGAGAAATATTCTTCAGACCATTTTAATTTGTGTTATTCCCGGCGTCTCTGTTCAAAGGCTGGGCCTGCCTTCCTACAGAGATCACCGAGTTAATTAGATGTTTTGATTGTTTTGTTGCGTGGTGTGGAAATTTCAGTTAATGCATTATTTACATTTACCTGCAACAGTAATAGTTAATCATTGTATTTCCTTTGATTATCGATGTTTGCATTCCTCTTAAGCTATGGCATTGTGGTGTGATAGTCGACTATGTAGATTACTTTCTATTATGCATGTGTGCCAATAGCTCTTACAGTCAAGCCCAGTGCCAATTCCTTTCATTTACTTGTCTTTCTCATGTTTTCTAATTCAGTCAGATTATAGTTTAGAGTTTGTTTGGTTCAATTGCTATTGTTTCCAATTATTAAATTAGTTGAATTAAATTGGTTATGATGGATTTACATATAGTCTGATAATGTAGGATTTAACTTTCTGCAAAAGTAAGTCTAGTTATCTATTTCTAGATTCGTTAATTGTTGGATTGATATTGTAGGAGGTAATTTCATTTTTGAATTCCTAGGTAGGTAATTTAGATCAGTTTAGATATGAGAGGAGTTTGAATGAGAAGATAGGCAGGACAGTTAATATTTAATTTATTTGATCAGCTACTTAGTGTTTATGCACAAACAGTGTGAATTATCTTTGAAATAAAAAGACTTCCCTGGTTTGACAATTTACATTGACCATTCTGTATGTTAGCTGTAATTAACTAGCATGTAGAGTGACCAACAATGTTTACAATTATAATCAAGAGAAATTTCAAATCTATAGGTTAATGAATCTATGAGCTTATGATAATTTGGTTTTAATATCTCTTCAAAGGGTTCTTTTAGCCTTAAACCAACTTTTTTTAGTTTTAAAACTCGTAGCAACCAGTTTAACGATTAGTTTTCAATCAAATTAGTTTGTGATTTTTATATTTTCTCTTTTATTAATGCATTGGTCTTAAATTCCTTTACTTTATCTTCCAACGAAGATATCTTATTATTAAGAGTTTGTTTGAGAATTTGTCGAAGACTCTTCTAACTTTTAGCACGCAGAGAATTTCCCATAGAAGACGAATTTCTCCATTTATGGTTTCCCCGAGGAAAAACATTGTGTTCATTGTCTCTTGTGTTTGATTGTTGTGCTTGTTGTTCTCTCAGTTAAAGAGCCTAATGATATGCTAGCTTAATGTTTCAAATCTAACATGGTATCAGAGCTAACCTAAGAAGAAGACACTGTGTAGCTACGGGAACTAGGGATTCCTATTTTGTGGATCTCTCTCCACATATTTTCAGCAAAAGTAGGGTGGAATAACTCTCCTCCCTAGGGCGCATCTTTTTGTTGAAGCAGAATCCAATTATGAGGTTTTTCAGTTTTGGACCCAACACTACTGCCAAAAATTAGGGCTTTTCACAAAAGTGGAATTTTTCAGTGAGCCTAGGACTAGATTGATATCCTCCCCAAAATTGAAGTTAGGGATCAAATCAAAGCATTTGGTTGGATAGAACTCCGAAAAAGCAAAACCCTAATCTTCTCCTAAACTAGCACTACAAGATTTCAGCTCCAAGTTCAGATTCAACATCTTGACCTGATAAGATCTAAATATTTTGTATTTCCATTTGAGTTTCTCAGTTAAGATGTCTCAACATACCAAGCTTGATGAAAATCTTGAGGGAGCTGATAACTTCTGAGCATGGAAGTATAGGATCTCCCTGGTCCTGGAAGAAAATGAGTTGGACTCCTACATCCATGAGGAGGTTCTAGTTCTAGAGGGAGATGAGGCCAGGGACTTACATAAGAAGAAGTTGGTTATGGAAAAGAGGATCATTGCTGATTCAATCAAGGATCACCTCATTCCACAGGTGTCCTCCCTCAAGACACCTAAATCCATGTTTGATTCCCTAACCAAATTGCTTGAAGGGAAGAACATCAATTGGAAGATGACTCTAAGGAACCAATTGAAGAATTTAAAGATCTAGAATGAGGAGACCATCCAGTCATACTTCACAAGGGTCTCCCAGATCAAATAATAGTTGGAAGTAGTAGATGAAGAAGTGGAGAATGCAGAAACTGTGACGACAACATTGAATGGCTTCCCTAGGTCATGGGATTCTTTCATCCAAGGAATCTGTGCTAGAAAGAAGTTGGTCAAGTTCAGTAGACCGTGGGAATATGTTCTCAAGAACAAGCTCGGATAGTAGCTCGAGAAGAAAATATGGGAAGTGAATATCAAGCTCTCACATTACACTCCAAGAAACGAAGAAGGGAAAATCATCATCACCAAGGTAAGCATTCTCATCATAAACATAACATTGCAAGAAGGGATTCATCCAAACTCAAATGTTATACATGAGATGAAATAGGACACTTTGCTAGAAATTGCCCCATGAATAAGAATGGATCCAATAAGAAGAAGAACTCCAAAATAAGACATCATGCTCACACTACTAACATCATGCTCACACTGCTGAGGATAATGAACCTCCCAGGAAGAGAGTAAAACAAAAAAGTGAAGACTCTTCAAGTGAAGATGAATATGTTCTGATCTCCGCTCTCATGGGAACTGTCACTCATGGAAGCAAAGATTATCTTATTTATAGTGGGGCTTCCAAGCACATGACAGGTTTCAAGGAATCCTTTGAGAAAATATCCGAACATAATTCACCCCATAAGGTGAAGCTTGGGGATGACTACCAATATCCCATAAAAGGCAGTGGTGAATCCTCGTACAAGCTAGACTCCAAAAAGTCTATGAAAATGAAGGATGTCTTGTTTATGCCAGGACTGAAGAAGAATCTTCTATCCATATCAGCATTGGATGCAAAAGGCATGAGGGTTGCATTTTTAGATGGCCAAGTCCTCATGTGTCCAAGAGGAAAGACTATTGATGATGCAATAGTGATTGGAGAACAAGAAGGAGGTTTATACAAACTAAAGGGCCATCCAGAGCAAGGTATGGTCCATGACACAGTAGAGCCAAATGAACTTTGGCATAGAAGGATTGCACATGTGCATTATAGAGCACTACCACTTGCAAGCATAGCTATTGAAGGTCTTCTAGAAATCCAAGCAAAACATGAAGGGGTCTGCAAAGGATGTGCGAAAGGAAAGAATACAAAGAAGACATTTCCAAGTAGTATGAGCAAGGAAAAAGGAATATTGGAAATCATCCACTTTGATGTATGCGGACCAATGTCATCAAGTTCACTAAGCGGGTATATATACTATGTTTCTTTCATTGATAACTTTTATAGGAAGACATGGATTTACTTCACGAAGAACAAATATGAAGTTTTCAGCAAGTTCAAGGAATTCAAATCCTTGATCAAGAACCACACAGAAAAGAAGATCAAGACCTTTCGATCAGATAATGGTGAAAAATTCACATCAAATGAATTCAAAGACTTATGCAAAGAATCAGGGATTAAGAGGGATTTGTCCACTCCTTATAATCCACAACAGAATGGGGTTGTAGAAAGGAAGAATAGAACTATCATGGAAGCTGCAAGAGAAATGCTTCATGATCAAGATCTTCCTATGCATCTATGGGTAGAAGCTGCCAGAACAACAGTGTATGTATAGAACCATAATCCACACAGAGTACTCGAGAACAAGACTCCTGAAGAAGTCTTCTCTGACAAGAAACCAGAATTCAGACATCTTAGAATATTCGGTTGTCCAGTGTACATACACATTCCAAAAGAGAAGAGAAAAAAATAGATCCTTCAAGAAAGAAGGGTATATTTGTGGGATACTATGAAAGCTCGAAGGCTTATAGAATATACTTCCCAGGATACAAGAAGATCGACATCAGCAGGGATGTAACATTTGATGAATACACAACTTATAATAAATCCAGAAAGAGACCTGCTGAAGATACTGAAGAAGCAGAAGCCCCTAGAATTCATGATACAACCATGAACGAAGAAATTCAAGAAGAAGATTGAGAATTTGAAGAACCACAAAGACCTGTAGATCCACCTTAACAGAAGAATGCTCACAAGAGGAAACCTGCTTGGGTACGAGAAATTATCCAGGGTGTGGAAAGATATGGGGCTCCAGAAGATAATCACAGAGAAAGAAAGAGAACCAGATCTTGCTCCGGATATGTAGCCTTAATATGTGACTTTATCAATGAAGAACCTTCTAGTTATGAAGAAGCGGTAGAATGGAAAGAATGGAAGGATGCTATGATCGAAGAGTATCAATCGATCATGAAGAATGATGTTTGGAATGTTGTCCCAAGACTAGAAGGGAAGTTGGTTGTAACTTCCAAAGGGATCTACAAGATCAAGCATGCTGCAGATGGTAGCATAGAGAAATATAAGGCAAGATTCATGGCTCGTGGTGTCTCCCAGAAGGAAGGAATAGATTATGAAGAAACCTTTGCACCTGTAGCCAGATACACTTCCATCAGATTGATACTTGCTTTGGCTCCAATAATGAAATGGAAGATACACCAAATGGATGTCAATATTGCTTTCTTGAATGGTGTAGTGGAAGAGGAAGTGTATGTAGAACAACCACTCAATTTTGAGACACATGATAGGGATTCTCATGTGTGCGGATTGAAGAAATCCCTGTACAGTTTGGAATAGGCACCCAGGACATGGTACGACAAAATTGATAGCTTTATATATAGTTTGGGATTTACCAAGAGTAAAGTAGATTCCAACCTTTACTACAAGGTTGAATATGGAAACCCAGTGATTCTCTTACTGTATGTAGATGATCTGTTTATAACAGGTATGGATGGGTTGATTGCTGACACGAAGAGAAAGCTTGTTGTCGAGTTCGAAATGAAGGACTTGGGAATGATGCATTATTTTCTAGGTATGGAGGTGTGGCAGAATGTGGATGGAATCTCCCTCGAACAAGGGAAGTATGCAGTAGAGATCCTGAAGAGGTTTGGGATGATGGACTGCAAGGCCATGACCACACCTATGGAATCAAACCTAAATCTATTGAGTGATTCTTCATCAGAGACGGTTGATGCTACGATGTATCATCAAATGATTGGGTCCTTGATGTACCTGACAAACACGAGACTAGACATTTGCTTTGCTGTGAACACCTTGAGCCAATTCTTGATAGATCCGAGACATGTTCAATTGATTGTTGCAAATCATATTCTGAGGTACCTAAGGGGTACAATTGATTATGGGCTCAAGTATGAGGTGAATCAGAAGATTAACCTAGAGGGTTATGTTGATTCAGATTGGGTAGGCAGTGCCATCAATAGGAAGATCACTTCAGGTTGTTGCTTCAGTATGGGATCAGGTGTGATCTCTTGGTTTATTAGGAAGCAATCCTGTGTGGCTCTGAGTATAGCTAAAGTAGAGTACATTGCAGCTTGTTTATCTAGTTGTGAGGTAGTATGGCTGTGGAAGCTACTGTCTAATTTATTTGATCTCCAAATGGATGCTACTTGTATACATTGTGACAACCAGAGTTGTGTGAAGTTGTCCGAGAATCCATTGTTCCATGACAATTGGAAGCATATCGAGATCAAGTATCACTATATCAGGTATATGGTGCAGAGGGGAGCAGTGAAGCTCCAATATGTTGTGACAGAGGAATAGATAGCTGATGTATTGATGAAGCCATTGGCTAGGGTGATGTTTGAGTACTTCAGGGAGAAGCTTGGTGTTCTCCATATCGAGGTTTCCTCCAAGGGAAAATGATGAGACCCATAGCCATTTTGACATGGTGAGAGGATTGGTTCCTTCCATGGTCAGATGTAAGGGCTGACCCATTATGTCATGGTGAGAGGATTGGTTCCTTCCATGTCAGATGTGAGTGTTGAGCCATTCTGATTTTACTATAGGATTAGTTCCTACATGATCAGAAGTGAGCACTGAATGCCATTCTGGGAATGGAGGCACCTGGTCAGTTACCAGGTAGCTCAGTCTAGGACTGGGGGCCATTCTGATAGGACTGTAGGATTGGTTCCTACATGATTAGATGTGAGTGCACGCCCTTCTAACATTGGTTGTCAAATGTAAGTGCAGAGCCCTTTCGGCATGAAGGATTGGTTCCTTGCATGGTCGAATATAAGTGCTGAGCCTTTCTGACATTGGTTGTCAGATGTAAGTGCAGAGCCTTTTGGCATGGAGGATTGGTTCCTCACATGGCCAAGTGTAAGTGCTGGGCCTTTCCGATCGTTGGTTGACAGATGTGAGTGCTAGGCCTTTCTGACAGGGTTGTGGGAGGTGTTCCCACATGGTCAGATGTGAGTGCTAGGAATTTCCTTTTTGATATGATTATAGGATTGGTTCCTACATGATCAAATATAAGTGATGGGTGGGCCATTTTGACTTAGGGTCATATATAAGTGCTGGAAAAGACCTGCACGGAGGGTAGGCCTACAACCAGCATGAAAAAGGGTTGGCTCTGTAGAACTTCCTATGACAAGAAGAATCATGATATAGCACCCGTGAAGATTCAGTTTTGATGATCCAGATCGAGGGATGATCTAGATCCAGAGATGATGCTCTAGAGATGATCCAAATCTTGGGATGATCCAGATCTAGTGACGATGATACAGATCGAGTGATGATCTAGATCCAGATGAAGATGAATTGAAGATAGATATGACTTGAAGGTGAAGATGATGAAGACCCGATGATGATCCAGATGATACAAAGAAGAAGACTTGTGCTGATAAATTATGTCGAGAGAATACCTTCCTAGTTAAGAGGGAGTGTTGATGTAAATGTATTCACTTGTATTTCTTATGTATTGTAACCCAATGTTTATTCTGGGATATATTTGTAATGTACTTGGGTCATGTCATGCCCTGATGTTCCTATCATGAATTTTCTATAATGTGAACAAATCATGTCAAGTCAAGGTGGTTAACTCTCCTATTGTCTAAGGGTTAAAGTCCCTGTAGTTTTTGGGCACTAGGTTTATTAGACTCACCTAGTGAATTCAGCCCTAGTTGGGTTTAGTCAAGTTAGGAATTAGTATAAATAGAGAGCTAGCCTCTCTATTTATCACACACTCACTCACACTCAGTTGTAGCGCATAGCTAAGGAAGAGAAAGACACTGGGGCAAGGAAGAAAGAGGTTACTACTGTCGGGAGATCATCTTACTATTTTTGGGTTTCACTTTGGTTTTGATTCTATCTCTGAGGAAGTTGCACGGTTTTTTCCATTTATGGTTTCCCCGAGGAAGAACACTGTGTTCATTCTCTCTTGTGTTTGATTGTTGTGCTTGTTGTTCTCTCAGTTAAAGATCCTAATGATATGCTAGCTTAATGTTTAAAATATAACAAATGAACTATAGTTTCCTTGCTCTCAAATGTTCTCCTCTTCTAATGCATCCAAGAGTCTCAATATATATCCCTTCAATAGGAAATGAAGGGTTGAGTTAGAGAGTTTCCAGGCATATGGAAGGGAAAGAGTTAAGTTATTCAAGACTCATTGAGGAAAACTCCAATTTTTTTTGTTTTTATACATATTTCCTGATGTACGTAGGGTATAATGGAGCAACTTGTGTGTACACGTGTATTTTAACCTAAAAACCTTGTATAAGAATAATCAGGTGTTTTTTAAGGGAATTACTTGGATAACCAAAGTATAATTCAAGCAAGGGGGGTCCAAAGAGTCTGCGGAGGGACATGGAAGGCCATAAAAGTGTGATCTACCAAGTGTGGTAAAATCAACTATAACATCTATATATGTGTGTGTTCCCATGTCGAGATGACTAGGTCATGAAGCAAGTGAGGTTCACCTAAGCGGTTATCCTTTATTTGTAGAATGAAGGTTGACCATGGATACTCTATGTGCTCTATTTTTTTTTGCTAGACAACAGAGCTGATCTGGATACAATGAGATAAAGGTAGAGGACACAGGTTATTGTCATTTCATTGTAAAAAGGTCCTGGAAATTTCCTGCGAGATGGATTGTTTGAGATGTGATGAATACCTAGATGAGGACTATGCCTACACCCAAGATGAAAAATATCTAGCACCATAGAAACTTACGATGATAGATAGTACCATTCGATGATTGATAATAATAATATGATGGAAGCAATTATGATAATGACTCTATGACTCAGTGATGCCGACTTCATGATGAACACTTCACCAAATGTTTTGATGACTATGGAAAAGATAAAATACCTTCCTAGTTAAGAGGGAATGTTGATGTATTTGTAAATTTGGAAGATATCTTGATGTATATTATCATTGTCTGTTGTTGTAACCCTATTGGAGATTGGTTTTCCTCCTTTCGTGATGTATTTATTATGTCTATACCTTGAGGTACAAACTTCATTGTAAGTCGAGGAAATAGTCCCCAGTGTGACATCATGTAATGTGTATTTGGAGTCTTGAGGAGAATTCAACCCTATTAGGGAAAAAGGTCAGCCCAGTCATGCAAAATGTCAGTCACTTGATTAGTATAAATAGGGAGGTTTCCTCTCTCATTTATACACAACTCACTCTCACTCAAGTTAGCATGAGAGAGATAGAGAAAGTAGGAGAGATAAATAGTTTTTGAATACTTCTTATTACTGGTATTGATCAACTTATGAAACAATCTTTGTGACTGTACTATTCTGAGGAGGTTTTTAGGTTTTTCTCCTTTATTGTTTCTCGAGTGAAAATATTTATGTCTTGTGTATCTATTATATCTTATACATCTAGTTGTATCTGTTATTATTTCAGAAAAAGATCCTAATTAAGCTAATAAGATCTATAAAAACTAACAAAAGTACCCAAGAACAAGATTTTTCCAACATCTCTCCCTCTTCCTCCTCATCCTCTCTCTCCTAAAGCGCACATGAGAGAGTGTGAGTGTGGACATAACCTTGTGGTCAATGGTATATTCACAACTGCGAATCATTTGTTGGACCTCTATCGATGACATTTGTATACTTAATTAGTGTATAGAGTGCAATCATAGAATAATTCCATTGTTTGATGGGTGCCCCATTTAGTTTCTTGTTTATCTGTGAAAGTCTATCCAAACCCACTTTCTTTAAAACTTTCTTTTATTTTCAGGATGATATATTATTTTTTTCAATATTGCAACAATTTCAAATATTAATTCTTTGAATATTCATTGTAATTTGAGTTTATGGTTTAAATATATTAATCTTTGAATGCTCATCATAGTTTGAATATATTAAATCTTTGAAAATATTAATACTTTGAATATTCATCTTAATTTCAAATATTAATGTTTGGAATATTTTTCTTAAATTGAATGTCAATGCTTTGAATATTGATTGCAATTTAAAACATTAATGCTTTAAATATTCCAATCCCACTTTCTTTCAAATGGTTTTTCCCATAATTTCAAAGGTCTCTATTTTATTTTAGGATGATATATCCTAATTTCAAACTATTACACCGAAATCTTGTCATCTTGTTCCATGTTTCAACCTTTTTCCTAATCCCTAAAGTTTCCCTTTCTAAAGTACATTGAGTTTGAAGTTTCGCCTGGCTATTTTTCATCCTCTAGGAGGGTTGGCGCTCTTTCTCCTAAGGCAAGGTGCATCAAAACTCTTTCCCTTCATGCAAGGTGCACTAACTCCTTTCTGGCGCTCTATCTCCTACAACAAGGTGCGCCAATGATGTTTAGAGGGAAAAAAGTGAAGTTTTGAGGCCCTTCTCGAAGGTGGATGAGGTGGCAGATCATCCCTATCTTTTAGGTGTGGTGGCATTCAGTTCCCTAACCTATGGGGAAAATATCTTAGACCCATCCTCCTAATCCTCAACCTAATGTATCCCTTTATCCTTATAAATTGAACCCTCTCTCGATGGTGAAAGGAGGAAGGGATATGGTACTCTTATGATGGTGGAATTTCTAGCTGATCCCTATCATCCTTTGGGAGGATTACTATATTGATTTAGAAGATTGGGTTGGATTGTTGGATAGAAGGTTGCAACGTTAAGGCTAGGTTGTGACATTCCTCCTCTATGTAGTTCTATGTATTTCCATTAATTACAATAATACAAAACTCTTTTTCATAAACGTTATTGTGTTAATGATATTTAGAGATTTATTCCTTAACAGTTAGCTTAGATCAATTCATGTTTGGATATGCATGTACTGTTTTGTTGTTTCCACATGATGTACATGGTTTTTCAACTGGATATCTGAAGGCTTGGAGCTTGGAGAAACATACAGGAGAAGACTTATAGATCTGAGGAAAGGTACTCATCTCTTCATCCTATACCTTGACTGATTTAGGAAAGTAGGATGTATTATGTACTTCATTTGTTCTAGATCCACTTGGACTAGGGAAATATGGCTTGAGTCCTATTGAGTATATTTATCCACTAATGCAAACATATCCTTTCTAAATATAACATAAAACACTCTTCAAATCTCATAAAACCCTCAAGCACTTATTTAGAAGAATTAACACAAATATGACACTTTGATCTTGCAAGGTGTATATCAAATCCACCATTTTTGTAGAAAATACTATATTGTCCAAATAAGTCTATCCATCTAAATTCAACTCAAAGGAAATATTGTAGACACTCTTTACAAGAACATATATAAATCTAAAATTATTGAGCATTCCCATAAATGGAATCATACAATTTGTTTCAATAATACTAACATATTAGCATCTACACCTCTTTATACAAATCACATTATTCAAGAATCCTTTGAAATATATCTTGAAAAATTATTGTCATTGATGCCTAAGGATCAAATGTCAAAGTAAAAGGATCTAATTACAAAAGAGAAAATTTCCAAAGGATCAAATATCAAAGGATCAGAAGTCAAAGGAATTTAACTAGTTGGTAAGGGGATTATTGAATAAATACCAAAAGCCAAGGAATTCATGTTAGCTTCCCTACATTAATTTGATTAGTATATTTATATGAAAGAATAACAAGCACAACAATATATCCAAGATAAACAAGAGACCCAAGACACATATGTTTTCATCGGGGAAAGCATAAAAGAGAAAACCCCACAAACTTCTTCATAATAGATTCATCACTAATGCAATATCACAAGATGGAAAAACATGTTGATGTATTTGTAACTTCAGAAGATATTCTTATGTATATTATCATTGAATGTTGTTGTACCCCCATTGGAGATGTGTCTGCCTCCTTGCAGGATGTCTTTCTTGTGTCTAGACCTTGAGGTATAACCTCTGTTGTAAGTCGAGGAAATATTCCCAAGTGTGACATCATGTAGTGTGTATTTGGAGTCTCTCTACGAGAAGTTGGACCTATTAGGGAAATAGGTCAGCCCAGTCACGTACAAGGTCAGTCACTTAATTAGTATAAATAGGGAGGCTCCCTCCCTCATTTATACATAGCTCACACTCATTCAAATTTGCATGAGAGAGAGAGAGAGAGAGAGAGAGAAATGAGAGGAGAGATAGATAGCTATTGAATACTTCTTATTACTGGGATTAATCATCTTATGACATATTCTTTGTGACTGTACTATTCTAAGGAATTTTGTAGGGTTTTCTTCTTTATGGTTTCCCCGGTGAAAATATATGTGTCTTGTGTATCTGTTATATCTTATGCATCTAGCTATATTTGTTATTATTTAAGGCAAAGATCCTAATTAAGCTAATAATATTTAGAAAAACTAACATGGTATAAGAGGCTCTCTGAAAGAAGGAACTGTACAGCTGCAGGAACTATGGCTTCCTAGTTCAAGGTGTTCTCTCCACAAATAATCAATACATGATGACTAAGATAACTCACCTCATTAGGGTGCATATTTTGGTGTAAGCAGTTTCATATTTGAAGAACTTTGATTTTTGACCAAGTCACTAGTGTAGGGAGAAACTAGGGAATCAAGTTTTGGAGGCTTCCTACCTCAGTATTCACAAAGTGACCCTACTGAGAAATGTGCCTCAAGGAGGAACATATTAATGTCCAAACAAAATTCCCAAACTCCTAGTTTGGAAAATTAGGGTTTCTCTGACAAACCCTAGGCTAGCCAGCTTTGGAACCCGGTTAGAAACCTCAAATCGGTAAGATCTAAATATTTGATATTTCCATTTGAGGTTGTCATTTGAAAATATGACTCACCATACTCATCTTGAGGAAAATCTTGGAGGGGCAGATAAATTCTGAGCATGGAATTATACTGATCCTTGAAGAAAATGATTTGGATCATTACATCACTAAGGAGGTTCCAAAACCAAAGGGAGATGAGGTTAAGTTTTCTCATAAGAGAAGCATGGATAAGGCTAAGAGAATCATTGCATATCCTATTAAGGATCACCTCATCCCCCATGTTTCTTCATTCAAGACACTGAAGGAATAATATGATGCTTTGAAAAATATTTTGAAAGGAAGGAACATCAACTAGAAGATGAATTTGAGGAACCAGTTGAAGAATGTCAAGATATAGAACTCCAATACTATACAGTATTACTTCAAAAGGGTTTCTCAAATCAAAGAAAAACATTGAAGTGGTTGAATAGAATGTTGAAGAAGGAGAAATTGTAATGAATACCTTGAATGGTCTCCTTATATCATGGGACTCATTCCTTCAAGAAGAATCTCGACTCGTGACAAGAGAAGAGAATATGGGAGAACCTAAAGATCAAGATCTCATAGTTCACATTGGGAAGAACTTCAAGAAGAAGGAGAAGAAGGAGAAATTTTATAACAACAAAAAGAAGGACAAGAAACAAATTAATATCAAGAGAGATCCTTCAAATGTTTTCTACTATACTTGTGATTAAAAGGTACGGTTTGCAAGAGGTTGTCCCGTCAAGAAAAGAAGACACCATGATCATGTTTCTGAAGATGATGAACGAACAAAAAAAATATTCAGAAGAGGGAATGATGATTCAGATGAAGAGTATGTGTTAATATCAACACTTACTCACACTATCTACGATGGAGGAAATGATTGGCTTGTGGATAGTGGAGCTTCTAAACACATGATGAGATATAAGGAATCATTCGTTAATATGTCTGAACATGGTTAACCTCACAAGGTGAAACTTGGGGATGATTACTAATACCCCATAAACGGGTGTGGATAAGCTTCATACAAGCTTAACTCTGGGAAATATTTAAAGATTAAGGATGTGCTATATGTTCCAGGATTAAAGAACAATCTTCTCTCCATCTCTACGCTAGATGCAAAGGGAATTAGAGTTGCATTTTTTAATGGACAAGTTATAATGTGTCATAGAGGGAAGAAAATAGATTATGCAACAATGATTGGAGAAGAATACAAAGGCTTGTACAATCCAAAGGGACAACCTAAACAAGCACTGGTTCATGACTCAATATAACCAAGCAAAATATGACACAAACGGATTGCACATGTTCACTACAGAGCACTACAGATGGAAAGCATAGTAGTCTCTGGAAAACCAGAGATCTAGGAAAATCATGAAGTAATTTGAAAAGGATATGTAGAAGGAAATAATGCAAAGAAGACAATTCCCAGTAGTGAGAGAAAGGATAAAGAAATACTGGAGATACTGCACTCAGATGTATGTCTTCTAGCTCACTAATTGAGTATGTGTACTATGTTTCCTTTATAGATGATTTCTCACGTAATACTTGGACATAATTATTGAAATGGAAAAATGAAGTTTTAAGTAATTTTACGGAATCTAAAGCCTTGGTTGAGAACCAAAATGATAGGAATATCGAGACTCTATGATCAGATAATGGCGAAGAATTCACCTCAAAAAAATTCAAGGAAATATGTGGAGAGTTCAGGATTAAGAAGGAGTTGAGCAATCCATACAATCCTTAGTAGAATGGGGTTGCAGAACAAAAGAACCAAACCATAATGGAAGAAAAAAATCAATGTTGCATGATCAAGATCTTCCTATGCACCTTTGGGTGGAGGTATCAAGGACAACTGTGTATGTACAAAACCGTACTCCTCATCAAGTACTTGACAACAAGACTTATAAAGAGGATTTATTAGGAGATAATATAGAAGTAACCCATATAAGAATATATCACTGCCTGTTGTACATAAAAATTTCAAACGAGAAAAGGACCAATATCGATCATTATGGGAAGAGGGAATATTCGTAGGATACAGTGATACATCAAAGGCCTAGCGAATATACTTCCCAAGATTCAAGAAGATTGAAATCAGTATAGATGTAACCTTTGATGAAGACTCAACATACTTCATATCTAGGAGGACACCTATTCAAGAGGTCGAGGGACCTGAAGATATGAGATCCCAATATATGCAAATTGTGTAAGCGATTCCAGAATACCATGAAGATCGTGACATGGCAGAACCACAAGAGACGATACAGAGAATCCTTGAGAAGGATTCCCAAAAGAGGAAAGAAACATTGGAACAAGAGCTCATACTCAAAGAAAAAAGGTATGGTACTCTAGAATAAATACATAGAGAGATAAAATGGGAAAAACCCTACAATAGCTATGTGGCCTTGCTATGTGAAATCATTGACAGAGAACTTTCCACATATGAAGAGGTTGAAGAAAACAAAGAATGGAAGGATTCTATGATCAAGGAGTATCATTCTATCATTAATAATGATGTCTAGGAGAAGTTCTAAGAACAAAAGCGAAGTATTTCTTGACTTGGAATTGGATCTACAAGATCAAGCATGTTGCAGATGTCAACATCAAGCAATACAAGAAAAGGTTCGTAGCACAAGGCTTCTCATAGAAAGAAGGCATAGAATATGAAAAGATATTTTCTTATGTGGCGAGGTTTACTTCCATTAGGACCATAGTTGCATTGGAAGTAGTTATGAAATGGAAAATACACAATATGGATATCAAGACAACTTTCTTGAATGGTGTAGTCGATGAGGAAGTGTACATCGAAATCCACTAGGATTCAAGACAAATGACAAGAAGACCCATGTGTGAAAATTGAATAAGGTTTTGTATTGATTGAAACAAGAACCAAGGACGTAGTATAGAAGGATGGATAGATTCCTCATGAGCCTAGGATTTACCAAGAGTAGAGTGGATTCCAACCTTTACTTTAATGTTGAAGATAGAAGACTAGTGATGCTCCTGCTATATGCCAATGACTTGTTTCTAACATGCAAAGAGGAACTCATTAAAGATGCAAGGAGGAGACACTACATAGTTTGAGATGAATGACCTACGTATGATGCTCTACTTCTTAGACATGGAGGTGTGGTAGAGTGCATATGGGATCTTACTTGGTCAAGGAAAGTATGCATTGGATATTTTGAAGAGATTCTAAATGTTGGACTGTAAGGAAATAGCCACACCTATTGAATCTAACTTGAATCTTCTGAGTGATGCTTCATCTGAGACAGTTGATGCCACGATGTATTGTTAAATCATTGGATGATTGATATACCTGAATAATATGAGGCCATACATATGCTTTTCGGTGAACACCCTGAGCTAGTTCCTGACGAATCCGAGACATGTTCACCTGATAGCTGCAAATCATGTACTGAGGTACCTAAAATGTATATTGGATTATGGGATCAAATATGGTGTGAACCAAAAGATCAACCTATACGGTTATGTTAATTCAGATTTGGAAGGTGGTGCGACTATCAGGAAGAGAACCATAGGTTGTTGCTTCAGTTTGGGATCTATTATGATCTCTTCCTTCCCCAAGAAACTATCATGTGTGGCATTGAGAACAACCAAGGAAGAGTGTGTTGTCACTTTATCAACTAGTTGCGATGTAGTGTGGCTATGAAATATATTGTCTAACTTGTTTGATATCTAGTTGGATGTGAATTGTATCTTTTGCAACAATCAGAGTTGCGTGAAGCTATCAAAAAACCCTATGTTCCATGACAAGTTGAATTACATCGAGATCAAGTTCCACTATATCAAGGATATGGTGCAAAGAGGAGCATTGGATCTCCAATATGTGGAAATCGACGAGAAGATAGCTAGTGTGTTGACCAAGCCTCTAGAAAGAGTGAAGTTCAAGTACTTCAGAAAAAGACTTGGTGTGATCCAAATCGAGATCCCTCGAAAGAGGGAATGATGTGTTCTAGCATAACTAGAGAGACAAGTTGTATGAGCATAAAATCCTTGCGAATATCGTAGGTTTATTTGATGTAATCATCCATGTAGGTTTTATTTGGATGTAATAAGTCCCAACGAAGCTTGCAGGATATCCTTGGATGTAATCAGTCCTCATATGATTCTATGCTAATAGCAGATGCATAATATATCACATGGGAAAGGAGATAGGTTGTCCTAGAGGGAAAAATCCTAGTGAAGTAGGATGCTCAGAATTAACCAGTCATGTAAGTTGTCCTCGTATGTAATCGTCCCTGGCAAAGCTTGTTGGTTATCCTTGGATATAATTAGTTATGATATAGGTTATTTGAGTGTAAATATGATCTCTCACATGTTACATAGGTTACTCAAACATAATAAGTCTTGTGGGTTTTCCGAGTGTAAAAGGAGTCATGGAATAGTACACAGGTTAATCGGATGTAGTATGCCCCATAGGTTATTTGAACAGAAAAGATCGTGGACATGGGTTGTTCAGATGTAATAAGTCCTTGAGGTTTACCTAGAACATAAAAGTCCTGATGT
The DNA here is from genome assembly GCA_001517045.1 of Pseudotsuga menziesii. Classification (NCBI taxonomy): domain Eukaryota; kingdom Viridiplantae; phylum Streptophyta; class Pinopsida; order Pinales; family Pinaceae; genus Pseudotsuga; species Pseudotsuga menziesii. The sequence goes on along the minus strand of LPNX011145659.1, from coordinate 44,180 downwards.
AGCAAGTTTTTTGGTCATAATCAGTCCTTCATATATATCTATTGTTATGAAGAGAAACTTCCTATGGATTGAGGTATACGAGAACAAAAAGAATGACACCAAAAATAAATCCACTTCAATATACAAGAGAAATAAATGCTGCTAACACTAATGGAAACACAACATACCTTATTGTAGATGGTTGTAGTAGATCCCCATTGATATTTTCCAACATGCTTGTACCTACAATAAAACCTCAACAACAACAAACAAGACAAGCATGATAGATGTTAAAGTCAAAGGACTACTCTAGCATATATAAATCCAACATGCATAATCAAATACAACTACATCCATGGATCAAAATATTCATAGTCACACACATGTAATGGACGAGAAATGGATATTTCTATTAATAATGAACAAAGATAAAAGTGAAAAAATCTGTCATAGGCTCCTTGAAACGGAGAAATCGAGTCCTCCACCTTGGCCTCCACCTCTTCAATCCTCCATCTAAATGGAAACCTTACAAACTAATAGAAAGATTGGGAAGAGCAGCAATATGTTCTCAAAAGGACAAAGGGATGCAGACTGAAGCATGTATAATATGGGGAAAAAATGAACTATAGTTTCCTTGCTCTCAAATGTTATCCTCCTCCAATGCATCCAAGAGGCTCAATATATACCCCTTCAATAGGCAATGAAGGGTCCAGTCGGAGCATTTTCAGGCATATGGAAGGCCAATAGTCAAGTTATTCGGGACTCATTGAGGAAAACTCAAATGTTTTTTGTTTTTATGCATATTTCTCATTGTATGTGGGCTACTGTGGAGCAACTTGCATGTACATGTGGATTTTAAGTTAAAACCCACGTAAGCAATAATCTGTTGGATTTTAAGGGAATTTCTTGTATCATCAAAGTATAATTCAAGCGAGGGGGGTCCAAAGAGTCTATAGAGGGACATGGAAGGCCATAAAAGTGTGATATACCAAGTGTGGTAAAATCAGCTATAATAGATGCCCCCTAATGTGTGAGGTCAGAGGGGTGGGCTGAAATACATTATATCCATCCCAAAAGTGGAGTAATGAAGACCAGGGTGGAAGAACCAACCACTCATCAGTACAATACTATGATAAATCTCAACATGCCAGTGAGAATATATAGTGTAGTAGTCCCATATACATAAGAGTACAATTTCCATGGTCCATGAATAGGCATGATAGACATATGCTACATGTGGGCATCGCCATGTACAATATATAGTGAAAAATATCTCCATAATGGATCAAGATATATGATAATATACTAGAATTTGGTCATGAAAGCTAACATCTCATAAACATTGGCACGATCAAGGAGGTAGCATATATGGCATGCCAACAATCTTGGATTTATTCTACATAAACCACTATGAGTACATGTCCCTTCATGCAAATAAACATGTTGAGGTCGAACATGATGGACCATCATCTGATTACCTATGATTAATGTATACTGTTACCAAACGTGAGATATACCACCGATAATGATAATGAGAATCAAGGTACAACGTGCAATCCAATAAGTGTGAATAGATGTGTTGAGGTAGAACACTTGGATGAACCTATCGATCAGGGGGCATTGATGTATTCCCAAAACTGTAGATGGAAAGAGGACCTGCCACTGATGAATGAAAGTCTCAAGGAACTCAATGGACTCTAGAGTCCTATTCTAGAATAAATTATCTAAAGTTGATGGAATTGAATCTGCTAGAAGGAGGGTATTAAGTCATCCCCCATCAACCAACATGGGGTACTCAACAATGTTGGATAATTTAGAGGAACTCAGAAGAACAATATGTGCACAAATCGGTAATTGTATCATGAATGGTCAACATGCAAAGACAAAATAACTGAGGAATGGTCGACTCAGGATAAAACTTCCTTCGAACCAGAGTATAAGGGAGATGACAACTGAATAGGAAACATAGACTCAACATGCAAATTGGGACAAATTACGTGACACATACGACATCGATAGAGGCTCCATAGGGACCAGAAGCATAACCAGTAGGTGGAGAAAACATAGAATAATGAGTACAACTCCTAAATTCATACTAATAATCCAACCAATGGATGTGATATATAGTGCTCTATTCGAAGGAGACATGACTCGAAAGCTACCAAAAGTAATGTCATTTCCTGTCCGACTTTTTATGTTTTTTAATTTTTTGTACTTTTTCAGATTAGAAAGCTTGAAAAAGAATACAATTTCTTATAGTACATAGCTAGGAGGAGAAGAGTGCCACAGGAAAGAAAGCTAGTTCCAAGCAGTGGAACACACCTATGCTCAATGCAAGGAAGCATGTGGAGGATAAGGACACTTAGGGGGGATGTCTCTTCCTGGTAAGGGATGATCAAGCTACAAAAGATATATAAAAGGCTCTATTTGGATAGAATTGACACAAGATCAGGCAATATGGCTTATAAATATGAAGGAGGGAGCCGACATAAATCTCAATAAGGAAAGAAAAACACATGAAATTAAAGGAGTCCTTGTGGGAGATGGGAAGCATACAGTTCAAGAGGGATATGAGGTTGTTGCTCAAAGACATGGTAGGACTATAAGGGACTCCCAGACCTAATGTGAGAATCTTGACATGGGTACCAAATTACAAAATGAGATATAACTAGGGAACCCATGAATAGGAAGGCTCTACCACTTACATAATGCCACTTCTAATACCAATGTGAAGGTTTTGTGACATTACAAGGTGGGTTCGTACCTATAGTTAAGGAGACATGGTCATAAGGTGATGCATAATGCAAGAAGAAATGTGATCCTATCCTATATGTCAGTTCAAAATTATACCTGTAATAGATACGAACAGGTCAAATTCTCGGTAAAAGTGCACTTGAATCAAGTCCCTACACCACAATATAAGGAAAAAACAACTCAAAAGAGTTACTAAGGGTCAAAACTATAGAATAATGGGTAAAAATTTCAATTTTTATTTATAAAATAGTAAAAAAGTCATTTTCAACATACTATTTGAATTTTTTACCCCACATAGTGCTTTGGAGTCATTTTGGACCACGATATTCAAACATCAATCTCGGGAGCTAGGAGAAATGAAATTGAGAACCGTCAAAGCAAGGTAAATCCTCATCCCACACTCCATCTTTTCATTGTTTTCATTTCCATTTTTAGTATTATATTTTTTATTGTGAATCACCCCTAGATTGGTATCCCATCTCACATGAGCCATAGATCATTGGGTCGTGTATAGGGATGGGTATACACAGAAAATACCTTGATTTCCATATACAAGTGCAACTATTAGCAGGAAAAGTTACATATGAGAGCACACATACCAAATTCTAAGGAAAAAACTCATCAAATCTTTTGTTTTTCTAGAAGGATGATGCAAGAGTGGCATAAGCGTGAACACGAGGATGTGGATATGGTAGTGCAAGGTAACATGGTTTCCCAACAAGTGTTAAGGGAATGTGTTTTGTACAATTTTTGGCATCTTGGGAGCTTGAGGGCTTAGATAAGACTTCTCCATATTCTCATGGATTACTGGGATACAGATACAAAGGAATTTCAAATATATGGAATGCCTCTTGGACTTGAGGTTGAGGACATATATTTTAGCACTATATTATCCCTCCAAGGAGAGATACTAAACTTTAGAGCTTGTGGGGTTGGAGGTGGCCTCATGATTGATGAGTAAATTGTTGTATACTCACTTCCAGACACTGAAAAGGTTGGAAGTTAGGTCCCTAGGAACGCTATTTGAAACCTAAGCCTCAAAGTTATAGCAATCGTTTTGGGTAGGATAGTGGGATTAAAATATCTACATCAGGATTCCATGCTTGTGATGTTTTAAGTAGTTGAGTGCATGAGACCGACTATATATGACTAGAGTACATATTTTTTGGGAAACATGAAACAACAATTGACTTACTAAAATCTAGGTAGAACAAGAAATTTTGGGATTCCCATCATTCTAAGTACCTTCTTCTTAGAGCGTGTACCAAGCCTTAGCTTAAGAGTTCAGATTGCTCCACATGGTCTATGGGATCCATCTTAAATGCGTTAGGCAGGTGTGATGCGACGATTAAGGGGAGGACGTGTAGTTACCCCCTACCCACCTAAATTCTTCCAGTGGTGGTGTAGACAAGATACATATAGAATTATGTTGTGATCCATATATTCCCATAACATAGGGAGACGCATATCGAGATATAGGTAACAATCCTGAATTATGAGCTCTAGTACTAGTAGGCAATGCAAGTCTATGTGCAACTAGCCCTATTCTTTCAAGCACTTCAAACAGCCCACAGTATCTAGGTGACAGCTTGGCACAACTTCCAAGCTTTAAGGAACTTTTCTTTGCTTTCACTCTGAGGTAAACATGATCCCCAACATTGAACTCTCTATTTATCCTATGCTTATCTGCATATCTTTTCTGTCTATCCCGTGCCGCCTTCAGATTATGCCTAATCTTTATAACCTCTTGCTCCATTTCCTTGAGCAATTTTGGTCCAAGCACAACTTTGTTCACTAGGTTATCCCAAGTCACTGGTGCCCTACACCTTCTTCCATAAAAAGATTCATACTGACTCATCCCTAAGGATGTCTGCTGTCCATTGTAGTAAGTAAACTCTACCAAGTGTAAGTAATCTTCCCACTTGGTTGGTTTCTCCATCACATACATGTGAAGCATATCTTCAAGCACTTGGTTAACTCTTTCTGTCTTCCCATCTGTCTGAGGATGGTAGGCGGTGCTGAATTTTAGCTTTGTACCCAAATATGCAAACAACTCTTCCAAAACTTGGAAGTGAACTTGAAATCTCTGTCAGAAACTATTGCCTTCAGCAATTCATGCAATTTGAAAATCTCCTTCATGAATATCTTTGCAATGTCATCAGTCTTATGCATAGACTTTGCTGGTATAAAATGTGTTGCTTTTGTCAACTTGTCTACCACAACCATGATGGAATCATGTTGTCTCCAAGTCATTGGCAAGCCTGTAATAAAATCCATGGAAACAACTTTCCATTTCCATTCTGGAACTGGCAAAGGCTGCAATAAACCTGCTGGGTGTTGATTCTCAACCTTTACCTGTTGACATTTCATGCACCTTGAAATGTATTCATCCATGTCCTTTTTCATTCCTGGCCAAAAGTACTGCTTCCTAGCTATAGCAATTGTCTTCCGATATCCTGGGTGACCAGAATACGGAGCTTGATGGATTTCATCCATAAACACTCTCCTCAAATCTACTACATTCAGAATATAAATTCTTCCTTATAAGTAAGAAGTCCATATTCTTCCAATTTATATCCTTCATACTTCTTATCAAGACTTTGCTGCTTCAATTTGTCTTTTACCTGCTCATACAATTCATCTCTGGCAACATGATTAACAATCTGCTGCCTCAAATCTGATTGGCAAATACTAAGAGATGCCACATGAATTTCCTGCACCTTCCTATTGAGTGCATCAGCTACCTTATTCTCTTTCCCCTTTATGTGCTTGATTTCAAAATCAAACTCACACAAAAATTCCAGCCATCTCGCTCACCTAGCATTCAGAGTAGGCTGATCAAATAGATACTTTAGACCACAATGGTCTATCCCGAGTTCAAATATTCTACCCATCAAGTAATGCCTCCACATCTTGTGAGCATGTACTATGGCTACAACCTCGAGATCATGAGTGTCATAGTTCCTCTCATACTCCTTCATTTCTTGACTCATAACATATCATGTGGTTGTCCTACATAAGGAATCCTCCAAGCCCTTGTTCACATGCATCGGTACACACCACAAAATCTTTCTCTGGATATGCAACTTTCAATACTGGTGCACTAGTGAGAATATTCTTCAATAGCTGGAAGCTTTCTTCACACTTCGAAGTCTATTCAAACTTTATCCCCTTCTTCTGCAAAGAAGTGATGGCATGTGAAACCTTGGAAAATCCTTCAATGAATCTCCTGTAGTATCCTGCAAGTCCCATAAAAGATCTTACATCCATCACATTTCTTGGAGTAGGCCAATTCATAATGGCTTCAATCTTTTCAGAGTCCACAGATATACCCTCTTTTGAGATAATGTGACCCAAGTACTGAATTCTATCCCTGTAGAAGTCACACTTGCTCAGTTTTGCATACAACTGATGTTCCCTGAGCACTTGAAATGTCAGTCTCAAATGCTCTTCATTCTCCTCCTCATTCTTGGAATAAACAAGAATGTCATCAAGCAAAACAAGAACAAACTTGTCCAAATACTTACTGAAGACACCATTCATAAGGCACATAAACGTAGCTAGTGCATTTGTGAGACTGAATGGTACCACTACAAACTCATAATGCCCATACCTTGTCCTAAAGGCTGTCTTATGAATGTCTTTGTCCTTGATCCTCACCTGATGGTAACCAGACCTCAAGTAAATCTTGGAAAACACCTTTTCTCCTCTCATTTGATCAAAGAGGTCATTAATCCTAGGCAAATGCTAATTATTATTCATATTAACCTTTTTCAACTGTCTGTAATAAATACATAACCTGAGTGTACCGTCTTTCTTCTTTACAAACGGAACCGGTGCTCCCTAAGGAGACACACTTGATTAGATATACTTATTTTCCAACAACTCTTGTAGTTGCATCTTCAACTCTAGCATCTTCGATGTACTCATCCTGTAGGGTGTCTTGGACACTGGTGCTACTCCTGGCACAAGTTCAATGGTGAAATCAATGTCCCTATTTGGAGGAAGTCCTAGAATCTCATCAGGAAACACATCCCTAAATTCCTGTAACACCTGATAGTCCTCCAACCTAGGATTTTCATCTCCTATTGGTTCCAGAATATGAGTTGCACATAACTGGAAACCTTTACTACAAAACTTCTTCAACTGCATTCTTGAAACCTGTCTTACTGAAATTACCTTCGGAATACCTTTCACAACTACTGGGTTTCCTTCTTCATCCATGCATTCAAAAATCTCATTATAACAGTCAAGCTTCACTCAGTGAGCTTCTAACTAATCCATTCCAATGAGAACATCGTAGGAACCAAGTGGTAGAATATTCAGATCTACACAAGTGTTCAATCCATTCATGACCAATGGACATTTCTCTATCACTTCTCTGACCTATCTCTTAGTCCCAGTGGCTAGCTAAACTAGCTAATATTTTCCATGCTTTACCTTCTTAAAAGCACAAATCTCCACTACTCTAGGAGTAATGTAACTGTGTGTAGAACCAGGGTCAATCAAAATAGAAACAGAATGTTCAACAATATTACCTACAACTTCAACCACAGTTGACTGATGATCTACCTGGCGATCCTCCAGTGCTGCATAAATTCTAGGGACTGCTCTTGCTAATTGACCCACTGTTTCTGCTCCCTGAATGTTATAAGTTGGTCTTCCACTTTCATTCTCAAGTGGACAATATCTGTGCAAGTGAGGTCCTTCACATTTCCAACATTTGAGTGGTCCTTTATTCTGATGTGACTCTTTAGGCTTTCCACCTGTCACTCCAACTGGATTACTCGCAGCTTGGAATGGTTGCTTCTGCTGATTCCTAAATCTAGAAGGTTAGAAACATTTCCTTCTTTGGTCAAACTTCTCATTCTTCTTGTCCTTCCATGCCTTATGGTAATCAGGTTTACCTTTTCTTTGCTCATAGCAATACTTAGCCTTTCTTATTGCCTCTTCAAGAGTTCTTAGTTCATAAAACTCGATTCTATCTATGTAAGCTTAAGGAAATCCACTCAGAAACCACTGGATCTTCACTTTTTCATCTCTGATGTACCGGACATACCTCAACAATTCCAAAAACTTATTTCCATATTCATCCATGGTCTGTTGTCCCAATCTCATCTCATGGAACTCCTTGATCTTGTCATCATAATACCTGCCAGAAAGGTATTTATGCCTGAAATACTTCTTGAACTGTTTCCACTTCAGTTTCCTTTCACTGATTCTCTTTACTTGCTTGAAGTGTTCCCACCAAATGGATGCTCGTCCATTCAGATTGAATATGGAAAATCTTGCCTTCATGTTTCCTGAATAATCCTGTACTTGGAAGTACTTCTTTATCCCAAGAATCCAAGCTTCAGCTTCTTGTCCCGTCTTTATCTCACCATCAAATGTAGGAGGTTAAGCTTTCCTAAATTCAACTCGAGAGCGATCCCTCTAGTGGCTTCTTCTTTTACTTTTATGAGAAGATGAGATTGTATCTCCACTAGATTCTTCAGAGTCAAATGATCCACTGGAAGTCTTTCTCCTTCTCCTAGTGCTGCTCTTACTGCCTTCTCACCCAGAGTCTATATTTTTCTGCAAGTCTGTCAAACTCTGCAATATGGCAGCATTCAACTGATGCTGCTCTTCCTATTCTTTTACCAAGATTCTCATGGTGGCTGCAACCTCGAACGGTGTCCCTTGGAATATCCTTCCACTAGACTCTATGTCATCATTTCCATTACAGACATTTTCTCCCATGGCATCTTCTACTCATCGTAAGAATCCTGAGCATCATACCCATCATGGGTTCTCATGACTGAACCACCTCTTGCTTTACCACACTGTTCTTTCCAGAGTACTACTCTTGGAAGTTGTCTATAATTTTGCAATGTGTTAGTAGCAAACTGTTATATGCATGTCATTAATATAAATCAAAACTACTTACCTTCCTCTTTTGGAAATTCATAAAACACAATTTTGCTTAAAACAAAAAAATTTCCTCTTTTTCTTTTCAGCCCTATGACCATGGACAGTCTGCTGAAATCTGCTAAAACCTACTGAAAGACAGTTGGAAACTGCTTGCAAAATCATTGAGAAATTCCTTCATAAAACCCAAAATTCCCTAGGCCCAATCGAACCTCTTCCCAGCTATTTTTCTGACATTTCGGTGGTCAAGCCAACTAACTCATCGGTGGTCTATTTATGTATTTTTCTCCGATGTTTCGGCAGGCAAATGAATAGACTTCTGATTTGGACTGGCGGTAAATCAACTGTTCATTAGGTGCATAGTCATTTGAGCAGGCACAACGGTGGAAAGTAATCTTACTACGATTTCCGTGAGCGAACCGACTACGCTTCTGATCGGTGATCCGATCATTAACAAATTTCTGATGTCTTTATACTCTTCTAAGTCGGGTCTCTTCCCTGCTAACTCCTCAGCGTTTCAGTGGCTGAACCTCTAATTCCTTTCGCTATATCGGTCCTGCAATCATCTATCGTTCTGAACTTTATCAGTGATAGCATAGACTAACCATGTTGCATCGATAGCCGGGCTCTATGCATCAGAAGGTTAGTCATTAAGATTTCCACAACAGTGGCCCGCAATCAAACTATGTCTTCTGCAGCTCTTGACTCTGTCGACGGTCGAAGCGACTAGGATTATTCAGCATCGGTGCTTGAATAACCTCGGGTGATTAGCTAACTCTTTATACTATTGCAACGTTAGGCAGTAGAGTCACTATGTTCTCCATGGGGCACTCGTCGACGGTCGGAGTGGTTGTTCATTGCGGCATTAGATAGTTAGTGAACTAAACAGCCACAACTACGGTTCTCCCTCATTAAACATTTTCCGATCGGCGATCCAATCCACTAACATTTCCCGATGGCCGATGATCTCATGCATTAGAGAAAATTGTGAATTTTCTTCCTGCCTTTTCTTCCACCGCATCGGCTCTTCCATATTCTATTCTTCGGTGATCACAACGACTATCCTCCTCCGATCAGGGACTGAAAGACATTGGCATCGGCAAGCGGAACCTATATGCGTCGGAGGATTAGTGCACTAGGATTCCACAATGGCGGTGCTTTGAACCACTAATTCCTTTCGATGTTCATCGATGATGAATACTAATAACAGTTTTCGATGGCCGACGAAGTCAACACTTAGAAAAATTTTGGAATTTCTGCACCATCGGCGGTCCATCTGTCTAAGTATTCTGATGCGTCGACGGCCAAAACACTTAGAAAATCTTTTGAATTTTTCTGTCCTCACCCATTTCTCTTGGTTTCTTCTAGGCAGTAAGCAACTTGCCTTTATTAACTGTTTCTCATGGCCCTCTGAGGCCCAAATGCTACAACATAAGCTCTGTCACTGCATCTTCATCGCCCATTCAGGCCCATGCTGCAACCAGAGCTCAGATACCACACTGTAACGTCCCCGACCCTCCAACTGGCAAAGAGGACGCTACTATACATCAAATCATTTGGGCATATAACCCAACAAACATGAATATACATATATGTAATCCTGAAGCATGATACTTAAAAAATCAAACATATTATGAAGCATAATCATTCATATACACAACGGAAGCAAAATATATCAATCAACACTCATGCATATACAAATCAGCATTTAATATGTATATCATCATTCATCAATGGTAAATATAATTGTAGACACAAGTTAGGAAAGAGTACTTATCTTTTAGAGAACCTGTTCCGTAACCAGCTACGTCGTTGCAACATTCCACCCAACCGTAGGCCCATGTGCTCTTTAATCTCTCAGCAACGCTGCCACCCGTGAGCTAGGCATGATTCCCCAAGGAATAAGGAACTAACAGGCTTACACATAGCCAAGGATAACAACACCACAAGGGTACATAGTTCATCCAAGCCGACACAGTTGGGTTTATCAGGCGAACAATAGATCATCCAAGCCAACAAAGTTGGGTTTATCAAGTGAACAACAGATCAGCCAAGCCAACAAAGTTGGGTTTATTGGGCCATCTAGGAGATGGGAAAGACTAACTGCTAAGCTGGTGAGCTCATTGAAAAGCTGCAGACACCAACACCAGAGCCAGCCTAGCTTCTAGAACACCCACACACACCCAACACAAGGAAATCAGTCCCTTCTCTGCAACCCAGTCCCTCAGACCTTGATCTCCCTTCCAGTGCTATTCAGGGGTTGTGGAGAAGAAAGCCAGCTCAGTAGCTCTGTCTGTGTGGTTCTCACCCCACCAGGTTTATCAAGCACCTCAGGCCCTCATTCACCACTCCAATGCAGTCCAAAGACAAAACCACTGCATGCAAGCAACCAACAGCTATTGAATCTTTTACAAGGGAAAAACACAGTTCATCAATCATGGCAAATAACATTCCACAAGAAACCATGCCCATAGCACACGATCCTTCATACAGTCGCTGGAGAAATTTACACAAACCAAAAAATGGGAAAAAGGAACATACTCCCAATCTCTGCATGAGGGACAAGGACGCAACCCACAAAACTATTGATGCAATCACAGTCGTGACTTAACAATGGAAAATAGAACAATGTGGAGTTTGAAATTGGTGGGAAGTGATACCAAAACTCTACGCAACACATGAGGGATGAATACCATAGACTAGCAATCCATGAGAAAGAAGGAAGGTAAACCCCCAAACAATGAATTGGGGATCTTTTGACTCATTCCACATGAAGAAACTGAACGGAATCACAATCTGGTTAGTGGGCAGACCATCCGCACGTTGTAGAGAGTGAGAGCAGGTGTGGGTGTGGTAGTGGTCTTTCTGCCAGCAAATTGCTGCCCCAACTAACAATGGAAAACTAAGGTGATGGTGAGCAAAAGAGAGTGGTGACACATGGCTCTTCCCCCATGACTCAATGTTCAACATCCCCCCTTCCTTATCCTTAGGAATCATGCCCCTTCTTAATTTAGTTGCAATGAACATAGCTGGTTGGGTTATTTAATTAAAATGCACATTTACATGATGTAACAATTTAATATATGTTGTATGTCCCGATATACTATTGGTGACCATTCCAATCCGAAACATAACATAACCGTAAATCAATGGTGGGGCCTTTTCCCTTAGCTCCACACCATGATTATTTATAATATATGTATCATGTATATTTAATGCAATCAGGCTTAAAACCTGGGTATTATAGCTGCTCCAAAAGGATGTGATATGCATCAAAATATACATCCACGGAGTGAATGAAGAACCTCCACCAAAATATGAACCAAATAATGAGCAAAAAAAACAAGGAGACGTCAAATGAATCAAATAAGTCTCACCCATACATCCATGAATTATAGAGAATCATAAAGATATAATAGAGTATTTGGCTGGAAATAAAAAAATTTCTCCAATCATAAATCCATTCGCCCCAGTGTTGGATAAAGTTCCTCCAATATCAAATGAACCAAGTGTTGAGCAAGAGAAACCACGAGTCTTCAAGTGACTCAAATGCATATCATAGGTGAATCCATGTAGATGTGCATTATCATAAAGTAACAAAGGATGCTGCTGCAAATGTGAATAAGAGTGTGCTCCAACCATGTTATCATAAAAAGTAAATCTAGGAGTTCTATACTCCTCATGTGGCACCATAAAAAAGAACCCTTTCACCCATACTTCATTGAGACTAATGCTGAAAAACATGGAATTGTATGATGTAGGAGAATGAAATAAATAACCCAAATGATCATAAAGTGCAAAATTTTCAACATGGGAAGGATCCATATGGGTAGTATCATGCAACTCCTTCAAAAGTGTGAAACCTTTGTCATAGATTGGTTCCAATGTAAAGGAATCATGCTCCTCTTCGACCACATCAATTGTTTGGATCTCTTCAAGTTCATATTCAAACACATCAAGAACATTCAAATTTACATGTTTCTCATGATCCACCAAGTCGTGAGAATCCTCCAAACAATCTACCATTTGACAATCTGAAACATAGGAGGAAAAACAAGTGTCTTGAAACTTTTCAAGAAGTTGCTCATTTTGAATTGTGAGCTTATGAATAACTTCATTATTATTCAAGCAGGATTCATGTAACCATTCACTAAGCTCAATAAAATTTTCTATCAAAAATCAAGGACATTAAATTACCTTTGATGTTGCACATTTCTCTTTGAATATTCTCCGTGTCTTCAAGGAAGGATAGCTCCTCCAAGGAAGTAGCTCTCCAACAAGAATTTGATACCAATTCTTGAGTGTCATGGATATTATAAGGGCCTCTTGGATATTATTTTCATTCATATTTAAGGACCCTTCAAGAAAATGAGGCTCTTGCAAATTAACCTCCTCATCTTCTTCTTTCTTGCTTGGACCAACTTCATGAAGCTCAAGTGGTGATGGGGAAGTTGATATTATTTATTCTTCAACTACTACAAGCTATTAATTTTCATGTTTAATGGAAGTTTGGATTGCAGAAACACTTTCAAAAGTGATATCTATGTCACCAATATAGATTTGTGAGCACCCATTAATAGGTACTCCTTCATAGTTCAAGCATCCATCAATAGATACTCTTTGTTTCATTTCCAAGGTAGAACATGTCTTGAAATGATCTTCAATATTTTCAATAGAAACTTATTCATACTCATGTGATGTCTCTTCATATTTTTTAGAGTCACCCAGGAGTGAATTCCAATCCTCTTCATGTACTACTTCTTTTCCTTCACCTATTTTAGAACTAGGTGGTTCATGGGTCTCCTCCTTTTGCTCCTTCAAGAAAGTGAATGCACTTTCCCCCTTGGTTTTATTAAAATAAATATATATTTTCCAACTTTTGATAGTCAACAATTAGAATCCTTTCATAATATTCTTGTTCATGTCTTCAAATATATGTTCCATAATTTTTATAAGCTCCTCGCCATCATATGAGGTTCCCTTTTCATCCATAGTCATAGTTTCCTCTTCAAAAAAAACACTATTGGGTTTCAATATCTAATGGTGGTCCCTTAATTATTGTCCTCATAAATATAAGACCACATAAGGTTCCAATATTATTCTCTGATACCACTGTAATGTCCCTTTTTGAAATTTTATTAAATGAACAATTTTTCCACTTTTTTCCCAATTTCGAACCTTGACTAGTTTTGATGTCTAGACCTCCAAATTGGAACAAATGCTCCAAGATTTTATCTGAAGGTACATGAATGATATTAGAAATTAAATATTATGTTAATATATGTTTAATTAAATCCCAATTACTTCTTCAAACTTGTTTAATATTCTGTTCAAAGTAGGATTCTTTACTAGCAAATTGGGGCTCCAATTCCCCCTAGGTAATTGCCAGAAATGGCTTCACAAATGATCCCAAAGTCACTCTAATTTATTAAAAGAGTATGGGGATGTGTAATGTAAAATTTCAAAGTCTCATATGCATCATGGTTCATTTTATGCAGGATTTTATGACTCTTTCCAACACAACTCCCAAGTCACAATTTCGACCCTTAGGGAAAATGCACCAAATCTTCTCCCGATGCAACAAAAATGAGTAAAGTGGATTAAAATTATTAATTAATTAACATTAGAATTGAAATAAAAATTAATTACATTCCATACATCATAAATTTATCATATATACATTCCTCTATTCTAAATAATAAGCATTATCATGGCATATATCAAAATAGAGTGGAAATGGTCATTGTTTACTCATTAAAAGTCATTTTGACATACAAATCTTGGGAATTTTGAATTGAAACTTTATAATAATGAATATAAGATCATATTTAACTGATTACAATTATAAATGGACAATTAAATTCTCTCCCAATTTGAAATCATCAGCATTACAATGGTTCACAACAAGATATTAGGGAAATGACACTATTTCTTCATTGTTCAACCTTTTTACATGAATTATTTTGGGTATTAGAACTGAGAGTATTAAGAAAGTGAAATAGAGAGAATATACATGAGAACATAAAATAATGGGTATTATAATCTTCCCCAAATATATCAATATCTCACCCAAAGCGCAATCCCTCCATTGGCATGGAAACGGTGTAGCAACTGGAAATAATTGAGAGAGAGTGCTACAATAGAAGAATACACATGATTTTTTGTATATTACACCTGAAAATAATACTCCATTAAATATCCATGAAATACCTGACTGGCATATTCAAATTCCAACTTGGATGGGAATCTTTGACCCTCGAAACTGGCTAAGGCAAGAAAACTAGCCATCCACTAGCTCTCACAATTCACAAATGACAATTTATCAAATGATCAAAAGTAATTCTCTTGGTTTCTTACTGTATTTTATAAACATAATTATCCTTCTAATTTTCCCAATCCATCCACAAACTCAATCCAATTCAAATTTGGGTGTGTGCTCATGATTTTCCATGTGTCCTCCCTTACCTAGCCTTCCACCTTCCTCCAAATTAAGTGGGAACCCATTGAGATTCCCAAAATCATATGAGAGCTCTATTGGATGCTATTTTTTGACCTGAAATTTCATATATGTCATATTTCATCCTTTGGATCTTATTTTTTTCATAGGTGTCATAGCATCTTCATCATTGTTGTCATAGAGCTAGGGAATCTATTCCAAGTGTCTCACTAGCTCCAAAATGACTCTTCCTCTCCCATGTAAGTTACATTTATTACAAAATTATACCTATGATTCATATGTACAAGTGTATTATCCTTATAAATCATCCAATAACCTTTATACTTCCCATGGATTCGAAATTACAAGAGGAGAATGCCATGTGGCACATAAATTCTAGCTTGTGTGGGCCCCATAGTCTCCATGTGTCTCCATGCTTTATTTCCACTTCAATTTTATCTTTTATTTATTTATTTATCTCCTTTATTAAATATTTATTCCATTCTAATGTTTAAACATCACTCATTATCCCCCTTATTCAAAATCACAAAGCTTCCACCCCCAACATAGGAAACTAGTAATTTTCCTCCTTGGCAATTATTTGACCCTTGGCATCAATTTGACAAAATCTCATGAATATGGAAAATGTGATTAGGCCATTGTGACCCAATGCAAAATTTGGGACATGAAATCAGGGTCTTATCCAGTATGGGTCATGTAACCCTAAACTCATGGGAAAGTGGAACAAACACATTTGTTTATGGGTTTCTTCATTGTTTATTTCAACGTTGCCTTATGGACCAATCCTTACTTCGGGGGCTACTTCTCATGGTCATATTGACCAATACTTCTAGTCATGTATACCCAACACCACTAATTTAATAATTTCTCCACATTTCTTACTGAAATTTCTTAGGAACACCTTTACAAATTTTCTTACACTTATTATCATCACGGTCATGTGACCCACCATAATGGTCATGTGACGCATCACTATGGTCACGTGACCCAACATTACTTAACTAGGAAATTATTCACACTTATTTAGGACACTTTAGATAATCCTTTACACTCCACATAATCATGATCATTAGGGGATTCTATAGGGTATTTGTACCACTTATGGATAACTCAAGGTGTCTTTCCTTGAGGGCCATGCACAACCACTGAGCCATAAGGAGACCTCTTTGGATTTATATACACTTGTCATCAAGGGATTCCTTAGGTTCTTCTCTAGGGGATTCAAGGCTTCATTCCCAAAAAATGTTATCTCTACTAAAACCACAACATCATTATCACCTTGACGCCACATATATATATTCACCCTTTTGACATCAATGAAACCATGTTTGGCATCAATTACAACTTATTCCTACAACCCCAAAGAATACTTTGTGGTGTGCACAGATTCATGTCCTCAAAGACCCAGTTCTTATGAAAAATAATCATATGGTATGCTATTAGTCAAGGAATTTGAGGGAGATTAAGAAGAACTATGCTACCCATGACTTAGATCTTTCCGCCATAGTGAACACTTTTAAAATGTGGAGGCACTATTTAATGGGAAACAAATTTGAGCCAAGCCTTAGACTATTGTGGTCTAAAATATTTGTTTGAGCAGCAAACATTAAATGCCAGGAAAGATAGATGGTTTGAAATTTTGTGTGAATTTTATTTTGAGATCAAACACATAAAAGGTAAGGAAAATAAAGTGGTTGAAGCACTTATCAGAAAAGTGAATTCAATGTATGTAGTAGCTATTAGTTCCTACCAATCAGATTTGATGCAGTTGATTGTTAACACTATTGTTGAAGATGAATTGTATGTGCAAATAAAAGGAAAATTACAACAATAGAATTTATAAAAGAGGTATGAAGGTTACCATTTGAAAGGTGGTGAACTTCCTATTTACAAACACTTAATTTATATTCCAAATGTGGCATATTTGAGAACAATTGTTATGGATGAAATCCATAAAACGCCATATTTTGGTCACTCAGGATACTGGAAAACAATTTCTACAATGAGGAAGTAATATTTTTTGTTGGGGATGAAAAAGGGCATTTCTGAAGATATTTCTAAGTGCATGAAATGTCAGCAAGTGAAGGTTGAACATCAACACCCAACAGGTTTGTTGCAAAGTTTTCCAATTCTAGAATGGAAATGGGAAGTGATTTCAATGGATTTTATTACAGGTTTTCCAATGATAGTTAGGTAACATGATTCCATAATGGTTGTGGTGGATAAATTACCAAAGGAACTGCATTTTAAACTGATTAAATCCACATATGAAATTGATTCCATTGCAAATAATTTCATGAATAAAATTTTCAGATTGCATGGATTTCCTAAGGCAATAATTTTAGATATGGATACCAAGTTCACTTAAAAATTTTGGAAAAGTATTTTTGTATATTTAGGTATGCACTTGAACTTTAGTACTTCCTACCATCCACAAATATATGGGGAAATAGAAAGGGTAAATCAGGTTCTTGAAGACATGCTTTGAATGTATGTGATGGACAAACCATCTAAGTGGGAAGGTTATATACATTTGGTATAGTTGGCATATAACAATGGGAAACAAGCATCGCTGGGAATGAGGCCATTTGAGGCTTTGTATGGCAGGAAATGTCAGACACTAGTTACTTAGGATAATCCCGTGAACAAAATTATACTTGGGCCACAATTTCTTAAGGAAATGGATGAGGAAGTTGAAAATATTAGGAATAATTTAAAGGCATCCCAAGGTAGGAGAAAAAGTTACGCCAATAAGAATAGAGTGCATGCGGAGTTTCATATTGGGGTTCATGTTTACCTATGAGTGAGGCCGAGGAAGAGTTCCTTGAATCATGGAATTTTTTCCAAGCTATCACCAAGATATTGTGGGACATTTGAAGTGCTTGAGAGGATAGCGCTAGTTTCATATAGATTTGTATTTCCTACTAACACTAGAGATCATAACGTTTTCTATGTTTCTTTTCTTAAGAAATATGTACATGATCCTAACCATGTGAATGGTTGGGATGTGACAAGTGGAACTCGAGGGGGAGTTCCAAACCGAGCCACTGTGCATCCTAGACAAGAAGGTGGAATTGCTCTAGAACCAAGCCGTAATATGGGTAAAAGTGTAATGGAAGACTTCGATCCCAATGAGGCTAAATGGGAGTTGGAGGATGCCATGAAAGAGGCATACCCATTATTTGTCTAAATTTTGAGCAAACGCTTAGGGTTGTGTTATTCTAAGGGGGAGGGGATTTCAATAACACCGGTTTTGACTTGGATGTATTTGGAAAAAATCATGTAAATTATGTAAATATAATACTATGGATTCCTAGTGTGGACCTCAAGTCCAAGGAATGACTATTGAATGGGTAGGCATGTATGATGTAAATATTAATTAGAGGAAATTTGAGGTATAAAATGGGCCTCCTAAGAAAAATAATAAAATAATAGTTAAAACAATAAAATAATAGTTATTAATTTTGGAGGAAGAATGAAAAAACTACTTTTTTTGTTTGTATTTTCGACATATCTCCCTGTGTTTTAACTCAAATTCCAAGTAGGATAACTCGTTGGATGCGGAATTTAATTCTGTATCCAACGATTACCCACACTGCATACTTTTGATGGACCCCACTACCCCAAAAATAATAAATACATGAAAAACGTGATGATGATATCATCATCACATTTTTTCAGGTATTTATTATTTTTGGGGTAGCGGTGTCTATCAAAATTATGTAGTGTGGGTACTCGTTGGATGAAGAATTAAATTCTGCATCCAATGAGCTCTCCCACTCAGAATTTCAGTAAAAACACAGGGAGATACGTCGAAAATACGAACAAAAAAAATAGTTTTCTTTTATGACAAATATGTCAATTCAACCATTATGGTTGACTCATTTTATTGAAATTCTATTGGTTCTTGAATTCCAACTCACAAAATTTATTGTTGGCACATTTTCTTATAAGGCCCATTTAAGACCCCAAATTTCCTCCAATGTTATTTATACTTTGTGTTTGGATTATCATGCCAATTTGGAAATCATGTAAATATCATGTGCATAAATATTATAATGGTCCAAGAATGGTTGTGTAAAGAGAACCAAAGCGGGCATGATTCCACCAAAGGGGAAGAGGAAAGGGGGAAAATGGGATACCAAATGCTTTCTTCCAAGTGTCGACTTTAGAACCCATCCAAAATTATATCATGTTCCTTGAATAATCCAATTGTCTCTTTTTTTATTGACTATTTTCCATTCATTGAATGCATATGTGGGGTTGGTGGGAAAAGTCACCTCATGCATTTTTTGAAGCATGGAACGAACTGCACTTTTGTTAAAGTTCTGTCAACTATCAGGAGCTAGTCTATAGTTGCTAGGAGTCCTTTCTTCTACTATCAAAATCCATGTCATTTGTCTTTTCCCAATTTTATCATACCTTTTGGAGTCAACCCTCATTCTTACACACTCTCACGTAGGTATTCTACACAGAGCTCTGTATTGTGGTTCTAGACCACTATGAAACTATGTAAACAATAAAAATATGAATTTAGGGACAATTTTGTAGATTTGGAGAAGAATTTGATATTTGTAGGTGATCCAAGAGATTGGGAAAGCTAGGAAACCATTCCCAATGAGTTGTGTTGCTTGTCGATGCTTGAGAATCCATGAATTTAGATTACATGTGGTTCTCCAACCACATTTAATAGGTTGGTATTATTCTAAGCATACACTAGAAGCACTTGGTGAAATGGGTTTCCAAAGATAACCGTGGATCAGTAAAGGGGATTCTTGAGCCAAGAAGGGTGTTTTATGGGGCAGGTATTGTGGAATCCAAGACTATGAGAGCTGAGTGAGATCCTTATAGATATTTGTATGAGAATTTTTCTAAGCATAGAGAGAATATCAAGTTGTGGGATGAGAGAGAGAAGCCTATAGGTGTTTTCGTTCACCCTGGTGGCCTCATATCCCAACTTGGGCATGGCCTCTTAGTAGAAAGAGTATATGGTGGATAGAGTTCCTATGGTTGGATGGAAAATTGCTCTTACATGACTAGTTTTTGAATCTACATCGATTAAAGATTAGTATTTTGTCTATTTGAATCCAAATTGTATTTAATTGATGGCTATAATGTTTATTCTTGTATATGGATGTTAATAGTGCATGGATCAATTTTATTTTTGTTATGTATGTTTATTTATGTTCTGCACATATATTTTATATGTTATGGAATTCATAAAATATATTTGGGACAAATTTGGAAGCCCTAAATATAGCTAATGTCCCATGCCATTTTTCGGATCGGGTGAGAGAGATGTTACAAGAAGGAATGCACCCAGATAGCTACCCACATAGTGATTGGGGAGATGGTTGGGTATTGTGTTGAGGAATTAGCTAGACATTCCAAGCCATCATGGTGGAATCATGGCATGAAATTATGGTATCCATGAATCAATGCAAGGGTGAAGTGGGTGAATGTGCATTAAAGGATTATGTAAATCCATGTTTATGCATGCTTGTCTGTGGGTACCTAGGTTAATATGCATTGTGTGAATGAATGGTTGTGAAATATATTTCATTACAATTCATTAATAACTTAAATTATAAATCGTTGGTAATTCTAACTTCATTTCATGAAATTCTATGAATGGAGGGAAAGGAATTGCATGAAGAAGGTAGTTGCGTTTGATGGCCTACTAGAATGCTCTGATGGGGGGACAGAGTTGCATAAAAGGATATGATGGTTTAACCATGAGTATTGAAATTCTATTTAATTTAATATACAATGTGACTGTATCATGCAATTTTATTCTAATAATGATCCATACAGAGTAAATATATTTCATTGCGTTTGAGATATTAGAAGTTGATAGTGACTGAATTGTTGTATGTTATAATTCCAATGTAACTTCAGTGGTTGTTGTAAATGCTGCAATGAAAATATTATATGCATGGATACTCACAAACTGTTTGGTTGATTGGAAAATTAAGATTGCAAGTAAAATTGTCTCGGATATGGCAAAGTGCATAAGTCCATAATGAAGGCTAAAACCTACCATGCACAAAATCCAAACGTTATGAGAAGGAACTCATGGTTGATAAATCTAATTCATGTAAGAAACATAATTGTAAATTCTGATTTGAATTTGATCATTAATATTATTGATTGTTTGGTATTTTGTGAATTGTGTCTCGAGGACACGCTTTAGGAAGACCATGTTCTATGGTATGGAAAAGTCAAATAATATGAGAATGGCCTCATTGTTAAATAAATTTAATTTCTATAGAATACAAAGTTGTAAATTCATATTTTAATTTGTATATTAATTCTATTCACGATTTGGATTTTTGTGAATGGTGTTAGGAGAACACGTTGCAAGAATACTATGCATTATGGCTTGCAAGAGACAAACACCATGAGAATAAAATCACATTGGGAAAATTGGTTTCTGTGTGAAACATATTTGAAATTCCTGATTAAAATTATTTTGAGAAATATCTCATGGGAATGATATGAAAAAAGTACCTTTTCATCCATAATTTTTTTTGAACCAGCATAGATCCAAATCCTAGGCTCTATCAAGTGCTGAGAGGGATCAAATATTTGGAGGTGCAAATCTCTTCTTAAGTATTGCACTCAACTATCAGCTTTGATGTGATTCACACCAAAAGACACATATTTTTATTTAAGGAGGACATATAATATTTGTATTATTAATATTTAATACTATTTATGGCCAACATATAATATTTTTTATTATTTTTAATTTTGTTAGGAAATAACATTACACCATCTCCCCCATACATAGTTTTAAAACCATGTGCAAGGCCCTCCTAAAACCTTGCACATGGTCTTGAAACCATTTGCAACGACCTCCTAAACCATGTACAATAAAACCATGGCTTGTTTAGGAATCCCTACACATGGTTTTAAAACCATTTGCAATGCCCTCCTAAACCATGTACAATAAATACATGGGTTGTTTAGGAGGCCTTACACATTGTTTTAAAACCATGTGCACGACCAACATTTTTTTTTGCGGATAATTCAATTTTTTATTTTTTATTATTTTTCTAAGTAGGAACATTACAACATCTCCTCCATATTGTGTTGTTTTTCTACCCACAATTTTGGGCGGATAGTTAAATTTTTTTATTTTTCATTGTTTTGTTAAGTAGGAACATTACAACATCTACCACATATTAGGTTGTTTTTGTGGCCGACATTTTATTTTGGAGGCTAATTAAATTTTTTTTTTTTTATGGATGACATTTACATGAGTAAAGTTACATAACGCTACAAGATCTCCCCCATACTGGGCTGTAGAGCGCATCTCGGTGCAAAACTTTGTTGCTGACATCTCATGTGAACTGTGTGCTTGCTCGTAATGCAGATGGGATGGTGAAATTATGCCATTGGGGCATGGGTTGGATGCTGAAGATGAAAATGAAAAAGGAAATCCAAGAGTGGCTTAAGTTTGACAACCCTGCAAACTTTCTTGCATGTGCTCGTCTCTCTAATGTGTTGTTAAACCTAGTAAGAGCATGGGTACTGAGGGGGCTCACATGGATACTAGTAACCTTTCTATGGTCACATTGAAGAGCACTAGAAGGGATGGGTGCGCTCAAGGGACTATGTAGCAGAGAAGGGGTACCATCCTTGTGTTTTTTGAGTGGGTATTATGGGGCCTTATTATCATGTAGTTGAGTGAGATACCTATGGATTTCCTAGAGGGAACCACTTTTTTTCATAGGAGAAGAGGCCATGTAGGTGTATCTTTCTCATTATTGGCTAATAAACCCATTAGATATGTTGTCTTAGAAATGGTCATTAAATGTATGATAAACCCAATCAACGTATTAGCTTGGCATTGGATGTTGTATTTTGTGGCACAACCAGCATGCTGCCCAAACATTTCTTTTGCATGTACACATAGGTGATCAGAGGCTTGCAGAAGTGTGGTTACCTTTCAATGCACACCATGAAGACCATTGGGAGGGGTGGGCACGTCAAGGGACTATATAGCAGAGAATAGGTACCATACTTGTGTTGAGTAGGGAAGGTATTGTGGGTGACATATTTTTCTGAAGTTAATATGGAAT
The DNA here is from genome assembly GCA_001517045.1 of Pseudotsuga menziesii. Taxonomy (NCBI): domain Eukaryota; kingdom Viridiplantae; phylum Streptophyta; class Pinopsida; order Pinales; family Pinaceae; genus Pseudotsuga; species Pseudotsuga menziesii. The sequence goes on along the minus strand of LPNX011145659.1, from coordinate 20,996 downwards.
ACCTAATGGTCCATGTAGATGTATTACCTTTTATTTCCTTATAAACCAAGAAAAGGTGTTTTCTTGATAATGGTTGTTGTATGCTTGATAAACCTAGTCGGGAAGCTGGATTAGCATACTAATTAATGGAATTTATGATAAACCTAATGGGTTTTTTTTCTTTGCATTGGTTGTTGAACATTGTGGCATAGCCAGCATGCTGGAAAAACATCTATTATGTGTATATGCACAGGTGATTCAACTCTTGTAGAAACTTGGTTAACTTTCGATACACACCCTAAAGAGCACTGGAAGGGGTGGGTATGCTTGAAGGAATGTATATTATAGAAGAGGTACCATCCTTGTGTTAGGTTGGGAATTCCTTGTGGGTACCATAGTTGTATGAAGTCAAAGTGGGATACCTATGGAGATGCATGAAGATGCTTATGTAATTACGTATTTGGTTTATTTTGCACATTATTTCTAATTTAATGTAAATATACATGTGTATATTGTAGAAATAATAGCTTCAATGTGATGATAAAATATGATAAGAATAAGAAAAGGAAATAGATCTTCCTGCTAAGAATTCTCACAAGCATACACAAGAAAACTAAAGAGAAGAAAAGAGACTGAATCACATGAATGAAGAGATGAATTTTGGTGTGTATCCTTCCATTGAATAATTATGAATAATAGTGTGCATAAATATTACATCCCTCATATAAAAATCGAGTTTTATGGAGACAACTCATAAAACTCTAAAAGGCTAACTTACCAAAATATAGCGAACCCCCATAGGTGGCTAAAGCACTTCCCAAATCTATCAAGAACCTCACAAATTGGAAAAATCATGAATGATTTTTCAAGGGAGATGTAAAAAAATTCTAATATTTGAAAATGGAGATAAATTCATGAAGGATGGGTTGGAAACAAAAGAACTCAGTTTCCTAGTTTAACTAGCTTTACCTTATCCACAAAAAAGCAAGATAAAGCATAATAAAGCAGAACCTACTATAAAGCGTTGTTACTAATTATAGGAGTCAATAAAGTGGTAAATAACAAACCATAATCATAAATAAATCATTCCTGGGGTATAGATGGAATGTGTTGACTTTAAGGTGCAAGTGGATGCCAACTAATTAAGCTAGTGGGTGAATAATTAATCAAATAATGATTAATTATTTTATCTTAAGTTATGAGTGGGTTTTATATATTCCAACACCCCCATATAAGTCTTACTTTATGATGGTATGTCAAAAATAGGGATGCATATAGGGCCCGGGAACAAGGCTATGGTCACCCTTTAACAATTATTATGTCTAGAAAAGTGAGGAAAGAGGCAAAACCACACGGGGAAAATCCTCCCTCAAGAAAGGACAAGGCACAAAATTTTGAAATAATGTCTTCAAAATATATTTATATTCAGTTGAATGGGATGAATGAACTGCTTCTGGATGGAATATTTGATGAAGAAAGCATGAAATCCATGATCATGCGCTAAAGTGTAGAACCTGCAAGAAGGAAGAGGAGAGGATCCTTGTATCTCATCAAATGATGAAGTAGGAGAATTATTCAAGTGATTATTTCTGATTTCAAACTCTGATATCAAAACATAATCTGAAATGTAAAAGATATATCTGCATACTCCTTCCCAAAGAGTACAAAAATTAAGACAATTTATCACACATTCAATTCCCTGAATAGCTGCAGAATTGTGATATGAATCACGTGTCAATATTTCCAATATGATGTAGCACATTTCTAGATATGATATGAGGATTATAAAAATATTATAAATCATAAATATTATCATATGTAAAATAAAATACAAAGTATTCAGTGACTCCATGAGGATATAGGGCTAGACTAGGAAAACTATGAGCAATTGGGGAAAACTGATAGTTGTAAAAATCTGAATGATGGATGGACATGAGATATGAACCATAATTGTTTATAAAGGATACAAAAATGTTTAATATCATTATAAATATTACTAATTTCATGGATAACCAACCACTTAAATATAGTAAATACTTCAAACCATGTAAGATAAGTAACACTGCATAAGAGACCAATGAGGAATCAACTAGTGAACTTGAAATTTGTATAGTCTTAGGATTATTCATAGGTATGGTATATGGTATAGAGGGTGGTATTTTATGTGTCATGGAAGTCATATAATCCTGAAAAAAATATTTTAAATCAGATATCTAATCTTGTGAGGAATATCTTCTCAAAGACAAGTCAATATCTAGTGAAAATACACATTTTTGGGGAGTTGAATCTAGTAGACTGAGAGGAGGATTATCAAAGAAAGGATATGATATTTATTATTCCAATATATTAGAGAATAAATATATATCAGAGACATTATAAAAGGATATAAATATGGAACTAAAATCATAATTTATATCACCTTGGAAGTGCACACTATGACATTGTTCTGAGGAATCAGCAGGCTTTTCTAGTTCATCTGGAACTTCGATCTTGTTCTTCTCAAAAAGATGATACATGATGTCCATATTCTTCTTGAAACACTTATTCTATGAATTAAAAACATTACTACAATAATAACACTTGTATTTTCTCCCTTTCTTCTTACCCTTCTTTATTGAATCTTCATCAGTGGGCTTCAAACTATCATTTTCAATTTCTAACTTTGGCTTCTTCACAATTTGCTTTTCTTTGGATTTTACATTCTTGTTTCCTTGAACCAAGAGAGCATGATCATTCCCCTTGTAATAATTAAGGAAATCCATATGGATAATTTTATCTTTCTCCTTTGTTAGTGAATCAAGAAAATAATTTAAAGAATACATTTTCCACTTAGGAACAACAATCCTAGTAGCATGAAAAGTAGACACAAAAACTGAGTAATCATGACCCAATTTTGAAAGAATGGAAAGGATTAATTGATAATATTCTTTCTCAATCCCACATTTCTTGAGAATTATAACAAGTGACTTGAACTTGGTGAAGAAACCATCAATAGATTCGAAATTGCTTGGACTCAGTGAGAATAGCTCAATCTCCAATTGATGCACACTTATCTCATTTTGAACTCCAAAGAGAGACTTCAATTGAGTCCATACTTGGTTTGGAGTGCTAAAAACATATATATGAAAGAGTATATCAGGATAAATAGAGAGGAAAATAAATCCATATGCTCCATCCAACCTATTATGCCACTTAGATTTCTCAATCACAACATTGGGTTCATTCTCCAAAGCTAGAGTAACTCTATATAATCCCCTACTGCACAACAGAATGAAAATTTTGGCTTTCCATTCGTGGTAGTTGAAGGGAGTAATAATTATTGATGAAGGAGAATACATATTGTTGAATTGATGTGCTCAAGAAGAAACTCTTTGCAAAATACAAAACAATATAGGAGAAAATATTATCAACTAGACAAGCTCTTCTTCAGAGAGGGATAGGAGACTGGTTGCGCTCCTCAACTCTGTAGAACTTGATCAACCTCGCTGCTCTGATACCATGTAGAATATTGCAATGTTTTGCTCCCTGTAGCTCTAATACCATGTATAAATAATATCTTCAATGATATGATAAAATATTCTAAGAAGAAGCACGTGAAATAGATCTCGCTACTAAGAATTCTCACAAGCATACAAAGGAAAACTAGAGAGAAGAAAAGAGACTGAATCACATGAATGAAGACATGAATATTGATGTGTATCCTTCCATTGAATAAATATGAATAATAGTATACATAAATAGTACATCCCTCATAGGAAAATAGATTTGTATGGAGACAACTCATAAATATCAAAAAGGTTGACTTACCAAAATATAGCAAACCCCCATAGGTGGCTAAAGCACTTCCCAAATCTATGAAGGACCTCACCAATTGGAAAAATCATGAGTGAGTTGTCAAGGGGGATGGAAAAACATTCTAACCCTATAAAATGGAGAGAAATTCATGAAGGATGGGTTGGAAACAAAAGAACCCAGTTTCCTAGTTTAACTAGCTTTACCTTATCCATAGAAAGCAGGATAAAGAAGAATAAAGCAAAATCTGTTGTAAAGTATTGTTACTAATTCTGGGATTCAATAAAGTGGTCAAGATCAACCCAAAATCATAAATAAATAATTCTTGGGGTATAGATGGCATGTGTTGACTTTAAGGTGCAAGTGGATTCCAACTAATTAAGCTAGTGGGTGAATAATTAATCAAATAATGATTAATTATTTTATCCTAAGTTATGAGTAGGTTTGTTATATTCCAACAAATATGATTCAACTATAACTCTAAAAATTATGTAAGATGTTATTTTTGTGAGAACAAAATATGACATATGAATTAACTCATTGCTTTAGCATATGTATTACTATATGCAAGGACCTTGAAGACATCTTAAGGATGAAGATGAACATGTGGTTGTCTTGAAAATATTAGCATGAGAAGCTAAAGATTGGAATAATGAGTGTTGATAAAGAGAAAGAAAGGCATCCTGTGAGTAGCTGGAAGCTAAAGAAAGCAATTGCAAATGTATTATGATGTGCATAAATAATGAAATGGCCCAAGAACGACTATGTAAGGAGCACCAAATAGGCTATGATTCCACCATAGGGGAAGAGGAAAGAGGGGTATATGGGAGACCAAATCCATGCTACCAAGTTTCCACTTGAGAACTAACCCCAAGTATTTCATGTGTCTAGAACAATCCAGCTACTTTCCTTAAGTACTATTAACCCAATCATTAAATGCATGTGTGAAGTGGGTGGAGAAGGTCACTTTCTACAGTTATGGAAGCATGGGGTTGACTGCACTAGAGGACAATTATGTCAGCTTCAAAGACTCCTTTTCCACATTTTTTACCATATAGATTAGGGTCACACTATCTCATTCTTTCTTGGGGATTCAAATTCATGGTGGGCATTCACGTAGATACTAGTCATCCACCCATCCATGCACCGAGTCTGGTATGCAGGATTTGCTAATACATTCATGCATGAGGCATGAAGACTATGAAAGTATCTTTAATTCCTATATATGGATGTGTGTTAACCCATAAATCAAATTAGAGACAGTGGGTCTTAGATCTATGGTTTAAAGTGTCCCAGAGAGGCTAGGAAAGTGAGGGAACATTTCCCATTGAGTTATGATAATCATAGATGCTTGAGAAGCCACATGTTTAGATAATGAGTGGTTCCTCAGTAGGTTGGTGTTCTTCTATGCACACAATGGAAGAACTCAGAAATATGCATTTTCCAAGAGCACCATGGATCAGTGAAGGAGATTCATGATCTAAGAAGGGTGTTGTGTGGGGTAGGTATTGTGGAATCAAAGGCTAGGAGAGATGATTGAAATCCCTATAGATCTCTATATGACAAATTGGCTAATCATGGAGAGTAGAATGGGTTGTGGGATGAGAGAGAAGCCTATAGTTGTTTCCTTCACCCTGGTGGAATCATGGCCCAACTTAAGGGTGGCCTCTAAGATATAAAATAATACATGTTGGACAGAGTTCCTATGGTTGGGTGGAAAGTCTCCCTTACACATTCACTTGCTTAGATATGTGTTGTTTCATAAGTATTCTTGTATAATTAAATATGATACATTCTATTGAGGTATGATATTCTTGGCTATGCATGAATATTGTGCATCTGTCAGTTGTATTTATAATGTTCATGTTTAATTACATCTGCACTCATTCCTTAAGTTCTGTGAAGGAAGAAGATGTATATTACAATATTGCAATAGAGCCTTAGTCGTGTTCTTGTTATGACCAAGTGTTAAGCTTCTAAATCAAATTAAGATCTATAAGTTTCCATGACCAAAGGACTAGAGTAGATGCCCAAGGATGGAAGAGAAATATCAGCTGATAATTTTTTTAAGTATCAACTTATTTTTTGGTTGTTGAATTTCCATCATCTAGATCGACCTACAATTTAGTGGAAGGATCATTGTATTGGTGTTGATGTCAAGGTGCCAAAACTGAAGTACTATAGTCAAAATCGATGTGTGTTGGTTGTGGATACTCATCTTATTGATTCAAAGATGATATTTCATCTATGTTTGGATCCCAGCACCTAACCGGGTGAGTGTGAGAGGGGATTCCCCCCCTAAACTATAGTTGTCAGGGGGTTCGAGGGGGTGCAACGCCCCTGTAGAAAAAATTTAGGAAAAATTTCATGTAAAATGTTGTAATTTCATCATGACTTGGTCAACAATGGGTGATTTATGGGACCATGGTTTTGGGAATCCCATGGTATTTTCTCATGGTATTCCCTTTATAATAGGAATGAATTGTAATATAGATGTGTATTATATTGTAGCATTGTAAAACAATCTATGTGGTTGTGTGACAGAGGCTATGAGAGAGTGAAGAGGAAGTGCAATGGGGTTGCTATAGGTTGTATCCCTTCATTTTGATGGATGGTATAATAATAAAGGAATGGAAATTTCTATGTGGATGTAGCCCATATTGGGTGAACCATGTTATATGTATGTCTCTATTGCAATGTATTTTAATATTTTAATATTGTTTATTATTTATTGTTACTTCTATGCGACCCTATTTTTCTAATAGTGTGACCATTGAGAATGGAGTTCAGAATCATGTTGACGTCTGATTTCCAACATAGGGAGTAACAAATCCAAGGTTGTGGGACCTACATTGGAGGAGAAATCAGTGGTTCTTAGGTCAAGAATCAAAGTTCAAGATTGCTTCGTAGCGGTTGGATGATTTGGAATCCTAGGTTTAATTCATGTCCCCTCCTACAAGTGTGATTGAGGGGTGGGGACATGACACATTTCAACCCCTATTCCATCCTAAAATATATTTTCATTACTCTACCTTGCATTCAATCCCCTATACCTTCTCTCCAACTCCTTTTCTGAATTCTTCTATGACCTAGTCTCTCCCTTTTCCCACTACTTTCAATAGGTCCAAAAATCCTAGACATAACCTATTGTTCTATAAATATGCATTAGGATCGACCAACCCAACAACAGACACTCACTACCCCTTTTAACTATGATAGGTATCTCAGTATTAATGTTGTACAATTCACATAAAGGAACATAGTTTTGATTCAATTAATTTGAAGTATCACCACATATTTATGGGGCACACTCTTCAAGAATATTTAGGTGGTTTGATAAACCACATCCTGGTAAAAAGGTCCAACCCTCCCACCCTGTTTTCAAGGCATGGTTTTATTATCCCAAGATAATACTACCACATCACATAACAAGTGAATTCATAGACACAATCTACTGCATGAAATTTCTTGATCTCCACACCACCATCCATCTCATCATTTTTTGTAATATATTTATACGTCACGGATGAGTGCAAGCTCATGAGGGTTAGTTTGGCGCATTAGATGCAATAGAAAACTAAAAAATTAGGAATCCCTCAACTTACTTGTATTTTTTTAGATACTTATGCAAAATATTTTTCTTTGGATAAAAAAGATGAACTAACATAGGAAATTAAATCATGTTTCTAAATATATAAGTTTTATGTATTAAAAAATTTCAAAACAATGTCAAGTTTTACTTTTACTAGCAATCACTTTTTATTTTTCAAGAAAATGATAAGGTATATGTTTTTTTCATCCTTTGAGGGCTTAAATGATGGATTTTTGCTACAAACGTTTGCAGGAATGTAGAGAACATACAACACCAGTGCAACTCTATTTTTCGGAAATAAATTTGTGATTTTAATTATTTTTATAATTATTTAAGTGATCATTCCTTGAAAATGGTATGTCTTTTTTTGGAGCAAACTTTGAAGGTCTTAATGCAATAATCATGAAATGGGTTCTTATAGAATGTAGAGGTCAGTGTCTTCTAGTGCACCATACAATTCTTTAAAAAAAATGATTCTGAAATGAAAAGGTCATGGAAAAACCTCTAACAACATGTTTTTTAACTTAAGGAGTGATGACAAAAGAAAATTAGGAAAAACATAGAAAAATTAATATTCTTTTAAAAAACTTACATGTTTGGGATATGCATAAAAAAATTCTATCTATATCTGAAATTTCATCAAATATGGTTGTGTCTATCATGATGTAAAGAGAGATGGAAGAAATACATATTGTGGGAAATGGAGGAAATGCCCAATTAGCTATGGTGTACCATATTCCATAACACAAGCTTTGTAACTCCAAACCATCACATAGGACAGTGGATTACACGCATGCACATGAGAAGGAGAGATTTTAGGCACTATTGAATGCTCGCACAATGCTTAAATTCATATATATATATTCCTGATGTTAATCGAAACGATCAAGTTTTCTATTCTTACAAAGTGCTCACGCGTTATGTAATAATAATTCTCTAGCATTATGGACCACATAATGTGCTAGTGTTATGTACAACATAATGATAGAGAGTTAAGTATACATAACTCTATAGCATTTATGAGTTATAAAATTCTCTATCATTTCAAACCACAAAGAATATGTGTTTTAAGTGCCTAACAAATATAAGTGGGGAAGGAGAGAATGAGAGGGGATATGAGAGGGGAGGGGTTCTATCCGTGTAGTCATTATCCCCTAGTTCCCTAATATATTAACCCCTTATAATCCCTTAACGCTATTTAACACCTAAGCCCTTAATTCCTAACATCTTAGAACCTAACCCCCTAACCCCAATGCCCTAAATCCCTTTACCCCTAAATCCCCTAACCCATAAACCCCTTAAGTCATTTCATTGTTTACATATACTCCTTTAACCATTAGCATAAGCCTTAAGTCCCAGTTAACCCCCTAACCATAAAAACCCTAACCCATAATCCTTATAGCCCAAAACCCCTAAATCCTTAGAACCCCATAATCCATCATATCTTAAAATACATTAAGCCATTAATTCCTAACCTCATAAAACCTAACACCCTAACCCCATATTACTAAATCCATTAACCCCTAGATCCCCTAACCCCTAGACCCATTAACCATTTTACATCTAACCCCTAAGACCCCTAACCCCTAAGACCTAGTCCACCCCTAAACCCTAAACAACCTAGCACATAATACTTAAATCCCAAATCCATAAATCTCTGAATACCTAAGATCTTAGCTCCTAGAAACAATTAAACCTTTAATATTTTGGACATTAACCCCTACCCCTCTAACCATTGAGCCCTAAATTTGTTAACCCCTAAATCCCCTAACTATCTCCTTAACTCCCTAACATGCCATAAATCTTTAATCATGTTAACCACTTTATTCCTTTTCCTCTAAACTATTAATCCCTAACCCCTAATTTCCAGTTAACCCCATAACCATAAATTCCAAAACACCTAAATCCTTAGAAACCCATAATCCATCATCTCCTAGAAGCCATTAATATCTAACCTCATAAACCCTAATACCCTAACCCAATATCACTAAATCCCTTGAACCCTAGATCCCCTAACCCATAAATCCCTTAATTACTTTACGTCTAATCCTACAAACCCTAACCCTTGAGACCATTTACACCCCTAATCCCTTAACAACCTAACCCATAGTACTTAATTACCAAATCCCTAAAGACTTAAGCTCTTAACCCCTAGAAACAATTAATCCTTTAATAGCTTGGGCCTTAACCCCTATTCCCTTAACAATTGAGCCCTAAATTCCTTAACCCCTAAATCCCTAACCCATAAAACCCTTTAACCCTCTATCATCTTAAACTTCGTAACCCGTAAATATCTAATCCCATTAACCATTTTATTCCTTTACCTCTAAACTATTAATCCCTAACCCCTAAGTCCTAGTTGACCCCTAACCCATAATCGCTAAATCTCAAAACCCCTTAAATCTATAGAAACCCATAATCCCTCGTCTCCTAGAATCCATTAATCCATTAACCCCCAAGCCTTTAATCATTTAACCCCTTAAAACTTAACCCTTAACAAACTAAACCCTAACATATTAACCCTATATCCCCTAACCCTTATGGCCTTAACCACTAAGCCCCTAAGCCCTTAATCTCTTACAAGCCCTTATCACTTAAACGCTTCACCATTAACACTTAAAACCTCTTGAAACTTAACCCCCCTAACATTGGTTCCCTCAATCCCTTAACCCCTAAAGCTCCTAACCCCTAAATGCCTTTATCTTTAAGAACTTAACACCAAACACCTAATCCATAAACCCCTTGTCCCCTAACCCCTTGACCTATTTAACTCTAATTCCTCAACCACTAACCACTTACCCCAATTTTACCCCCTCACCCCTAAACCACTTAACCCATAAGACCTTCAAACTTAAACTCTAACCTCTAAAACACTAATACCCTAAAACCCGAGCCCTAAATCCCTTAACAACCAAAGCCCCTAACTCCTTAAACTTTATCATCTTAACTCTATTTAGTCGCATATTATCCCTTAAACCCTATCTTCTAAACCATTAACTCATATCCCCTTGAGCTCTAACCCCTAAAGATCATAAACCATAAATAATATAACCCCTAATATTTAATCCCTTAACCCCTAGCCCCTAATTGCTTAGATAACAAACTGTATAACCTCTTAGCTCCTTATCCCTCTAACCCTAGAATTTCTAAACACATAAACCCATTTATCCCTTTAACTCTAATCCCTTAACCCCTATCCCCAAATCCCTAGGAAACCTCCTACCCATACAACATGAAGGACAAAACCCTTGAAGATAAATAGGGATATGAAAATAACAGAAATATTATATTGGTAAGCAAATATTAAAGTATAGACTTTCAAGGAAATATTTTGTAAGTATATAACCATAATGCTAGAGCATTTATTTTGAATATAATTGTCTAGCGTTTTCCTCCATTAGATGTTACCTAGGTTTATACCAAACATATTAAATGTTTGGGATTTTTTTTTATTGAAGAGAAATGCTCTAGCGTTATGGACTTAAGAAGGGTCGAGAATTTTGTGATAAATGATGCGCAACCATTATCGATTTAAGTAACGCTATAGCATTTTGTAAAACTATAATGCTCTAGTGTTTTGTCTCTACACAATTTTATAGGTAATATACATACACTGCCTATTTTATGCCAAACACTTTGTGTATCGTCTCCCTAACAACAATGCAATTTCATACTCGCGCAAATGAATATTTTGAACAACAATCTATGCAATTTTTAAGACTATTAATTTTTTAAGAATATTCTACATTTAGATTCAAACAAACTTGAATATTCTATGTTCAGAGTTGAAGAGCGAACCACATTCAAAATTGAGTAAGCTTGAAGAATCTACATTCAAGTTTGATGAAGAATCTATATCCATAGTCAAAAGAAATGTTGAAGAATTTATATTGAGCAATATTCAAAATATATATATTCAGGTCAGAAAGAATCTATTTCCACAATAAAAAACAAGGTTTAAGAATTTATAAATTCACAATTGAGGAAGTTGTATCTATATATTCATAATTGAGCAAACTTGAGGAATCTAAATGAACACAATAGAAGAAGAATCTATAGTCACTATTGTGCTAGAATATACTTTCACAATTGAGAAATATTTAGGAATCCATATTCATAATTGAGGAAGTATCTATATTAACAATTAATCAAATTGGAAGAACTTATATGCACAAATGAAGAATTTTCTAAATTCACAAGTTAGGTAGAAATTGCTTTCACAAATAAGCAAGCTTGAGGAACCTATATTCACAATTGAGTAAGCTTGAAGAGACTATATTCACAATTGAGAGAGAATCCATATTCATAGTTGAGCACACTTGTAGAATCTATTTTCATTGTAAATTGTTCCTTGTAGTCATGAGAAATGCACACAATCGAACAAGGAAATCGACAAGGAAAGAGAAGCCTCAAGAAACCATGGAAGAAGTTAGAGAAAATAAAATATTGGACATGTGGAATTGAAGACATTCCATGTATACTCATCAAATTCCAACCATAGATGATGCCATGGTCATTCCTAACAATACACGACAAGAACAATGAAATAACTGACTAGAAGGGCCCTCGATTTCAACAAAAATTTTAATGAATAAGCACCCCATGGAACTAGTCAATAATTAAAATGTAGGTCCTCATTGGGGTATTTTTCGATTCCTGCATCAATTCAACCTCATACTATGGTAGCAGATGACTTGTTGAGTAGTGGTTATACAAGCAACAAAGGTATGGAGGCATTGAATGCAAGATTTATGGTGGAAGGAGAAGATGTTATTGAAACTGCCAAAGAGAATGCTCCATTTCCCACCTCTAACTTCCAGCAAGAGAATGAAATACAAGAAGCTCCTATTGAAATTAAAAAGGGTTTTGGTGATGTTGTACATGAAACAGTTCCAACGCCCTTACCTTCATTAGATGTTAAAGAAATTTGAAATGTATACAGGTTGATGAAAGTCTAACTTGTTCACTTGAAGTTACATTGTCTAAACGTACTATTTCTTATCTAACTCAACAAATTCTTTATAAATTTTTGGACTCTAAATGTGAAGGGGATAAGTGCATATTATTTTTTTCATTTTTAAAATCTACGTCTATGACTGTTGTTAGAAGGAGTTTAAGGATAAAGATGACAAAAAACACCGAACCAAGTTCTCATATTGTGAAAATTTTAGTAGATGCATTTAGTAAAATTGGAAAGAAATATCATTCAAGGGATCACAATGTGGCTTATCGTGTGTTGTCACAATAAATCATGAACAAAATAACTAGGGCCCTTCATCTTCTTAAGCCTACGTCTAAACTCATTAATTTGGATGTTAAAACACTCCATAGGTATTGTTCTAGAAGAGAACACCTTGACTCTGGTCTAACATATATCTAAACTAAAGGTACTAGTGTAAAATGTTTTGCATGATAACACTAGACCTTCTTCCAACCAAAAATATATATTAAAACTGAGAAGGGGTTCAAGGGGTCATGAGCCCCACACTAAAAAGTTTCTTGACATGACACAAACATAATTATATGAGAGATTTATGCATGAACAAAATGAAATTAACTTGGGTCAAATATCTTTTGAAAATTGCAACCCGTAGTATGTTAAAATAAACACAATTCATAATACATGTTGTTGTTGATACCACATTGAGTATTGTTACTATTATCAAACACACACACACACATATTGCATGTATTGCATAACTCTCTCGTGCATGAATGGTTAACTACATTGCCACCAATGTCATCTAGAGACTTTATGCATAGCATTCTGTGCAGAAGGATAGAAGGTTGTGCATTTTATCAAAAATATTGCATATATGGGGCATGCCCAAGGTGTAGTGGAATGGAATTATTGGAAAAATGCATACATATGACCGGTGAGCATGAACCTTAGAGTAAGGGAGTGAACTTGCAGTCATTCAAATATGTCAGGTATGACATTGATGGAGGGATTGAAAACAAAAATACAATTGGTCGGTTCTCAGGTTAACAATGAGTTCTTGAATAATATATTTTTATTCATATTTAGATTGCATACGTAACAATCCATCCATTGATATATGTCTTTATTGTTGATATAAAAGGTATGGGTTTGCTACTTCATGAATGGATTCTCTGAAAAGACATAACAATATGTAAAGCATGTGCATGTGACTCCTTGGAAAGATGATCATTTTAGGACATGCATGGATACATTTCCTATTGGGACGATCTTATCGGTGGTTTATTTTACAAAAAAATACACTCTTCAACCACAAAATGAATTCAAAGTCAATATTATCACTCAAACCAGGTCAACATAATGGTCCATGTCACCTATAGAAATGGGACAGATAGCACTGAAGACAATAGGGTTATATTGAAGGAGTATCACTTCTACATAAATGATGTCATGTGTCATGACTTTGATTTGTACAACACAGCTTTCAATTGTTCTATAATCACTTAAAGGATAACAATATAGAGATGGAACAACATTGCATTTCGTATGATGGCTGTGTGGGGAAATTAAAAAATTCCCATATCTTCTAATGGATGTGTACGCTCCTCAAAAGGCATATGGTGTCACACATTTGGAACTATTTTGAGACAAGACATGGAAAAGGTGAACATGATGGAGTAGGTGTGTGCATCAATACTTCATTACGTAGGGAAAAAATGAAGTTCACAACTATTTCAGTCATCCGTGATGCAAATACCATTGTTGAATGGTGTTCTTCAGCCATTGGGGTGGGAGAAAGAAGGTAAGAAGACCAATCAAATAGAAAATTACATGTACATATATGATTTTGGGAGTTTGTTGATGTATATTGATCACAATTGTATGAGTGCAAGACTGTCAAGGGCACTCGTTCATTTCTCTTAGTTAAAAGGAGAGACAATACTATAGTTTAAATGTGGACAAGGGAAATCTCTTGTTTTTGTCCTCCATGTATTACTATTGAATGGGGAAAATGTGAATCCACAGATTGTCTTGATAGTTGGGATCACATATCACTCCCCATTGGTCAACATATAGTTGTAGAATTGATCCATATCTTGGTGGATGAGACCCGAAGGCTTGGATTCCAAAAGAGGAGGAGAAGAGAGAGAATAATGGGCTGGCTATGAGAAAAACACATTAGCGCGATCTAGGATGTGCACAGCCTAGATAGAGAAACATAGATTATATAGGCCACATGGAGGGTCTAGGCTCAAATAGGTTTCTTTGAGCCTCACTTCTCAAAGTATACTAAGAAAGGAACTCATAACCAATAATCCAATAACTCAATATAATAAAAGAAATGTAGGATGCCAAAAAATCCTTGAATGATTTATTGAGAAGGCATATAACCTTTTTATAACATTATTACAATGTCTCTTGGGTCCATACCATGGGCCAAAACCACGGGATACCAAAGATTATGGATGGGTGTATTCTAAACTGTAGGCTTCTAGAATCACTTGAAATATTCCAAAATCATGGATGGGAGAGGGTGGTATCTCCATTTAATGATTTTATAACATATATATCTGAATTTAGACCATATGCCCCCTAAAATTCGGATCAAGAATTATCCCATTTGGATGAGTAACAATCAAGTATTTTAGTAGACTATGAACACATATCGAATCTTGTACAACCAGGTTTGATTAATGCCTTTATAAATTTGAGATGGTTGACACCTAGTTGTGCTTATTTAGCTGAGTCCTATGTTGGCACTTTATTTTCTTAGGGAACATATATGTAGCAGTTTCCTCGCAAGGTAATGAATGGGGAACTAACTATTGGTTTGACCATTTCTTGGATGGGAAGTAGACACTTAATATCTCATTGAGGGACTCTGAGGGAAACGATTGTCTGATTGGGTCGATGGTTATCAAAGGATAATACTTGACACAGGTTTCCCATACACAAAAGAAAAAAGGTTATGTGTTTGAATGTTATAGACTAGGTTAGATTGTATACCATTATACAAATTTAGTTATTGACCCCAACCTCCAATGAAAATAATTCCAAGGAATAACTCATCAAAGGAATGATATTTCTTGCCTTAATCTGAGCACAAAAGGTTAAAGGATACCGTTGGTATTAGAGGTGATCCCAATGGTCTAGTTAAATGAACAGAGGTAGGTAGTTAGGTTTGTGCTATGCAGGTCTCATTGATTATTAAAATTAATATTTTGGCTATTGCAATTTAGACATTGGCATATTGATATATTGATAAATTGGATTGACATACACAACTTGATAAATTGCACAAGCTTTGTCATGGATTTTGACTTGTTCAAGCTTAAACCAAACTAGAACAATGCCACTTGGACCAAATGTTCAAGAAATTCTTAAAAATGTTTTCATGTGCATATAATCATTTTTCAATAGAACCCATTTTCCCCTCCTTTGGGATATAGTATGAGGCATTAACACATTTGCAACTTTGAAATGACATCATTGGCCTTGGAGCGGCCCTATCTTGTACTAGTAAAACCTATATTGTCTCTAAACCCTATATTTTAGACTAATTTCTTGATTGCAATGTAAACCTTGGTTTGTAGGGGCCTTAGGTTGACTTATCACTTTAATGTCAAATGTAATGTCCCCATTAAGAGAAATATAGTAATCATTCAACACTTTACAACTTTTCAATCTCATCATTGGACTTGTAGAATCCGGCCTCTATTGTACTTATAAACCATATATTGTATATAAATCCTAGATTGTAGATTAAATCCTAGTTTGCAATGTAAACCTTAGTTTGTAGGATAGGCCCGAGTTTGTAGAATCCCTAGGTTTACCAATCACTTTAATGTAAAATGTAATGTCCCCATTAAGAGATATATAGTATATAAAGCATTCACACCTTTGCAACTCTGTAATGTCATCATTGGCCTTGGAGGAGCCCCAGCTTGTACTTGTAAACACTATATTGTCTCTAAACCCTAGATTGTAGACTAACTCCTTGATTGCAATGTAAACCTTAGTTTGTATGCTAGGCCCTAGGTTGACTGGTCACTTTAATGTCAAATGTAATGTCTCCATTAAGCTATATATAGTATCAAGCATTCACACCTTTATAACTTTTCAATGTCATCATTGGCCTTGTAGAAGCCCTATATTGTACTTGTAAACCCTATCTCGTATATAAACCCTATATTGTAGACTAAGTCCTAGTTTGCAACATAAAAGTTAGTTTATAGGCTAGGCACTAGTTTATAGAAGCCCCAGGTTGACCGATCACTGTAATGTCAAATGCAATGTCCCCATTAAGCAGTATATGGTATCAAGCATTCACACCTTTCCAAATTTTCAATGTCATCATTGGACTTGTAGAATCCCTAGATTGTACTTGTAAACCCTATCTTGTATCTAAAACCTAGATTAATACTAACTCCTAGTTTTCAATGTAAACTTTAGTTTATAGGCTAGGACCTATTTTGTACAAACCCTAGTTTGGATGATCACTTTAATGTCAACTGCAATGTCCCCATTGAGAAATTTTAACTAGACATAATTTTAAAAAACACCAAATATTTCAAGCCTAATTTCCAAATATGTAGAAACCCTAGTTTGTATCCTAAACCCATATTTCTATTCTAAACCCTACAAACCATAGAATTTATTGGAGTGGGGGGTCAAAATACATGAAACCCACCACAAAATACTTTGGTCATCCTAACGATGTTTTCCATGTCTATATACACATGCCCAAATTTACATAGCTCAATTTGAAAGCTCGATTGTAGTTTTAGGCCCCGTGACCAATTTGGCACGTGTCCTAAAATGGCTACATGGGGTGACTTGAAAATGGATGTACAAATAATTTTGTGCATCGAATCGCAAGACATTTGATTCCATTGGATTATAGGTAGGGGTGCTCGACTCTTACGAGTCACATGGATAGATGCGCCATTAATTTGTCTGGAATTGACACTAAGATTTTGCACAGTGAAACACATGGCAATTCTCTCATCAAGGACATGAAATCCATATTGGGAAGCATAACTGGGTTATGTCAGCTCCCATGTATGTTTTTGGACATCATGGACATATTTTTTTTTTCCACACTCTCCTAAGACATTTCAATGCAAAGTCTCCCCCCTTGTGCAAAACTGGCATTTGGATTTACTAAGCAAAACCTTAGTTAAAAATATGTTAGAATGCGACCATGTCAGGGAGATTGAATCACCATAGAGGGTTTCCCCTATCTAAAACATGAAATTATAAATCAATTGGAATCAAAGGTTTCACGATCGAAGTTATGGTTTTCGTTCCATGCCTAGTTGCAACTTGCTGCCCTAGGCCATTCAGAGACAATTTGTGGACTTTCTCTAAAGGGGATGAAATCCATATCTGGAAGTGTAATTGGGTTTTTTCAGCTCCCACATGTGTTTTTTTCCACTTTGGACATGTTTGTGTTATCCACAATCACCCAAGATATTTCAATTCAAAGTTTACCCCCTCGTACAAAAGTGTCATTTGGATTACTGAGTAAAACCCTAGTTCTGGAGATGGTAGAATGCGACTGTTTATGGGAAGTGGATTCACTGTAGAGGGTTCCCCTAGTTGAATCCTGACATCATGAATCCATAACAATCGATGGTTTCATGATCGGAGTTATGGTTTTCATTCTATGCCTAGTTACAACTTGCCACCTCAGGTCATTCATGGACAATTTGTGGACTTGCTCTAAGCGGTATGAAATCCATACTGGGAAGCATAATTGGTTTATGTTAGCTCCCATGTATGTGTTTGGACACTATGTACACATTCATGTTGTCCAAAATCACCTAGGACATTTCAATGCAAAGTTGACCCCCTTGTGCAAAAGTGGCATTTTCCTTTACTGAGTAAAACCCTAGTTCTGGGGATGGTAGAATGGGATCATTTTTGGGATATTGAATAACTGTAGAGGGGAACCCCTAGATGAAACCTGATATCATGATCCATTAGAATCGACAGTTTCACAATCAGAGTTATGGTTTTTTTTTATATTCCTAATTGCATATTGTCACCTCGGGCCATTCAGGGACAATTTGTAGACATGCTATAGGGGGCACGAAATCAATACCGAGTAGCATAATTGGGTTATTTAAGATCCCACATATGTGTTTGGCCACTATTTCCATGATCATGTTCTCCACAGCCTCTCGATACATTTCAATGCAAGTTGAACCCCTAGTGCAAAAGTGGAATTTGGCTTTACTAAGCAAAACCCTAGTTTTGGAGTTGGTAGAATGAGACCATTTTGGGGGGATTGAATCACCATAGAGGGGTTCCCCTAGATGAAAATTGACATCTTGAATCCAATGGAATCAATGGTTTCATGATCAGAGATATGTTTTTAATTCTATTCCTAGTTACAACTTGCCACCTTGAGCCATTCAAGGTCAATTTGTGGACTTTCTCTAAGGGTCATGAAATCCATATTGGGTAGCATAACTAGGTTCCCTTACCTGAGAATATGATGCATGGGAATGGTGTAAATATTGTATTCTATGGAAATTATGTGCATTTGTATATGAGAGTAACCTCATAGATGCTCTCTTGGCTTACATCAGGGATAAATATGATGCATGTATGTCCTAGGTTTGACTATGTCAAACAAAAATATGGTATGTTCATTTTTTCGTATTTTCCTTTACATGTTCCTTTTCATATTTTAAGCATATGAGATTCATGAATTTGTTCCTTGATATGTTCCTTTTCATATGGTATGCATATGACACGCATATGAGCTTCATGAGTATGTTCCTTTTCACATTTTATGCATACGATTACTAGGAGTCCACTTGATGATGAAAACTCTACTTCAAGGGAGTAAAGAGGTTGTTAAATATCATGAATTTACCTCTTATAAGAGGGAGATTTTGTGCATAAGGGATTTAAAAGAATGGAAAAGTGATTTTTGGGGGATTTACTCATTTATTTATGCACATTCAACATATTTAGAGCCATGTTTCACCACTAAGATATTTGCAGCATCTTTTACATATTTGGAGGAAAGTTGTTGCATGAGGAAGTACCATGTGGCGTTTGATGAACTGTGGTAGAATTGATGAAATGTGTAGCATTTATTATACTTCCTCTTAGTTTGTGAAAATGAAATAGGCTTAGATTGATGATATGTGTATCATTTTTTACACAACAAAGGTTGTTCAAACATAATTTTGACTTATTTCGTTAACTTATATTTTTTCATTGCAACATTTTTTCCTTACAATCATAATCGTGATCAATGGGTATGACCCCATGGAATTGATAAAAACCACAAATTTACATTAGCTATACAATTATCATGCATGTAATGAGTTCATTGAACTGTTGAAACATAAAATTATTTTGTTCCATTAAAATTGTGCTTTCATAACACAATGGTTGCATGTTACTTTCAATGCAATAAATGTAAAAGAAGAAATATCGTTTAAAATATAATATGCAATGAGTGAATTTAGATGTAATTCCATAAATTTCAATAGCATAATTTAGAAATTTTTAGAAGACATAAATCATCACAAGAACAAGTGGAAACTCAAGAGAAAATATGCAATAAACTATATCATGCATTGATAACCGATTCTTTATAATACAAAAGATGGAAAAATAGTGGACCCTTAATGGCCTATCAATGTACATGTATCCCTAAATACAACGATTTACATGTATTCCAAAGTACATACATCCAATAGGACAAATCAAAAATCAATATTTCTCTTGCTTTTCCCTGACTTTCCTCTATCAACCATCTCCCTAGAGTTGCTCCACATCTCAAGAGTCTGCAAATCAAAGATGATTTTTTTATCAGACATCTGCACTAATAACCTACCACTAACAAACTTATTAAATAACTTATGGCCAAATTATTTATAGAAAACACTCACCAAATATATTCGGGGTATCGATGCTAGCAGTTTTCTCATCGAATTCCTCTCTATAATTGTGATATGCAAATAAATGATCATATCTCAATTAATTCAACCATTATTAGCATGTTTATATAAATTGAATAAAAATACTTGGTCATCAATGAACATCTCACCATAGGAGGAGACCATTTCAAAACCATGGAGTGACCAGAGGGGCCAATAACTACTGTTGCTAATGGATATAATCACCAAATGTTGAAATAGTTAGAAATGCATGAATGAACAATACAGTTACATGATTATACTATGTACAAATGTTGAAATAGTTCCCTTTGTATGACATGTTGCTATTGCAGATGCGACACTAACTACAACATTTATGACCCTTGTTATGTTGGGCGTAGATGAATCTCACAATCCTCTACTATAGAGAACATCCAAACCCCTTATAGGAGTGGATCCTTTCATATACATACAACCCTTTAACACATTTGTACTGTGAGGAGAGGTAACTAAGGACTATTCTCTAAATATAGCAGGTTGTGGCTACAATGACCGAGTGTTGATGTAATTAGAAATGCATTAATCAAAGAAATAACATGTACTAACAAACTGACTATGTTGAAATACTTACTGATACACTATATGCTTAAAACAAGTCTGCAACATGTTCTACTACACTATCATGCCTTTGTCGAGCACCCTAAATGCAGATAAATTGTTATCAACACACAGAGCTTACGAAATTCATTGTCAACCCAGGGAAGTATTTTGTTTCAAAGGGTAAGTG